>JAGFZM010000038.1:926943-937242 GCA_017657215.1 Limnothrissa miodon | reverse complement strand
GTGTGTGTGTGTGTGTGTGTGTGTGTGTGTGTGTGTGTGTGTGTGTGGGTACGTGTGCCAGTTTTCAGTATTTGAAAGTTTTTGGAAAGATTATTTCTGTGAGGAAAAAGAAGTGTGTTTATTATTTTTTTATAATTTGGTGTGTGTGTGTGGGTGTATGTTTGTTTTGTTTGCAGTTATCTGTTTTGGACAGAGTGGGGACAGTACCCCCGTATAGAGCGCTCCCGTCTGGACGGCTCTGAGAGAGCAGTCCTCGTCAATGTCAGCATCAGCTGGCCTAATGGCATCTCTATAGATTACCCGGTCTGTACCAGTAACTACAAGCCTCTCTTTACACACACACACACACACACACACACACACACACACGCACCTCCCATTTCTTCACTTGTAATCTCATTTTCACATTTTATATTACATTTGGATATAATCCCACATAATTTGATATTAACATAAATTGGTATGACCATCTGTCATTTCATACTAATATGGATTTGGCCATAAGGGAACTCACGCTCTGTGTGTGTGTGTGTGTGTGTGTGTGTGTGTGTGTGTGTAGGATGGTAAGCTGTACTGGTGTGACGCCCGCACAGACAAGATTGAGCGCATTGACCTGGAGACTGGGGAGAACCGAGAGCTGGTCCTGAGCACCAACAACATGGACATGTTTGCAGTGTCTGTGTTTGAGGACTACATCTACTGGAGCGACAGGTTAGCAACACCCCTCCCCCCCTCCCCCCCCCCCCCTTTCGGGGCCCCCGGCCCCCCCCCCCCCCCCCCCCCCCCCTCTTTCTTTTTCTCTCTCTCTTCCTTTCTCCCCCATGCCAGCCTCTCTTGAGTTAGTAGCAGTGTCACAGACATCTAGACACATTTCTATTATGTCACTACCCTCTGTGACTTTTAACAAAGGAGAAATCAAAGGCTTTCAAAAATCTCTCGTCTTTTTCCATTCTGCCTGTCTCTCATTCGAGTGACTGCGCTGTCTCCTTGTCACTATCATTCTTTGTGCAAGGTGTAATTTCCATGCGTGGTTGGTCAAACAAACCTGCC
Organism: Limnothrissa miodon; assembly: GCA_017657215.1. Lineage (NCBI taxonomy): Eukaryota > Metazoa > Chordata > Actinopteri > Clupeiformes > Clupeidae > Limnothrissa > Limnothrissa miodon. The sequence continues at coordinate 936,192 of JAGFZM010000038.1, read as the reverse complement.
GCTTGTTCGCTCCATTTCCTTCAGCAGACGTTTGACGGTGTCACCCTTCCGCTCTGTTGAGAATGGAGAGTCACCGTCAGCCTGCAGAAGTGCTGGCGGTGATGATGGTGATGGTGATGATGATTGTGACTGTCTGCTGTGTGTAGAACTCACGCTAACGGCTCCATCAAGAGGGGTCACAAAGACAACGCCACAGAGTCTCTCTACCTGAGGACTGGCATCGGGGTCCAGCTGAAAGACATCAAAGTCTTCAACCGCGCCAGGCAGCAAGGTGAGTGACGGGGTCTCTCTGCTTCCCCTTTGCATTCAGTCCATACTGTAGTCAATCTCAGTGGGACCGTTCCTACAGTATGTGTGAGCTGCAGGGTCTAGTGTGGCCTGCTACAATGTGCAGTTCTTTAGTGCTGTACATTCCATGATGATTTAGGAGTCTTTCCACATTTATTTGGATATATAACAAGACTGCATCATATTTCTGAGCTTCCTAAAACTTTACTCTGTAATCAAATGAATATTTATTTATTTCATTTTTAGACAATTTACTGTTAAAAGTTTAAAAATGCAAAGTTCCACTTCTTTGATCGTGTGTGTGTGTGTGTGTGTGTGTGTGTGTGTGTCCCACCGTTAGGAACCAACGTGTGCCAGGAAAGCAATGGCGGTTGCCAGCAGCTGTGTCTCTTCCGTGGCAACAAGCAGCGCACGTGTGCCTGCGCCCATGGCATGCTGGCTGAAGATGGGCGCAGCTGCCGCGACTACGAGGGCTACCTTCTGTACTCGGAGCGCACCATCCTCAAGAGCATCCACCTGTCGGACGAGACCAACCTCAACGCGCCGATAAAACCCTTCGAGGACCCCGAGCACATGAAGAACGTCATTGCGCTGGCCTTCGACTACCGCGGGGGGGTCTCGGCCCCGGGGGGACCTAAGCGCACCAACCGCATCTTCTTCAGTGACATCCACTTTGGCAACATCCAGCAGATCGATGACGACGGCTCCAACCGCAAGACCATTGTGGAGAGTGAGTGTGTGTGTGTGTGTGAATATGAATGTGTACAAGGTATGACTGTTTGTATTTGATGGTTAGTTGTGTGTGTGTGTGTGTGTGTGTGTGTGTGTGTGTGTGTTGCTTGGTTCCCTCATTGTGCCTCATGAGCTCTTCTATGTATATGTGTGCATGCAGTGATGTTGTTAAGGTTTGTATTAATGACACAGACGGAGTGACTGAGACAGAGGTGTGTGAGGTTGTGTAAGAAAGCGTCACCCCTGGGGTCTGTGCGATGACCACTCCAGCTCTGAGAAATGACTCCTACTCGGAGGAAATTAGAGTAATGCCTCACTCCGACCGGCTGCTCGTTCTCTTTTAGCTCGTCCCCAACGCAATCTTGCACAAGCTCTTTAATCGGGCGCCAGTATGCACTGTTGTGCTCCACCAAGTGTGCCGTTGCTTATTGGGGGATGGTTTGGGTAAGAGGGCGTGGGAAAACCCCACCTGCCCATAGCCCGTTGTATGTTGCCCACTGGCCGTAATCTTAATCTTTGGCTCTGACCTATCTTATGCCTCCCTCTGATGAGCCAACGCCCTTTCTCTCGCACAGATTACTGAAAATGTCACATTTCATCTCCCCATTACTTCCTCATTTCAAGGGCTAACATAACACACACACACACACACACACAGGCACACACTCGGTAACTAGATGCACAACAAATAACAAATGGGGCCCAATTTTGTGGCCAATTGACAGTGTCTCCCGAGACTGCTGGTGTGTGATTTAGAGTTTGGCCCAGTCCACCACTAGGGTAGCAGGGTGTGGGTGTAAGGGTGGGGGTGATGGTGGGGGTGTTGACAGGTAGAAGACGGCGGCCGAACCTGCTCCTCGGAGCCAAATCTCTTCCTCATAACTACAGGCAAAATTGGGAATAAATGATGCTTGATCCACTTGAAACCCCCCAGAGTAGACTCAGACGCCATTTTGTTCCTATCACACACAATCAAACTTTAATTTGCTAGTTACATTTTCCAGCCAATGCAAGAGTGGAGACAAAACAGTTGCAGAATGTTTCCTCAGTGAAGTCTTTCTCTGCCTTAGATGCAGCAGCCTAATGTAAATCAATGCATATTTTACCATAACAGTGCGGCCAGTCCAAACTTCCCGGTGGAGTAAAGCTCAGTATAATGCTTTATATTGACCCAAGGTTAATGCATAATCCAGCCATTACTGCAATGATAAAACCAGTCCTACATTCCAGCCCCTCGCTGAGCGGGAAATGAGAAACAAAGACTCTAAGGCTGTATCCGAGGGCGTACCCCAGCTGCCCTAATCTTGCTATTCCTGAGGCGGCGGCGTCTTCACGGGGTTAAACGGCTGGACGGTGTGGCGGCCTGGCACGGGGCAGTAATCCCAGCATGCCCTGCAGTGGCGATGGCGGCTGAGGCCGAGCAGCTCTTGGCGGAACTTGTGCGACATGAAGACGTAGAGCACAGGGTTGGCCACGGTGGACGAGGAGGCCAGCAGCCGTGCGAAAATGGCGAAGTAGCGGTGGCGGAGCGAGCTGGAGCCCAGTCTGCCGCCCACCAGCAGGAACATGAGGACGTAGGAGGGCAGCCAGCAGAGGGTGAAGACCAGCACCAGCAAGGCGGAGGTCTGCGTCACCTGGCTCTGGTAGCGCTCCAGCTGCGGCGCTCGGCCCAGCCGCTGCGTCCGGCGCAGGAAGCCGTAGATCTTGGCGTACATCAGCACGATGACGGCCAGCGGCAGGGCAAAGGCCACCAGGAAGAGAGCCGTGCTGTACACCAGCTGGCTCTGGTTGGAGAGGAAGGCGAAGCAGTGCACGGGCCCCACCGGCGCTCCCACTGTGCGGATGGCGAACTGCGGCGCAGCCAGGGCGCAAGCGGGCACCCACAGCAGCGCTGCAGCCGCGTTCAACCAGCGCTCAGCTCGCCGGCGGCCCCCAAAAGCCCAGGCAGGGTGCACCACCGTCAGGTAGCGGGAGACAGCCAGTGCAGCGAGCGTGAAGGCGCTGGCGGCGTTGCAGGCCACGCCCAGGAAGCTGACGCACTTGCAGAGGAAGCCGCCGAAGGGCCAGGTGCCCAGGGCAATGGCGGCCGTGTGGAAGGGCAGACAGGTAAGCAGCAGCAGGTCAGACACGCTCAGAGCCAGCAGGAGCGTGTCAGTGCCGTGGGGGCCACCTGCCCCCCTCCTTCTCCTCCTCCTCCCTGCCAGGACAAAGATGACCAGCGAGTGGCCCGTGACCCCCGTCAGCATGATCAGGGCGTCCAGTGTGGGCACCAGCAGCTGCTGCATGTCCCAGTCCATCCTGAGCGGGGGGGCGCTACCGTTGCCAGTGCTGGAGCGGTTCAGCTCTCCTCCTCCCGCAGCCATCTTGTGTGCCACCGGTGCTGCTGATGTGGCCGCCACTGTTGTGAGGAGCATCAGAGTAACGCTGTGTCACACCTCTCCGTCTCCCGTCGGCGCTCCGCGGATCCCTCTCTCTCCTACACGCTTCAGTCCCACAGGCGCTAGCTCGCTAATTGGAGTGTTGACACGGTCATCGGAGCGTTTCCTCGTATCGACCCATGTTCATGGCTGACGCTGCCGTTCGGACATTCTGTTCTCTTCTTTTGCTTCCACAAGGGTTTTTACGAGCTCCAAGTTATGAGCAGTTACCACACATGCGCGCAGACACAGACATACACATAGTTGCACTACACACACAGTCACATTATACACACACAGTTGCACACACACACACACACACACAGTCGCACGAAGGCACTCCCCCATCGACCAGTTTGAGTAGGTTTCTAATTCTGGTTGGCTGTTGGGAGATAACAGGTTGGAAGTGTTAAGCTGCCATCATGCCATGTTTGCTTGATTCAGGTCTTAATGGGTGGGTCCAGTACTGGCACTGAGTCCAGGAGCATTAAATTCAGCCCAGAGTCGATTCTCTATAAATTATCCCCATCTGAAAGTGCTTTTGTGTGTCTTGGCAGCGCGTAGCATGTACAGTACATTGCACTGAGATCCGGCAGTGGCAGTGTAAGAGCCCGACACCCACCATTTCTCTGCTCCATTATTGATTTGTCTGAAACCAGGCAGCCGTGTAGAAAAGTCCTTCTCCCTGACGCCCACTGCCCGGCCCCATTAAAATCAGTCAATTCTACTTGATGCTGAGTGTTCAGACGCTCTCTCCTGTTGTCTGCCTAGAAGAGTCTCTCCAGAGGTGGGGGGTCCTTGTCGCGCCCTAACCAAATTCCCGTGGTAGATCTCTGTGTGTGTGTGTTTTTGTAGATAAGCCAGCAGTTTCCTAACCAATTTGTTGCCAAGTTAGAGTGCTGTCCTCAGCATCACACACACACACACACACACACACACACACACACATTTGTACGCTTTTTGTTTGCTTATAACCAGGAAGCCTGGGATAAAAAGGAACAGACTGCTCTGATTGTCTGAACACACACACACACACACACACAAACACCTCCCCCATGGAAGGAGCAACCCCCTAGACTGTCCACGCGCACCTGCACTTGACTTGTGACATAAGTGGCAGAGCTCTTGCATAACAGCCTCGCTGCTTCAGCTTAGCTAATTGTGATGCTGCACAGAATGGTCAGCCTTTGTTGACTTGGTGGGGGGGGGGGGCATAAAGACATTTTTAACCCTAGAGATTGCTGATAGTGGCCATAAAAAGTCCCTGTTTGCCATGACGTGATGGGTGATGGTTCAGCCTGTGGTGCCCAGGTGTAGCGCTCCTCTCCCACCGAAACCCCAGAGAAGGGCAGCCATCATAGTGGGCAAACAAAGATAGATAGCCCAGATAAGAGTGGCTGGCGGCTGGCGCTGTGGATGCTTTTAGCGCAGTGGGAGTCGTTTCTGGGCCCGTGGAGCAAAATAAAAAAGTTTTTGCTGGAAGTTGACCCCGTCACCCCGACCCTGTGTTCCCGTGGCGACTGAAGCGCTTCCAGAGGCGCGCTCTTCCTGGAATAACAAGTGGCCCTGAATCCAAACCATCGACAGGGAGCAGCGCTTGTGTGCTAAGGCAGTGGGCCATGAAATGACAGGATGATACTGAGTCTTTAAACACACTCCAGAAACAGCAGGCAGAGCCAACACACACACACACACACACGCACGCACAGGCTTGCATGTATGCAGACACTAACCCTTTACATGATTAAAAAACACAAACACGCCCGCACGCTTACGCACGTATCGAAACTTGCCGTGTGCAATGGTGGTCAGCACATAAACCCATACATCAAACATTAGGACTTCTAATCTCATGCCCAGGCCTCCAGCCACATACACAAACACGGCTAAAAGAAGCCACCACATAAAAGCATACTTAATCTTACACACACACACACACCCACACACCCACACACACAAATACCCACCACCTCCCACAGTTTGGTTAGTATGTGTGGGCCAGCGCCGTGTCTGTCCGTCACTGAAGTGTCTGGTGCGGGTGAGAGTGTGAGTGATTGGGGCCCCCTCCCGCAATGAGAGACATCTGAGCGAAACCCCCTCTGTCAGACGTGCCTCCCCCCCTTTTATTTCCCCTCTTCCAAGGCCCCGGAGGTCTGGAGCTGGAGGAGGGGGGGGGTGTGGGTTGTGGTGGATGTCTGTGCTGGAGCAGGGCCAGGGTGCTGGCATCCATCCTGGCCAAGGGAAATGAGCCACATATGCAGAGTGGAGTGGAGGGTGCCCTCAGGGGCCGGGGTGGGTGGGGTGGGGTGGGGGGCGGACGTGCCCGGGATGGGCACCGCTGTCAAGGGCTATTGCTCTCTCTTGCTCTCTCTCTCTCTTGCTCTCTCTCTCTCTCCCTGTCTCTGTTTCTGTCTCTGGTCTAGGCTCCATCCAGTCCATGCACAGCTGGTGCTTAAGGACGCCATGTCCTTGTCCTCATGTGTCTGTAAGAGAAGGCACTCAAGACCACTACCACTGTATTGATTATCAAATGCCATTGTAGGACATTGGTCACTGATTAATCAAGCCTTTGTCTCTGTCTTCTGTACAGACAGACATTCTTGTACGTTTTTGTACGTTCTTGTTTTGTTTCAACGGTTCTGTATCCTTTCCTGTCCAGACGTGGGCTCGGTGGAGGGACTGGCCTACCACCGCTCGTGGGACACGCTCTACTGGACCAGCTACACCACCTCCACCATCACCCGCCACACGGTGGACCAGAGCCGGCCGGGAGCCTTCGAGCGTGACACCGTTGTCACCATGTCCAGCGACGACCACCCACGAGCATTTGTGCTGGACGAGTGTCAGAAGTAAGGAGCGTGTGTACATTCTTTACGCATGTAGTGTCTCTAAGTAATGGTCTTTATTTAGGTAGTGTTTTTCAATTAATAAATGTGTGCATGTACTCTATGTAGATATGTATTTTGTATGTATGTGTGTATTTATATGTGGTTTATTTTAAGTACAGTAACTCTAATCTGATATTATGTAGTGTTTGTGTGTAGTACTTAAGGTGTGTGTGTGTGTGTGTATTTATTTACCCATAATCCCCCCCATCCCTGTCAGTTTGATGTTCTGGACTAACTGGAATGAGCAGTCTCCCAGCATCATGCGCTCCTCCCTGGGTGGTGCCAATGTACTGGTGATCATCGGGACCGACATCCGCACCCCCAACGGCCTGGCCATCGACCACCGCGCTGAGAAGCTCTACTTCAGTGACGCCACGCTCGACAAGATCGAGCGCTGTGAATATGATGGCAGTCACCGCATTGTGAGTATTATTTGTGTGTGTGTGTGTCTGTGTGTGTCCAATTGGTTAAAACAAAGGCCAAACAGTTGGCAAAGTACTGTTCTATATCAGCAGTTATAGGAAGCATGCATATTTGGGAAAAAAGGTGTTTTCTGTAAACAAGAACTCAATCAACATGACGTGTAAGCTTAGTCTGTTGGGCTATTTCGAAGCTTTGAATAGTTGACTTTGCAGGATGGAATCAAATAAAGTATGTAAAATGTGTGTGTGTGTGTGTATGTGGTGGGGAGAGTATAGCGTACACACATTGTTCACACACCTTCTTTTGTGAGGTAGTATTAAGTTTAGTTGTCTGTGTGTGTGTGTGTGTGTGTGTGTGTGTGTAGGTGGTGCTGAAGAACGAGCCTGTGCACCCGTTTGGGCTGGCGGTGTATGCCGACTACATCTTCTGGACAGACTGGGTGCGGCGAGCAGTGCTGAGGGCAGACACAGATGGCAGGGACCTTAAGGTGCTGCGGGCAGACATCCCTCAGCAGCCAATGGGCATCATTGCTGTGGCCAATGACACCAACAGCTGTAAGATATATATATATATATATATATACACACACACACACACACACACACACACACACACACACACACACACACCTAGATTAACCTTTCAAATTTCTCTTTGCTTTAAGATTGATTTGACATTTTCATATAATTTACATATTCCTGCACATTGCAGTATGTGTCTTTATTCATCTCCCCTGATATTATGGCACTTTTCAAACTAATATACAGTATGCTCCTGGTTTAGCATATTATGCCTGTAGGGTATAGGCTGTGTTCTTCTGGTGCTTTCTCTGAAGGATCGCAGCAGGCTTGACCTTTTCCTGTTGGACATGCCCCAGCATGTAACCTGTCCCCCTCCCTCCTCTCATCTCTCCTTGAAGGTGAATTTTCTCCGTGCCACAACAACAATGGCGGCTGCCAGGACCTGTGTCTCCTCACCGCAGATGGCCGCGTCAACTGCAGCTGCAGAGGAGACCGCATGCTCCTGCCTGATCACTCCTGCGCCGGTAAGACGGGTGGATGGATGGATGGATGGATGGATGGTGGGGGAAGAAAGAATGCTGAGAGACGGAGAACAGCAAAGAGAGAAAGAGAAAGAGAGGCTAAAGAAAAGAAACAGGCCATTATGAGTGTGGACGAGGAGCAAACCCCACGTTTGCAGCTGATGCTATGGCAACAGAGTAATTAGCCTCGTGCTGCCATTGGCAAATATTTATTCATGTTGTTTGAGAGGTTGGAGGTAGAATGGTGAGGTTTGGATGTTGGGCATTGGAATATATGTCCCTGATAACTCTAAATATTTAATGATGTCTAAATATTGTGTGTGTGTGTGCATCAAGCCTTGTGGTGAATTAATTGCCAACATAACGGCTTTTTTGGACAATCAATGCTTAAAAGATATATGCAGATAGATGACATTAGCTGATGGATAAACGTATGTAACAGATCCACTGTATAAATCTAAATCCTGATTGGAGGTTTAGTTGAAAAACTAGCCACCCCAGTTTCTTACCAGTACAGTTGGGTTATATGAGCTACATACTGTAATGCATGGCAGTTGGGTTAAAATTTCACCCTCATGTCTTTTCACAAATATGAATTTTAAGAAGAGACTGGTATCAGCTGTATCTTTCAGCAATGTTGAAAGTTTGTCTCTTGTCATTGAATATTGTGTAAATGGAATATTTTGCCTAAAGGTTTCTGTATCTGTATTTTGGCCCACTTAATGGCTGTCAGTACTGTACCTTAGTTCCTTAGTTCCTTAGCGCACATTGACTTGTGTACAGTACTGTTATGGTTCGAAGTATTAAGTATGTGACCCTGCTGTGGGTTGTCATGGCGAGGCTCATTCCAGCTCCTTATTTGTCTCTTGATGCTGTGTGCTGACAGCCCAGAACACCACCTGCACGAGTGTGGACAACTTTGAGTGTGCAAATGGAGACTGCATCAACTACAGCCTCACCTGCGATGGCAGACCCCACTGCAAAGACAAGTCTGATGAGAAGCAGTCATACTGTGGTAAGCTGTGTGAGTGTGAGAGAGAATATATATATGTGTGTGTGTGTGTGTGTGTGTCAAAATATATGGATAATAATAATCATAAATATATTGTTATCGTTTTCATCATTGTCATTAATATCATTATTGTATCAAGCAAAAATACTTTTTTTCCGTTTAGTAAAAATTCATTTTGGGTTTTATCATTATGTTGGGTTTTGCCATGCTTCCTGTACCCATGTGTGTGTGCTGTGTCTGCAGCTAACCGTGTGTGCAAGAAGGGCTTCCGGCGCTGCGCTAATGGCCGCTGTGTAGCGCTGCAGCTCTGGTGTGATGGGACCGATAACTGTGGGGACCGCTCCGATGAGCTCCACTGCAATGGTAAAGGTAACAATGCATTGGCATAGCATTGGCTCTTCTACTGGGAGCAGATTACCTAATGTTTGTGTGTGTGTGTGTGTGTGT
>JAGFZM010000038.1:886033-906943 GCA_017657215.1 Limnothrissa miodon | reverse complement strand
GCACCTGCTCCCCCTCGCCCTCTGGTACACACACACACACACTCACAGTATAGTGTTTTATAGGCCATCATAGGCCATAATATTGACTTGACTTGTCTCATAGGACTCACATCTTCTCTTAATAAGAATATTTTTTTCCATCTGTAGTATTTAAAGTGAACCACAAGAGATCTTTCCTCCATTCAGAGTCTCTCTCTGTCTCTCTCTCTATCTCTCTCTCTATCTCTCTCTCTCTCTCTCTCTCTCTCTCTCTCCCCCTCTTTCCCCTCTGTTCCCTCTCTCCCTGCTCAGGTTCCCCCACCTGTCGCTGTCTGATGGGCTTCACTGGTCCCCAGTGTAACCTGCAGACGTGTAAGGACTACTGCCAGAACAAGGGCAACTGCACGGTCAGCCAGGGCAACCAGCCCATCTGCCAGTGTCCGCCAGACTTCCTGGGTGACATGTGCCAGTACAGTAAGCCAACCTTCCCATCATGCTCTGCAGGCTTACGCCGTGAAGAAGCAGTCAGATCTGCAAAATAGCAGTCAAACTCTCTCAAAGAAAGTACTAGAAAACATAATTAGTTATGGTTGTTTTAAACACCTATCCTAGCACTTGGATGTGAGGCACAATTAAGTACAGTGGTCCCTCGCTATATTGCGGTTCACTTATTGTGGCCTCGCTGTTTTGCAGATTTTTTTAGTGGAAAAAGACGCTACAGAGGAGCAGCGACAGGACGGAAGAGTAAAGCTGGATTTATAGGCCTGCGTCGCAGTAACACACACACCTTCACCACCGTTTTTGACTTCCGCCGTTAATTTATACTCCTGCATCGGGGTCTTTGGGTTGTTCTTGGAACGTTGCTCGTAGGCTACGTGAAGTGTTGTTACAGCCATATATGGTTACAACCATTGTGGTTAGGCTACAACAGTTCCGGTACAGTGTCAATTAAAGCCATGCAAATAAATAAAGTCATTGTTCAGAAAAATTGGAGTTGCAGCATTAAGGGCCAGAGGAACTGTGAAATACGCGTCACAATTATATTGATAAATTCTAATGTGTCCAACATCGTACGCTTGTTAACATTTAAATTCATTATTTCTAAAAGCCATCATAATTACTTATAAAAAAACGAAACAAAGGTTTCTTCTGAAGGTTTGAACTTTGAGAGTGACAAGACAAGAGAGAAATCTGTGAAAATGTTAATGTCTGAAAAGTGTACAAAGTGGAAAAAAAAATGTATACAGTGTGTACTGTTTTTTTTGTGACCTTAAAATATTTGTAAAAAAAAATTCAACTCACTACTTCGCGGATTTTGCCTATCGCGGGTTATTTTTAGAGCGTAACTCCCGCGGGACCACTGTAGTTAAGTAGTAAACGACACCAACATTATGATTATGAGCTGGATAAGTTATGGCCACACAATAGCTGTTCTAAACTGGAATTTGTCCTGTGTGCGTGTGTGTGTGTGTGTGTGTGTGTGTGTGTGTGTGTGTGTCTGCAGGTAAATGTGAAGGCTTCTGTGAGAACGGCGGCACGTGCCAGCAGTCAGCCAATGGCACGCGTCAGTGCCGCTGCCCGCTCCAGTACCACGGCCAGCGCTGTGAGCTGGACCACTGCTTCTACTGCGGCACTGGAGAGTGCATCAGGTCCCCCGGCAGACAGTCCTCCTGCAGGTAACACACTTCACAGGAACGCAATCACACACACACACATGCATGCAGATGGAAATGAGAACAAAGCCTTTTGCTTGGACCAGTTACTTTCATTGTTTTGTTTGTTTAACTGAGACCGTGTGTGTGTGTGTAGATGTGCCAACGGGCAGATGCAGCCCAGCTGCTTCACCTGTGAGGATTTCTGCCACAATGGCCAGTGCTCTGTGGACACGCGCTCCCTGCTTCCCCAGTGCAGGTAAGGCTACCCACTACTCACATGTGTGTCTCATCACAAAGAAGCAACTAACAGTAAAGCACACCAATGCAGCAGTGAACACACCCGCTAATCATTCTCTCTCACCTGATAAAGGTGCAGTTTAGTTCAGTCTTCAGGTCAAATATAATGTGGTGGTTGCTCAGCAGGTCTTGGCTAGACACTAACTAGTGCGCCGATCTCATATTGGCCACCAGAGGGCCTCAGTCACTGTTTCTTCAGAGAAGATTTCCTTTGTTAGGTTTTTTTTTTCTGATCTAAACCCTGTGTGTGTGTGTGTGTGTGTGTGTGTGTTTCTAGATGTCAAGACGGTTGGGGTGGTTTCCGTTGTCTAGTGGAGTCTCCAGTGGTGGGCCCTGAAAGCCAATCCAGTGAGTAGCAATCATGAGTTGCCTCTTTAGAATACCACTAGTCTAGAGTCTAGAGTACTGTACTGATCGGACTTTCTGTGTGTGTGTGTGTGTGTGTGTGTGTGTGTGTGTGTTTGCCAGGCACTGCCTCCATCGTTATCCCAGTTCTCCTGCTGCTCCTGCTGGCGCTCCTAGTGGTGAGCGCCATCTTGTGGTACAAGAAGAGAATGCGAGGGTGAGTACACACCAGTACCAGCAGGGGGCCACTTCTCCCTAAGCCTAACTTCTCTGTCTTCTTTCACTCTTTTATTACTCTTCTTCCTTCTCTCTCCTTTTCTCTTTCTCTCTCTCCCTCTCCCTCCCTCCCTCTCTCCCCTTCTCTCCTGTGATTAACTGCGTCTTTCCTATCCTTCAGGTCGCTAAGGCCGGGCAAGTCAGGCTCCAGACGCTTGCGGTAACCTCTTTAACAGTCTACAGGGCCCCATGCATCCATCCATCCTTCCCTCCATCCCCCCGTCTTTTTCTTGCTCTCTCTTCCCCTCCTCCTCTCTATATGGCTGTGTGTCTGTGTCCTGTGTGCAAGCTTGCTTTTCATGGCTTTTAAGTTCTTCTGTTTTCTCTCTCTCTCTCTCTCTCTCCCCCCCCCCCCCCCAGGACAGAGGGATCTATTGCAATAGATCATCCTGTTACTAGTCTTCCTCTGCTTCCCTTTGCTAGACATGGACATCCATGTGTGTGTGTAGCTGTCCTAATGTCCAGTGTTCCTACTGTAGCATTGTAGCCCTCAAGAACAACATGTGAAGTGTGTGTGTGTGTGTGTGTGTGTGCGCGTGCGCGTGCGCCTGTCTTTGTTTATGCCTGTGTGTGTGACAGACTATTGATTGATATGTGTAGCTCTTCGATGAAGAAGCTCTGTTGTGGTAATGTTACGGGAAGTTCCAATGAAGCAGGAAGAAAAGAGCTTTCTTGCCTTCACTGGAATTGCTTCTAAATATACACATCTGTGTTCTACGCTGGGTTGGTTTATGTGCTTCTGATTATTTGTGTGTGAGTAATGTGTGTTTGTTTCTGTGTGTGAGTCTGTGAGAGACAGAGAGGTGGGGGGATGAGAGGAGAAAAAAATGAGTTTATGTAAGTGTATGTAAGTGTATGTGTATGTAAGGGGGTTAACATGGAGTCCCACAGTGCGGAGTGTGTGTGTGTGTTGTATCGTGGCCCTGTGCTAGCTCATCATTAGCTGTTAGCCTGAGGGAGGAGCCAGCGCTAATTGACTGGTGTGCCCACAGGGCCAAAGGCTTCCAGCACCAGAGGATGACCAATGGGGCGATGAATGTAGAAATCGGCAACCCAGCCTACAAGATCTATGAGGGAGATCCAGACGATGATGCAGGGGAGCTGCTGGATTCTGACTTTGCACTGGATCCAGACAAGGTACTATCACACACACACACACACACACACACACACATACATACAGCACAGCACATGCATACTATGACACCATGGGGCAACCAAACCTCCATGAAAAGACATAAATCTAGCCCTAATTAGGCACACATAATGAATATTGCATACACACACACACACACACACACACAGATGTGTGACTCATTTGCCCAGTGGAGCAAAACCAGCTCAGCTTATATTATTAGTCCTTCTATTAGTACTCCATTAGTGCTCCATCTTTAGCCTCAGCCTCCAAATTGCAAAAATCTTAGCAAGCACTAACTCGATTCCTCCTTCTCTCTTTCTCTCTCTCTCTCTCTCTCTCTCTCTCTCTCTCTCCTTCTCTCTCTCTCTCTCTCTCCTTCTCTCTCTCTCCCTCTCCCTCTCTCTCTCCTTCTCTCTCTCTCTCTCTCTCTCTCCCTCTCCTTCTCTCTATCTCTCTCTCCTCCCTCTCCTTCTCTCTCTCCTCCCTCTCCTTCTCCCTCTCCCTCTCTCTCTCTCTCTCTCTCTCTCTCTCTCTCTCTCTCTCTCTCTCTCTCTCTCTCTCCTGTTTTTTGTTGTTGTTGTTCAGCCCACCAACTTCACCAACCCAGTGTACGCTACACTCTATATGGGCGCCCACAACAGCCGCAACTCCCTGGCCAGCACAGACGAGAAGAAGGAGCTCCTCTCCACCATGGACGACGACATGGGAGACCCGCTAGCATAAAGCCTCAGCGCTAGCAGCCGCGGCGCTGCTCGACGAATGACAACCCTCCAGCCCCCACCCCGACCCCACCTCCTCACCCCCCGTTTATTGCCTTTTAAAAACAGGAACGAAAAGAAGCAGCAACCACAGTAACAATGAGAGAACACTGTACAAAATGTATAAAAAAGGAAGAAAAAAGGAAAAAAAGAGATGAAGGACTACTTTTGTATGTGATTGCAGTATTATATTTTATTCTTTGAGGAAATTCTTCTGGAGAACAGAAAGAAAACAGAACATTTTCTATACTTTTTTTTTTTTTTCCCCCCTCTCACCAACTTGCTATTGAACTTAACTTGAGTCATTTCCTGACATCCCCTTCATGTAGCCACTACCTCTGTGCAACTAGAGCATACGAACGCCAACAGCATCGGAACAACTTTGTTTAGATTTTTTTTTTCCAACTTTATTTTTGTATGAATTGTATAGAAGCCATTGTTCCATTTTGAAAAGACAATTGCCAAGTGTGTTGTGAACAAATGTGAGTGGGAGGGGGAGAGCCACCAGTCCTTCTGATTCCTCTGCACACTTTCATTGCTGCTGGATGTTTAGATGCAGAGGTAGGGTGTGTGTGTGTGTGTGTGTGTGTGTGTGTGTGTGTGTGTGTGAGGGAAGAGGGAGAGGACAAAATGTGTGCGAGGCAGTGGATCCGCATTTTTACTTCCATACCCATAGCTCAGAGAACTTGGTTTGAAATGATTGTTTTTTTTCTCCTTGCACAGATATGAATTTATATATATAAATATATATTTACATATTATATAAACCTAGTGTCTTGGAAATACACCTAGGAATTCAGACATCCGTAAAAAATAGCAGTATATCTTTGTTTTGCTTTAGTACCATATTCAGAGTTCTTTTGGAGACGAACAAATGATTGGATACTGTGGGTTTGTTTGAATGGAGAGCTGGAATACGAGCCCGAAGGGTGGATGGAGGGATGGTGTTGGGAATTGTGCTTGTTGGATTAAGATGAGAACATTCCAGAGTTGTGTGTTCCATTTTTTTTTATTTATCTGTGGCCTTGGTGTTTGGGAATGTCGAATGTGTTTTCTGGGACCGACCTAGGCGTACGGGAGGAAGTGCGGAGATTGACGGAAGCCACAACTAGAAAATTGATTGTCAAGCTTTTGCCTCTCAGTGTGTGTGTTCAGGTTATGGTTTGGAAAGCTCTCCCACGGAACCTCCCCTTGGAACTGTGACTCCATCTTGAATTCTCATGTGAGGGTACCCCCACATTGGTATGGGTCCGAGCTGAGAGAGCAAAGCTGTTTCATTAATAAACACAATTTAAAGCCGTTTTTATTATAGTTTTTACTTGGGTACGAAGTTGCTAGGTTATGGTCTTTTGTCAGCCACTGCTAGACCTACTACTTGGGGAGGCTTTGTGTTTGATGCTGCCATCCCTGTGCAAATCCAGTTCTCTTTCTCTTAATTAGCTTTCCCACTAGCACACATATTAATGCTATGCCTTGCTGCTAACGCCACCATTCGTCTGCCTGATCCATTGTCAAGCTCAGCCGACAGCTCGTCCCTGGGCTGCTGCTTCTAATGGATGTGACTAGCCATAACTGCCATATGTTAATGCATGTAACACAAGAAGAAAACAATACCGACAAAATGTACTTGTAAATCCCTCTGGCTTTTACTGGACACATTTTTAACAGTATTCACCTGTCTGAATCTATGTCCTCATTTCTGTGACGTTGCCCTGTTCATTTTTGTTGTGTTTTGTTTTTCATTGTTTTTGTTTTGATCAGATGAATTAGTACAATCATTTTACTTTCTCAAAGGTTAAAATAAGACACTTTTACAAAAACCTACATCAGCTTCTGTGGTCATCATTCTGGGCTGCATTTGGGCTCTTCATGTGCTAGATATAAAAGAGGTCAAACCCACACCGCACTTGTGCAGTACTTTGCTCTGCAAACAGCATAAACTCACTCTTCATTCAAAGAATAGAACAGAACAGCTAACATTGTCTCAGACACATTTAATAGTGCTGAATGGGAAGTGGTTGTATGAGAACTGAAAAGAAAGCCATGTAGGGTTTTAGAGCACGGATCCTGTAGATGTGCAGGCCTGGCACTAATATTAGCAATAGTTCTGTCTAACCCATTTGGAGTCAGCATGGGGGGGGGGGTCAGTTCCTCCCTGCCTTTTATATCTTCAACTCTGGATTTGAACTGGGGTTGAGTAGAGGTCAGGACTGGGACATCTGAAGTTCATGAGGGACCTGGAGGAAGCAGACAAGGCAGCCGGCAGTGTTGGCAATCCTGAGTAGGAGTTCATGGATGTTTTACATGATGAACAATTATATAATTAACAGCTGCATAAATGTTGAGTGTTTTTATTTTAATTTTTTATTGTCATCTTAAAGATAACATGCATCACATATCAAGCTCAATTGAACATTCTCTGAGGGAAAAAAAAAGATTTTCCAAAATCTCATTCGGAATTTACAAATAAAAAGATATACCGTATGTTAAAAAAAAATCCCCAACATCAGGGTAGTGTTGCATATACTTCTGTTTGTGTAAAACATTAAGGCAATACAAGTAGTGTGATGTCCCTTTTCAAGCAACATCATTGTGAGTACAGTCACAATTACTTTGCTTATTCCATGGTTATACCCATTGCAACTTCAAATGACTCTGAAACATGTTTCCTCTGGTCCAAGCTGGTGCTCAGCCCCATCTGAATGTTGTCCACCCCAATTCTAGCATACACTTTCCATCCCCTTCCAGACTGAAGACAACTAAAGAGAAAATGATGTTGGTGCTGCCATTCTCCATCACATGTCGCTCTCACAGGATGCATTCTGGGCAGCATAACCACCAAAGTCTCCTAATTAGCCATTTGGCCATTGAAGGCTGGACAGATTCTGCATGTCATAATTTGATCCAAATTAGAATACAATATGTGTGTGTAAAATGGGTATGTGAAGTCATCATGTTCAAGGCAAGGCCACCTAGACATGCTTCAAGGAAAACAATCATGTCAGTTCTACGGGTCATTAATCCACCTCAAGTCTATTTGAGGCCTATCTGTCTCTAGAACAGTTCTTCTTTTCAGAGGGTTAACCTCATATTGAGGAGAATAAGAGAGACTGTTGTGAAAGTCTGAATGTCGCTCAGAGGTCAGAACTACAGTATTATGGGCAGAAAAAGGCACCAAGGTATACCAATTCAGGTATGAGCCCTGGTTGATCTCACCAGGGATGTGTGCAAGAGTTCTGTGCGGCCCTTAACTGCAGTTTCATTTGAGTAAGAGTGAGAGTTGACTGGTCCTCTCTCGATAGGCCCATAAGGATGCATCCTAATTAAGACTTCAAATTCATAGAGGAATGCACCTTCGGTCTTACAAAAGCTGCTACCCAACTTAAACCTTGCCCAAGTATGTACAGCACTTTTAAGCAATGTTATTGTACAAAGCACATAAAAATGACATTTTTAATCAGACTTGAACAACATATTTAAGAAATAATACTGTCTCAATAGCAAGGCACTTCTAGAAAAGTCAACTGAGTAACAAAAATGGAAGTTTGGCTTGACTAGCTTAGGCCATTTTACAAATCAATAAATTCATGTGCTAGGCGGTTGTCTCTGTGTCCCTGGGAGAGAGCGAAAGAGACCAAACTCCCTCCAACCATCAGCAACCCGAGGGCAGTTGGGCTGTTTCCACTGCTACACCTCCTAACCTCCCTCCCCTCCACACAAGCAGACTTGCTTGGTTTGCACAATATGAGGAAACCCATGTTAGTGGAAATGGAGTCTTCTGTTGGCAGGCACTTCAGGATCGACACACTGTCTCTGGCCATTTTGTAGGTGCTTCCTCTGGACGTTTAGGATACAAAATGGACTTCATTCACACATTTCCCACAAAAGCCCTCCTTTCCTGTGTTGGCAACCTTGAAACACACACTTGTGCTTGTGTATGTCTTTTTTGAGTGTAAGTGTGTGTGTGTGTGTGTGTGTGTGTGTACCTCTCTGTCTGGTCTGCAGAGGTGGTTGTCCGGCTTTCATATACTCATATCTGTGCTGTCTAAGCCGGCTTGTTAGCAGATAGGGAGAGAGCCTCCAATGCCGCGTCCATTGAGGAATTAAATCCCATAAATAAATAAATGAAAAGAAGGGCACCCCCCACATGTTTAGAAAACAAACCCATCACAATGCTTCTGTCTTCTTTTAGTCAGTGTAATCTGCATGGAGAGGCAACATTGGGCAGGAAGACAGGGAGTACACAGGGGTTGAAGGAGCTCACCCAAGGGTGGGGGCGGGGGGGCATTTAAGCAAGGGAGACGACGAAGGAGAGAGGGTGTTTAGGGTCGCTTCCACCCGTTCCGGATCACCGCGTCAGCTCGCAGGAAGGGCTGGCTTCGGAGATCTGCGGGTGGGCAACGGAAAGAGGAGTTAGACAAACCAGACAAACCACACGGGTAAGTTAGCAGTGCCTGTGTAGGTCTCCAAGAAAATGATTGTCTAGTGAAGCCTGCAATTTAATGCAAATATAATGGACAGCATTTCTATTTATGAAGTGCAATGTTTAAAATCTAATAAATATGACTCAACTCCTGAGTTATACATGTTATATTTGACATATTTGGCCCCTTATATTTTGTACATGGAAATGAAAGACACTAAACTAAAGTTAACCCACATAACCTGTTTTAAAAGGCTGTTTTTACTTTTGGTAGTCACAGGCTATAACAAACATTTGTCAAGCAAGTCAACAAACTCCAAGGAGCTGGCAATAGAGTGGAGGCCATCAGGTTCTACCATCTACTAAAACGCCAAAGCACCAACCCAGCCAATAAAGGATAATGTAGTTTTGGCCTCCACTAAGTTACTACATTACAAAATACCAAAAGCCAACCAATCAATAAAGACTAAGAATACTCTGAGGAGTTTGAGGACCAGAGTACATTGCATGCTGGGTGTGACGGTTAGCTGAATATGACTGACAGATTAGAACAGACAAAAGCAACAACACACTGAGCAATCCATGCAGATGCATGCAACAGACATGATCACAGTGACACAGAGATGTTTTGAGTTACCTGACAACTGATATCCCTTCCACAGACACAGATAGCAGCCATCTTTTCCTTATCATTTCTGAAATTTTATGATTTTCATATTTTGATGACTACAATTACGTATAGCAATAAATTGGGGCACATTTGGGTGTCTCAGGGTGCATTCACAAGCTTTTGTGTGTACCCTATAATAGTGCTTTTTTGCAATGTCTGCTAGATCTCAATACTTCCAGCATCCTTTCACGTTCCACCTGAGGGTGTGTAGGATGTGATATGTAGGCTGAATGATCCCAATGTCAGCACTAAACTCTGAACCGCCAGAGAACTTAACAGCTATAAAATTCTATTTAAGATTGGTAGATTTATGTCTGTCTCTGAACATTCATTACAGGGGCATTACAGGCCTAGTCTCTAATCTACCCATCCATCCATCAATCTGTCTGAAAGTAGGAGAGGACCATATTGAGACCGAGGGTTGTTGTCTTCACTAATGCACCTAGTTTCTTTCTAGTGTGAATGAAGCTGAGGAACCCTTTGCTGAAGCAGCCAGCTGGCATATAGGCGAAGGCAGACAGTTACAGGAGCGCAACGGGGCCAAGCTCCAAGCTGCCCTCCTTACCCAGGCTTTAGGAAGGGACCCAACTAACTCAGAGCAATCCCCTGTCTGCTGAAAAGGCAGAATAAAAGGTTATTGGTGGAGGAAAAACACAAGGCTACCAAGTTAGCGGAGGACAAACCAAATAACCCAACAAATGAGGCCAAAGCCCATTGAGTCATTTTGGTGGAATGTATGGTTTTGGATCCAGCCAGAGACCCACAGTTGTGCTGACGCAATTGAACTGAAATCGAATTGTGTATCAGTGCAATTATGCATAATTACAGTTTTTTTTTTCTTTTTTCTATGCATACACCCAAAATGACTCATTTAGGGGCTTTGGTGCTGGCCTTTGCCTTTGCTGTTTGGGATGGTAAGGTTGAGTGCAGACATCCCTGTGTGATAGAACCTCTTTTAGTGTGGGGGTGCAGTGGTGAGGGTGTTGGAGGGTGTTGGGGGGGCGGAGGGGGGGGGGGGGGGGGGAGGGCATGCGAGTTCAAGAGGACATGCAAGATGAATGGGAAGGTGAGGGTTGGAGGAGGTAGTGAGGTAGAACCAGACAACCTTAGCATTAGGGGTTGTGGTTTGGGTGGGGGTGTGGGGCTAGCAGTTGGACTCGTCGTAGAGGTTGGTTTCGCAGAAGAACCGTGAGCCCCGCTTGGCCGTGCGGGCGGTGAAGGGAACACTCTTCAACACTGAGGGAAGGAGGGGCGTCAGGGTTAGAGACAAACCACAACCAACACACACACACACACACATTTCACATCTCATCTCACTGCAAATCAGGCACACACACACAAACACACACACACACACAAAACTTACACACCTGGATAAAACCCCAAACCCATGCAGCAAGCACACCCTTATTTGTCCATGTTTGTCACCCTCTGATAGGGTGGCCATTAGTGACACAGAAAGACTGGTCCAGTTCATACAGGTTTCATTACGGAGTTAATCATGACTACACACAAACCACAGCACACCACAGCACACCTGTGAGAGGACACGGCTGCTAGTACTGGACAAGGGTTCATTAAAACACCAACATTAATGTGGAGAGAAGCTTTGCTCCCTGCTACATAAGACATTAAAGACTTAAAAGACTCAAGCTCTAAAGTCTGTATTTCCTCTCGGAGACTAAAGGCTACTACACCCTTCTAGAAACTACCGTAGGAAAAAAAAACGATTGTCTCTGCTAAGTGTGTTCCCTGAGATTTGAATGTCTTGTGATGAGAGCCTATTAACCCATTCTGAAGTGGTGGTGTTTGGTGCTGTGCTGCTCTAGTGAGCGGGAGGTGCCCAGCACGTAGCACAGGGTGCACTGCCTCCTGCTGGAGCTGTGCACCACTACAGTGATCCTGGCGCGGGGGCCAGCGGGGGCTCTAGTGCTGCCGCTGCCGCTGCCGCTGCCGTGTGCCCTGGCCGGCCCACCTGTGATGATGTCCTCGATGGTGCCGTCCTTGCCCTCGTAGACGGGCCGGTGGTCCTTGGCCTGCCGCCGGCGGAGCTCCGCTATCAGCTCGTGCTGCTGCCTCTTCTTCTGAGCCTGGACCTGGCGCACAGACACGCAAGAGGTCGTCATCCAAGGCGCTCGTTTACAGACTAAACACTCCTACAACCGCACTAATCCCACTACATTGTGGCCTGACAGTCGTGTTAAACACACACTGGTAGGCTGTTCTGGTTCTCTGCCCTGCAAAAACTAGGACTCAGTAAGTTCAGTGTTTCTGATCTATGGATTTATTTCTAATGAAGACGGACTGGCTTGCATGGTTGAAATAATAAGCTAGGCAAACTAGTGCACATAACAGGGCAGGAAATGAGAGAAGCTTAATCCTGCGAGCCGCCTGCCAAGCTTCTTGCGGACAGTGTGCACTACATAAACAGCACAGGACTAAATGCAGAGAAAGAGAGGAAGACAGAGGGAAAGAGAGGAAAAGAAAGGAACAAAAGGGAGAAAGAGGACGGAGAGTGAGGTACCTTAGGGTTCTGCTCCTTGGCCTCCTGAGCGAGGAGCTTCTCCCGCATGGCCTCCTCCTGCCTCTTCCTTTGCTCATTCTCCTCCAACGCCTCCTACAGACACAAACACACGCCAGTTAGAGAGCTTAGCTTAAAGGCCTACTATGCAACATTTTTCATTTCATTAATCCGTTTCATACTGTTTTGGATGCTAAAATGAGTCATTACACGACGAATGAACGGTGTAGAACGCGCCACCGTGGCCTATAGCGGTAGATACAGCACTTGCAATGTTCAGCAGTGCGGACCGCCTCCAATAGAATGCAGTGCAATACAATGCAATACAGTGGTCTTTAGAGGGAGCTTGTGAGAGAAAAAAGCCCTGCTTTGCTTAGTCCTGCTTTAACACACACACATACACACACACGCATACACACACACATTCTCACTCACTCACTCTCTCACACACACACTGAATGAAAGAAAGAAAGAGTGAGAATCACTGAAAAACATCCACAGGCCCATTTCCTCTTTATCCCAAGAGGAAGGGGGAGGAGTGGGCACCTGAACAGCCCTAACACCTCATTGCCCCCATGGGTCAACCAAAGCTTCTTGGCAGAAAGAAAATCTGGCTCTATAGTCCACAGTGTACACACACACACACACATATACTCGCATACAATTGTACCACCACAAACACACAGATCCTTTTGGAAGCCCATTTCCGAGCGCAGATCCATAAATCCCGTGCGCGAACAATCTAAGGAAGAGGGCTGTTGGTGGGGCCCTCCGGGGTCAGAGGGGAGGGCAGGGCTCCATCTAAACAGCCCAGCTGCTGTATGCAGAGCCAGCCCAGCTGGCCTTTCCTGTTTTTGGGGCCTTCAGCAAGGAGAGGGGAGCACAGGAGAGGAGCCTCATCCCAAGCAAGAGCCAAAAGCCAGCCCTGAGATCCAGCGTGAGTAGAAACACACACACACACACACACTCATCCATTGTGCACACATATACACAACCTTTCTCTCTCCCTCTGGGGATTTCCATGAGTTCACTCCTATCACGGAGAGAACCTTTCTTTCTTTCTTTCATTCTTTCTTTCTTTCGCTCAACTCGGGTAATTGCGTTGCTCACCTGTGTAATTTGAGCAGCGCTTTTGTCTGAATCTTTTCAATATTGTTTATTTTAGAAACCGAAGGCAGGCACGATAACACACCGCAGCCACTACTGTGCCCCAGCCCACCGTAGCCACTGTTAAACCCCTGAACATGTGATCCTCCTCTCGCTGGGGTCATTAGTATTAGCACACTTCACATGGTCCATTAGCAGGCAAAGGAAATCTGCTTCCCACAACAATGACTGTCTTGTTAGGGACATATGGATAAGATATAATAATATATCTTTAACTAAGACCCTTTGCTAATTACTGTGTCAGAGGGTTTCAGGTGACAGGAGATTATGTAACTGAAGCCATGAGAAACATCTTACCTTGTAGGCCTTGACAAAACGAACAAACACAGGAAAGAACACAGATGGCGGAGTCGTCTTGGGGCTCTCTCCGAAGTAGTGCACCACATTGTTATAGGCCTCCTACAGGAGCACACACCCACACACAGGTATATTAGCAGTGAGCCGTGGGATTTGTAGTTTTTAAGAAGTATACTCTGTATGCATTAGCGGGTGCTGCTCTACCTCTGCAGTCTTGGAATCCTTCTGCAGTTTGTCCAGCTGGGTGTCGCTGGTCTGTAGAAAGTTCTTGAGCACAGAGTGATCATGAAGACTACACTCTCTCCTGATCAGATCCATGCCCTTCCCCAGCTCCCTCACGTCTCCCAACACATTCTCCAGGGACACTACATACACACATACACACACACACACACACATAGACACACACCAACACATACTTCCGTTACATGAACTGTTTTACTAAAAAAGAATTTCCATTATCCAGTTTCATTATGGAGAAATTAAATTGGTCAACAAGCCAAAGTGTTAGCATCTAGGTTATTGCTAATGACCTGCAGCAGCTTTGTCCACAAAGTGCAGCTCGTTGAAGAAGTTTGCCAGCTCAGGGTACTTCTCCTTCACTGTGAGAGCAATGTAGTGAAGCAGGGTCATCTTCCTGTCAGTGGATTTAGTGTCCAAGAGCTACAGAGAGATAAGGGTTGTTAGTGTCATATCGCTGCTGTCTATGATCCGCTGCCATCGATCAAACAGAACGGATTTTGTTTAAAATTGTTTCATGCTGCCTTACCAAATCCAAACTTTGGAGCTTAAATCCATAAACACAGCCTCTCTTGCTGCTGTTCATGTAATTTCCCAAGGCTAAAATGATCTAGTGTGAGAAAATAAAGGTCAGGATAAAGATCTATTTTTCAAAACTGAGACCAGATATTCCTTGATGTCATGCCCTTTAAATAAAACAAAACACATACCTCAAGCATCCTTTTTAACTTGGGTGATGACTTTACTGAGGCCGAGGCTGCAATGACTGCATTCAATTGCTGGAAAAAGAAATACCACAGAGGTGTTTACCAGAAAGAGGTTAGTGGCTCATTTTGACCCGACTATGACAATGACCCACACACACACACACACACACACACACAGATGTCAGGGCAAACTGCTCACTGGCATCAGCATGTTGACGTTGTCTGAGAAGTTGCCCACGAAGGTGATGATGTTCATGCGTTGCGTGAGGCGCTCGATCTTGCTGAAGTGCAGCATGAAGCGGTCCTCCTCGGCCAGCTGGTCCAGCGGCCGCCGCTCGCGCTCGTACTGCCGCAGCAGCTTCACCTCGGCCTCCGTGGGCAGGAAGCGCATCAGACACTCCACAAAGTCCACAGGCAGCGCCTTCAGGTCGAAGCTGCAGGGACACCACAAGACATGCTGACTGCCAGGCTGGGCTTTTAAAATACTATCACAAGTAAAACAGAACAGTTGAAACCAATCATCACGACTAAATACAATCGGGCATATTCAGATTGTGTTCTTAAATTAGATCCTCTGTAAGGAAACAGAACGGCTTGAAAAGTCTGAATTAGAGGCCTGCACTCCCGTGAGTGTACCGCGAGACCCGCGGGACCCAACGCAAAACAGTGCAATGCGGGAATAAATTTGACAGCTCATCGCGGGCGCGGGCAGGAGCGGGACTGCACTATGCGGGAGCGGGCGGTAGGATGATAAACTGCAGTCCCGCAAACACGAGTGTAAAATAAAATATACAAATGATTAATGTAGTGCCTAGCATACATAATTTGTGCTGAATATTTTATTTACTGTTACTAAAATCATTAAAACTTGCAGATGTAGCCTACCCAGATAGCAAACAGGCGTCAAATCGACATTGGTTGTTGGTTGGAAAGGTAGGTATCCATCAGACGACCGAAATTCAATGTTGAATCAACGTGATGGACGGTCTTAGTGGTAAACCCGCGGGAGTGCAGAGCTCTGCGATAAACTTCAAAAAGTTCAGCCAATTAAGAGGCCTTTCAGTGAGATAGAAATTAAGCCAACGTCCCTCTTGCAGGATTTTTGCGGGCGGGAGCGGGACAAAATATTGCTGGTGCGGGCGGGAGCGGGAGAGAAAATTACAATTCTTTGCGGGTGCGGGCGGGAGCGGGATAGCACAATGCGGGTGTGGGCAGGAGCGGGACTGATAATTCTGTCCCGCGCAGACCTCTAGTCTGAATGTCTCTACTAGAAATCTTACACTGGTTCCTGAAAAATGCAGTTTATGTAAAACATGGGTACAAATCAATGGTAAAAACAATAGTTAATAAATCTGTGTATGACTGGGAAAATGAATGTCTCACATCTGAATGGCTTTGCAGATCTCCTCTGTGCTCTTGTTGGCCTTGCGCAGAGTGATGGCCAGGTTCTTGGAGCGGTTGGCGTCCAGCAGGGTGACCTTATTGATGGCCTTCTGAGAGACCTTGCTCTTAGTGCTGGACAGATCCACCACAGGGCCCTGAGCTTTGGTCTTAAAGAGCTCCTCAAATCTCTCCAGGTCCAGCTCCTGCAACAGCAACACCACACCCTGTGTGAATACATCCCTAAAACTCCCCAGCCATTGGGAACATATGGCTCCAGTTTTTTTAGTGTATTATGATCTAAGTAAGCTTTGGAAGGACTATTTATTGTCACTCTGCTCCACGCACCTCAAGCACTCTCTCGTCATCAATCTCATTGAACACAGTGCCATTGATCTGGTTGGGTTTCAGGGCTGTCCAGTTGAAAACGGGGAGGCGGAACTTGGTCTTCCATGGCTTCTTTATCCTGATGGCTGCATGTTGGGTGCAAAGAAAGATAGTTGAACAGCAGCTCACAGAAGGACAAACAATATTACTATCTGGCTGTAATTTGGTCAGCTTCTCAGATTCTCAGGAGGACAGAGATCAAGAGGGATCAAGATCCCACTGGACACAGCCAGCACATGCGTAAGGCTTTCTAAGGGTAAGGTTTCCTCCTCTTTGACTTACAATGGAAACTATACACCTGAAAATCATAGCTCACCACTCCTGCGTCCCAATGTGTCAAGTCGACTGTATGTGAAAGGGCTGAATTCGAGAAGAAAGTCTCACCTGATAGGCCAGTGGTGAGGACCATAGATGGTGTGGCATCGAGCAGAAGAGGAGGAGGTGGAGGAGGTGGGGCTAGAATGCTGGGACCTGCAATTAAGATACCAAACCTTTACTCACCAGGAAACAACAACCACACACAATTCAACAGACTGCAATTACTGCCTGCGACCTCAGCGCCACTGACACTGCGGCGCCCGGCTCAACACCTCGCGCCATAGATGGGCATCAGCGTCTGTTTCCTTCCCGGGCACAGAGGACTTGAAACATTCTCTCGAGTGGGAGGAAACAGGCACCGCTTTCGCCTTTCCGCTCAGGGCCTACACAGACGCCCACTGTGATTAGCGCCTAACCTCTCCTCTGTCTGGAGCAGCGGAGGGGAAAGACGCTCAGGAAGCATCTGAGAGCCTCCCCAGCTGCTAAGGTCAGCTTTCATACATGTTATGGTGTTCATAACTAGAGGCCATCCACTGGTCCTAAAATAGACACCATCTCCCCAGCCCCTGCAGCTGTGTGCCTAGCACAGACATAAGGCTAGACAAATGCCCTCATCTAGGCTCATACTGCACTCACACCACCTGCTTTCTATGTGTCTCCACATCCTTCCGTGTGTCTCTGTGTCAGATGATCAGATGAATGATGGGATGGAGCACTCCCTATTGCAAATCCTGTCTATCTATGGTACCAATCATGTGCCCTGTGACCTAAAGCATGTGTGATTGGCATGTGGTGGAGGTTTCAATACCTGGGAGTGGTGGAGGTGGTGGTGGAGGCGGGGGTGGGGGTGGCGGTGTTGCTTCAACCAGAGGAGGAGGAGGAAGGCTGCCACTCAGGGCATCTGGCGGAGGTGGTGGGAATCCGGCACTGAGGGCGCCTCCCAGTTCGCCCAGGGGGACGACTCCGGCCAGGCCACTCCCCGCAGCACTCAGGGCCTCGATGGAGATGTCGCCGTCGGGCTTCTTGCGCAGGCGGATGGTGCCCTGCTGCTCCAGCTCCAGCAGACGCTTCTCGATGTTGGCCTGCCGCTGGAAGGCCACCTCCTTCTCCTTCATCATGCGCCGCAGTGTGTTCACCTGCGTGTTGGCCGACTCATACGTCTCCTGCAGGGGGAGCCGCAGATGAAGGACCAGATTGCATCAGTGATGAGCAGTTAGGGTGTTTTCATAAGTCACTGATGTGGCAAGTTGTGACATAGATATATGAACTGATACAATGATGATAGTGGCAACTAGAGGCTGTTTGCACTGTGGCTGTCCGATCCGATCACCAGTGGACAGTGATTATTACAGAGGAAAGGGCCCTGTGGGATACATCGTGTCAATAATATCTTCTGCAGTAAAAACAGCAATGAATCCAGAAGGAATGTTCTATGAGATCTCGACACACAAATGGTCAACAACCATGACTGACTGTACACCATGGACATGGAGTGTACAGCCATCATTTTCAGCTGCCACCACATCTCCATCACACAAAAACAGGCGACTGACAACCCAATTATGACATTTCCAGTCAGAAATAAAGACTGGCTTCAATTTGGACTTGAAGTAACCTAACATTGTTATATGACACAATAACAACATCTGAGTCAGCATATTGCGATAGTCATGCTTACCCTTATGGTGTGTAGGTCCTTGTCTTTCTGCAGAAGCTGTTTCTCCAACTCGGCCACTTTCATGATGGTCTCATTCTCCACCTCCAGCAGCTTCTCCGTCACCTAGTCCGGCAGGAGGAGCAGGGGAGAGGCAGGAGAGACAGAGCAAACATAGCGTAGCCAGACGAAGGAGTGAAGATGAGAGAAAGACCAAGAGAGAGAGAAGGTGAAAAGCAAATCAGAGGGTATCGATCCTATTAGTGTGCCAACAAACGTCACTGCTAGACCATCCCTCTCTTTCCCTTTCTCTCTCTCTCTCTCTCTCTCTCTCTCTTTCTCTCTCTCAGCTGCATCAATACATAATGAGATGCCCAGCAGTATGACACAGCATGCCAGTGATCAGGAGAGCTTTAGTTTCACTCTCCACATACTGTGGTATAATGGTGAATATTAAAAAGGCATTTGAATTGTAATTTGTCCCAGTTTGAATTTGACACCCCTGGTCTACATTATGATTTCTATAGTATAGACCGTTGAAGGGGCTGTCATGAATATTAAACATTAAAACGTGAACATGAATATGGCATATAGAACAACAGCTATTTATGTTCATGCTGAGTGGTTGTGGGTAATGTAGTTCATACATGGGACAGATGGTCCTCTAGTTCCTCCACTTTCTCCAGGGCCACGTTCTTGGTCTCGGCATCCTCCAGCAGTCCACCCACGTCAAACACGTTGTCCAGATAGGCCTGGATCTGCACCGACAGCTTGTCACTCTCCGTGTGCTTCGATTTCTGTTGGGAACGCAGGAGAGTTTGAGACTGTTACTCAGAGCTCTGCATTTGTAATAACAGCTTTCAAATCCCACTACTATTCCCTTCAGGCCCTGTTTCCACTGTTCAGTGTTTGGCCCCAGTCCATCTTTGTCATCCTGAATCAGTCTGCTGTAATGAAGACAACCTGTGTTCATACCAAATTCAAACTCTAAAAAGGCACAGAGGCTAAGAAACTGCCATCTGACTACGCTAAAAGGCTTCAAGCCACAAATAAACCACAACTGGAGCGTGCTTGGCATTTTCTGTTCTCTTTCCCGTGTCAGATGGAAGTCGTTCAAGATGAGAGGGAGCTTTTGAGGACAGCAGGAAGCAGACGGAGTGGCCTCACCTCCAGATAGTCATCCAGGCCCAGCTTGGTGAACTCATACTGCAGGTGAACCCGGAAGTTCATGTCCTCCACCGAGTGGACAACAATGTTGATGAACTGCATGCAGGCCACCTGTGGGGTCAGATGAGTGATGGTGAGGGGAAAGGACGTTGCATATGGTAATATGCTTACAGGTGTAAGAAATTGTGAAAATTGTGAAATGATGTGAGTCTATTTATGCATAAAAGGTGAGGGCTAGTTAAAATGCACCATGTAAAAGCATACAGTGCATTATAGGAGAGGTATGAGTGTGTGGTGGCGGGCAATTGAAACTACTAAGCCTGGGGGGTTGAGGAGGGGGCGGGGGGGTCAATTATCACTACTCCCACACATTAACAAGGATCACCCAAGGCCAATAGGGGCAAGTAAAAACCTTTGGCATATTCAGCTGTAAAGAGTCATGTAGGAAGTTACTCTGGGATTCATGGAGTCATGGAGTGACATTGAAGGTTTAATTTTGATGTCCTCACCATGAAGTCAATGTTGCCTTCCTCACTGCGGAAGTATTCCATCAGCTTCTCAAAACGATGCTTCTCTTTGCACACCTTCAGAGTAAACATTGATGATCATTCATTTACCCACTGAGTTCCAGAGACAATGTGTTTGTATCAAAGTATGTGTGTGTTTGTATGTGTTTTTTTTCTGTCAGTTTCTGCATGTTTAATTGTTTGTATGTCAGCCTGTGTACATTTAAAGGAGTGGGTGTTTAGAATCTGGACAGTCAGTGAGTCTCATAACATCTTCAAATAAATAATAAACAACACTCACTATCAAACCAACAAAATCAACAACCACAACAACAACAACAACAACAACAACAACAATGGTGTTTTGTGAGCCTAGTAACAAGGATGTGTTTCCCCCTGCCCCATATTTGAGCCTTGCCTGCACATGTGGCCCTGCAGCAGCTCTGTGCACTAATGGGCTCCACATGCATCTAGTTCCTATTGTATGAATATGCAATATAAGTGCGGGCCCAGAGCAGGCCTGGGGATTAGGGCTAGGGTGGGTCAGCATGGGGCCTGCAGCAACCTCAGGTTACCGGACTGTGTGTGTGTGTGTGTGTGTGTGTGTGAAGAAAGGCTAAGGGTGTGGGGGGTTAAGGCCAGCACAGGTCATTTGCAGGGAAATCATAGCTTAATTATAGGAGGCCATGGGAAGAGAGGAGAGTCAAAATAAGACAAAAACAGAGAGGATAGCAATCTCGCAAGGCTCTCCCACACAAATAGCGCAAGAGAGAGAGAGAACGAATGAGTGGGAGAGAAAAAATGAGGGAAAGCGCAATAAAAACAAACGTTTTTTTTTCTCTCAAACAAATTCTTGAAGTGTGTGAACCATGAGTTTGACTAAGCTGTGTTGTTCAAGACGGGCACTAGAAAGAGACAGAAATTACTGGACCACAGGTAAAGCCTCGCTTGAAACTGGGTACATCTCTCTCCCTCTCTCTCTCTCTGTCCTGAATGCCCGTCCCACATGGCTCTGTGAGGGATCG
>JAGFZM010000038.1:875246-885633 GCA_017657215.1 Limnothrissa miodon | reverse complement strand
ACACACACACACACACACACACAATTCACCTCCTTTTATTGTTTTGTCCTCATATGCAGTTTGTAGCTGGTTTGCCTAAACCGCTCCTCTCATCTAGGTTTCATACAGTAAAATGATGAATAAACACTCTACCAACACAACCCAGGATGATGGAGCAGGACTCTTAATCTAGTGGGCATTGGCTGTGCATGGGAAGCTGTGTGTGAGAGCGACAGCGTCCTGCCTAGGGTGGTACCTCTTTGAAGTTGTCAAAGGCAGACAGGATGATCTCATGCCCCCCTCGAACCAAACACACCGCAGCCAACAGCTCCAGCACCAGAGCCTTTGTTCTAAAAGACAAAAAACATGGCTGACAATCTCTGTCTCTCCCATTCCCATACACACACACACACACCCACACACACAGAGAGACTCCATGGTGGAAAAACAGGATCCGCACAAAGCCTGGGATAGTATTACTGACATTAAATGGTGTCACAGGCAAACTGTAGATGAAAGGATTATTTTGTTTTGAGAACCATGGTAGTACTCATGGAAATGTTACTGAGAAAAGTAAAAGAAAACTGTTCTGTTCTACTGTATGTTTTGGTCTGTTCTGTTATACTGTATATTGTTGATATTATGCTTACAGCAAGGTTTCTGCAGGTGACTTTATCTTAAATTTAAGATTTCACTGAATATTATGATTACATTTTAAAACCAACATTTCCAGCAAAAAATCTAGTTTAGGCAAACTAGATTCTACATACAGATAATATACTTTTGACTACAACTATCAACTTCACATGAAAAAAATAAATCCCCCCAGATAGAATCCCAATATTTCACTTCATGAAATAACTATTTTATAACTTTTTTAAATTTAAAACTTAAAAAGACAAACTTAAAAAAAAAACTGTGACAGTGAATCTAATCATCATATAATTCCAAAGTGTCAGTCTGCTAACACTCTAACACTCTGACTCTGACATAGAAAGACTGGATGGCTAGCTCCAATACTGCAGCTCTGAAACAGGTTGAATGCTAATGGCAGAAGCTGCTCTCAATTTTTACCTGGAGTTCTTATTGTTGAGACTCAGGGCAATCTCATTGACGGCATGGGGGTGGGACATGACCAGGTTGAAGCCATACTGGGAACGAGAGAAGAGGGGTACACATTATAGCAACCAGAGAAGATCAGTCGTCAGACATTTATTTCAGAGCATTTCTCCCATTCTAGACTAATGTAGTGCTACATCAGCAGTACCCAGTAGGACCAGTAGGGGGAGTGTGATGTGTGTTGAGTGTTGAGTGACACAGGCTGCAGGAAGTGGGCTTCAGCAGCACTAGTGTGCAGTGCTGTGGTGGGCCCGGCGCTCCACTCACCTGGTAGTTCATGATGGCTCGCAGGCACATGATGCAGACATGCACGTCGTCCTTCTGGCTCACCAGCCGCGAGTTCTTGATAGTTTTGCTGTTAGACACTGTGCCGTATCTGCAAATGTACACACAAACTTAATTGTTTGCTTACAGCGATGCAAGACATCAAGACCTCAAGACTTTTTATTGTCGTTGTACACTTGCCTGGACCACAATATTAACTAGCTAGAAGTAAACTAGCTAGAAGTAAAAGGGACAAGTACTTTTCACTTTTGAAGTCAAAGGGACAATACCTTTTTCTTTTGAATGAAGAAGAACACAACTTTCCATTCATCACTGTCCACCCAAAGAATCTTGGTTCGTGTACATGCTATGCTAAAAAGGGCCAATGCATAACTTCAAAGCATAACACAGCTTTGCTTTGGTCTTTGTGAGTGTTAGCGTGTATCTGTGTTGCACATGGCTGCGCATGTGTATTGTCATCCTGTTTTAGCCTCTTTGTGTTACTGCAGCACAGGAAGTATGCTCTGGGCTCAGCGAGCTGAATCTGGCACGCATGTGATGCGCGCTCTCTGCCTCTGAGACACACACACACACACACGGCCAGATCTCCACCACAGAGCCGCGGCTTGAGCCATGTGGTTTCAGCCCCAGTGCATACTGGGAGCAGGGCTGAGAAGAAGTTTCCATCTAGATCCTACTGTCTTTCTCACTTTCTTTCTATCTATCTCTCTCTCTCTCTCTCTCTCTCTCTCTCTCTCTCACACACACACACACACACACACACACAAATACTCTTGCATGTTTTATGCTGTTTTATGGGTGAAAGATCACCTGCCGCTACAAGGGCCCACTACATATGTTTCACATGTGGCGTATGAAAGTGCATAAGTGCCTAGCTGAAACCTGGTTCTGTATTTTAGTGAGTTCAATTCCAGCAAGATGCGTCTCATCATGACTGCTGCTATGTGATCTGCTCATGATAGCAGGGCGCAGACATGGGCCACATGTGGACCTTCCAGCAGCTGTACCTGATTTTACAGAGCAGAGATGACCCTGTCTGTGTGTGTGTGTGTGTGTTTGTGTGTGTGTCAGTTTGTGCACTGGCACATATGTGAGTCCTACATTTGTCTGTGTGTGGGTGTTGTAGTACCATAAGAGGATGCATTTTTTCTTTGTGTGTGTGTGTGTGTGTGTGTGTGTGTGTGTCCGCGCGCATGAGAGCACACGTGTTTGTAATTGAATGACTGCAGGAAGCAGAGGGATTGATAAATCAGACAGACCCATCAGACTGGGCTCATTGTGCTGGTTGCCCCCAGCCAAATGCAGCCGCTGAGAGCCTGAGCAGATTCTATCTATTCATGCCCAGAGTGCATCAGTCCTTCCCCAGAGCAGCCCCGTGGCCCATGACACAGTACCAGGCAGCAGAGGACAGACACTGAGTGTGGCTCTCTACACTTCTCCAGAGAAAGATGCCTTGGGTCCAGAGCTGCTTTCAGGTGCATATCCAAAGGTTAACAGTAGCCCTTGTATTCCTCTGTTATTTAAAGTAACAGGATCTATCCTGATATCCTTAACTGGTGCTGGACAAATATTTCGAACTATATTTTGAAACAGAGGATAAAGACTTCAACTATGTCTTTTTCAGTGAGATACTGCCCTTTGAGTCACATTTTACGCCTTCTACTACTGTACTACTATTACTTTTATTACTTTTAAACTCAAACTCTCTTTTGCCTTCCTTTGCTTAGTTGTGTGTACTGCGTCTCTGCCAGCCTGTTTACTGTGTGTTTGGGATTGGCTCAGGGAAGTGTTAGTGGCAGGGGAGGGGGTCTTAGAGTCATCAACAACACCTGCTAGCAGCTGAACACACACACACACGCACACACAAACACAATTGGCAGGGCAGACTAGCACTGCATAGACACACGCAAGCGTGCAGACACACACACACACATATACATACCGCAGGACGGACTGGCGTGCCGAGCGCACCAGTGTGTTGCAGAAGGGCTGCGTGCCACTCTGGTGCAGATCCTCAATGGACCTGCTCCAGCTCCTGCCCTTGTCCAGGGAGCCCTCCTCGCCGTTCTCCAGCACCTCAAAGTCCAGCCTGCACCGCCCACCCGCGGGGGGACAGATGGACAGACACACACAGACAGAGAAGCAGACATACAGGGAGGGAGGGAGGGAGGGAAGGGTAGTGGGTTAAGAACAGGGCCCAGGTTTAGTGCAGCAAGGGGACAAAGCACATGGTCCTCTAGGGCTTCCACATGGCCCAGATATAAGAGCACATTAGCACATTAAGAGCACTGTCTTCATTAGCATGAACTGAGACATCCAGGGACAGGGACACGCAGCAGCCAGCGCTCAGCACCCCCACCCACACCCACCCTTGCCCAGGCAGCAGCACAGCCAATCCAACCCCATTCCATCCGGTCCACACCAATCCAGCAGCGTCTCATTTAGTCTGCCTTAAAGCCCAGCTGCATACTCACACACAAACACACACACACCCACACACACACACACACACACAATTCACACAAATCCCTTGTGCAATCTCGTTTCATTCTGGGCATTTCTCACACACACAAACACACACACAAACAACCACTTCAAGAGAAAGGGCCCACTTTGACTCATCTTTAGTGTCAAAAGAGTATGTATGCATGTGTGTGTGTGTGTGTATGCACGGGTGCAAATGTTGCTAATAAAATATAAATATAATGTTATATAACGTCTAGATTAGTTGTCATACTCACATAACAGCACATTGTGCAAAGGACAAATACTGCACCAGGATGTCCAGGCCTAGGTTCTCATCGTTGAGGAACTCTCTCACCCACCTGCAGCACAAACAACAAGGCCATGCTTACTGGAATGGAGGCCCAATAGCAGCCTGACAAATAGCTCACATAGAGAGAGTAGGAGGAAGAGAGAGAGAGAAAATGAGGAGAGAGTAAGAGAGAGAGGAGAAGACTAAAAGAAAGAAGGCTGTCTCCCGTTCAGGAGTTGCTGGGCTAACGAGAGTCTGCAGCTTCAGACGCTTCCTACGTTTGTGGGCTGCCTGAAGAATGGCTCCCCCCTGACTCACTTGGCACACGCTGCACGCTGCAGTGGAAAGAAGGGGGGAAATGGGCCTGCTTTAGATTTGCCCTATTTTCGTGGCATATTGGTGTGTGTGTGTGTGTGTGTGTGTGTGAGTACAGGGGTTGGGGGGGTCTCACAGCAAGAGGAATTCCCTCTGCATGGAGTGAAAGAATGGGGAGGGCATACAGCGGCTGGAGGTTCAGCTACTGACAACATCAATCCCTCTCTCCCCCTTCTCCTTCTCCCTCTCTCTCTCTCTCTCTTTCACACACACACACACACACACACACACACTGGACCAGGAGGGGTTACGGTCCAGTCACATTGCTGTGATTACAGACTGAAATCCCCGTCTGAAAATCTCTATTTGCAGCCCTGCCAGCAGTGGTCGAAAGAAAGGGGGCGGAGAGAGAGAGAGAGAGAGGGACCCAACAGAAAAAGAAAGAGGGAGAAGTGGGAAAGTGAGGAAAGACAGAGGTGCAGAGACAGGGCAAGAGACTGGGCCCCAGGATAAGGAGGAGGGCTCTCTTGATCATTCGTTTCCTGGATACCACCTCCTCTTCCCCACCCCCTTCCCACCTCTCCCAACACCCCCCACCCCCTTCCTGTCCTACCAGATGCTATTTCAGATTGTCTTGGCAATCACAGGAGTAACACATCGGAAAAGGGGCTAAAGTTTGCACACAAGCACATATGCTTGCACACACACACACACACGCACACACACAAACAGACCTCTGTTACACTTCATCCAGGCACATTGAAAGTCCCTGAAAATAGCTTTAACCCTCCTCTCTTTCCTGTGGATCTCTCTTTCTGGGAAAGGCATTAGTGCTGTGGACCAACTTTTATTGATGAAGTCCAAGAGCATATGAGTTATTTTTGGCCCGCCCGGACAACAAAGCCATGTCGGCTAACTCCACGCCAGACTAATAGCCTAGTATTGTTTGGACTTTGAATCATTTGCCATCCTTTAGGGCTGGGAGTGATTCACTGGTGCAGTATGTCTGGGGCCGCGGCATGGAGAGGTAGTTGCGATGACCAAAGATAATCTGTGGTCAGCAAGGGCACTGGTTACAGTTATAGCAGACACAAGAAGTCAGAAATCTGCCCAGATGTGGGTTTAGCTCTGAATAACGCTGATTAGCTTTAGAAGTTAGCAACAATATGGTTCACATGTATCCACTGGTGTGTGTGTGTGTGTGTGTGTAGGCATTTATTTCCATTGTTTCATGAGTGAAGTAACTGGGTTTGTATACATGCAGTGTAATGGGTAGTAAGGGTGCGGCTGTGTACCTTTGTATATGTATGTGTGTGTGTGTGTATGTGTGTGTGTGTGTGTGTGTGTGTGTGTGTGTGTATGTATATGTTGGTGCCTATGTGTGAGTGCTGCGTTCCCTAGCTGATTTCATTGTTGGACGGGCAGGCTTCCTGTCCCTCTAGCATACATGAGCCCAGCATCCTGGCCAGCTCCAGCAGAAGCCTAGGCAGCACACCCAGCAGCACAATGAGAACCATCTGTGCTCTGGGACTATGTGTGTGTCTGTGTGAAAAGTGAGAGACAGAGAGAGGCAGAAGGAAAGAAAAAGCAAGAGAGAAAGAGAGAGAGAGTGAGAAAGAGAGGTGACTATATCCAGCACTGTATTCACTGAAGCAGCCTGGCAGGCCAAGGACAATAGGCCTTCGCAACCAGAGCTCTGGGCACCAAGGAAAAGACTATGGGCTCTCTACAACAAGAAGAACAAAAGAAAGAGTGTTTCTTTCCTTCTTGAAAAGGAGGTAGAGTGTAATGACAATAGCACACAGCTCCCTCCTTTCTCCACAGGCAGGCAGCTTGATTGCCTGGGTCTTCCTCAGGCAGAGTCAAGAGTCAGGCACTGGCCTCTCTGCTTCACACTTTCCACACTTACACAACTTAACCCTGAGTTCACAACCCACTGTGGATATGGTCAATGTATCACTGTTCTTTCTCCAGCCCAGAGCAAATGTTTAAACTTATTCTTTTTAGTTATTTTTATACACTTGTTTTTTTTTTCTGTTTTGTTCAGGCTGTTTGTATAAAACACAATGCATCATTTGTCTAGCATTTCTATAAGATTGCTTGTGTAGTTGTCAGACTGTGTGCTGTCCATCAGCAATGATAAGGTCAGTGTTGTTCACCACCATGCTAAGTAGAAACCCAGGTGGATAAAAGAAGATTTGGGAGGATCCCCAGTGATCCTGAAGGAACTTATTTCCCAGCAAGTTCAAAGGTCACCAGACTGAGAAGTGGATTAGGAGCGCTCACCCTATATGGTTTGTCCTTAGTGATATCTCGAGCTCCCTCAGGACCTTGGTGGATTCCTGAACCCGCCTGCGGAATTTCTGTGGCAAAGAGACAAGGGCATGAATCAGACAGATTAGTATCAGTGAATTGCGGGTGAGACTGAAGAGAAATGTGCACTGATATACACTCTAATCCATCAGTTATTTCTAAACAAACTTGCACAACAGGCGCTGGTGTAGATGATCATGAATCCATGCCAGAAGTCTTAAGTTGTAAGGCAAGTGGGCTTCGTTTTAGAGACTGAGGGATCAAGACAAACCAAAGGTTTGCACTCAGCCTAAAAAGTGTAGAAGGTCGAGATGCCCAAACTAACGTGGATTTAAAGGTTTCAATCATCATGTGGTGTTTGCAGTGAATAACTTCAAATCTTCTAGGTGAATTCATCCTCTGTTTTAATTTTAGGAGAATATGCAGCGAGGATCAGGACTACCCAAATGAATCAAATGAATGGGCATTTTTGGCACCAAAGAGGTGTTGTACCGGGAACTGGGCAAGGTAAACGTGGCACACACTGTTCCTCAAGGCATTATTAGACTGAAAACCTGCCCTAGGCAGTTGGGCTAGCCCCTTGAGCCGTCGGAACTGCCCAAGGTTTCTTCCTTTACCGCCCCTGTTGCTCATTGGGCCTCTTTGTGTCAAGCGCTTTGAGACATGCCTTTTGTAAAAATGTGCTATATAAATAACATTGAATTGAATTGAATTGAATTATTAAAGAAAACAAACTCGCTATGATAAGCATCACTCACACCCCTCTTAGCCACCAGCCACCAATGAAATCATCAGTAAGCACTAAACGGCCTCGCTACAGATCCAATATACTAAACATTTGTTAATCATCCTCCATTGCTCACCCACTTCAGGTAAGGAAACATCAGGGACAAAGGTTGGATGATGTGATAGGGATGGATTGCATCTGTACACTTGTTTCCACCACAGGTATGAAGAGAATAATCACATTTAAAAGTAGTGTATTAAAGTAGTGTACTGGTTAAAAATACACCACCAACAAATTCATCACTTGCGGTTCTTCATTTGTAATCTAACATGCTCTTGTGGATTACTGTTTATGAGCAGTGAACAATGGAGCGCCATCTACAGGACTGACCTAAAGTCACCTGGTGCCAGACATTCTTCTACAGCTGCACACTCAATAGGGCAACTGGAGTATGTGGGGCCTGATCATCTAGTTCCCAGCCACAGAAACATGGAGTGACGTGGAGACTACATGAACACAGCGTGAAGCAAGATGTTTTTTTACATGCAGACATTGTCTCCCGAATAGACTTAATGGAGAACTGACTTGTTCTTTGTAGTGATGGAGGGTCAAATGCAATTTGTCGTTAATTGTATTTACACTATGTACTTGATGTATCCACTTTACACATTTTTTTATTATCATGATTTGAACTGGTGTTTATCAATTGTATTGCTTGTTATTAAATAAGTGTCCTGACCGTCAAATTCGACTTTGTCGCCAACCTACCTTTGATGTCACTTCCTTTAACTGTGTGAATTTCTAGGCTTTGCACTGAGGATGAGGTCATCCGAAATGTTAATTCTCTAAACAGGACGTAGTGGTTGTGTGACCTTTCAACCCACTTTTTGTATGGCCATCTTAGTCTTGTACACACGTTTTACTCTTTGGTTTGTCTTCACCCTGCATCATTCTTATTTAAAGCCTACAGACCACTAGACGAAAACAGACACTTCAAAAGGCTCAGCTAGTTATCTTAGCTTGGATAACTTTTGAAACAATTCTAGATAAGCTCCAATCATCAAAAAGTTTACTTGCTGCCTTTCACCTTAGCACATGACTTCCACAACATTCATATATGACCCTAGTTTGACTCTTGTGGTTAGGTTCATGGACAACAGCAAAAAAAAGCAGAAAGATCTGATCATTCCAGGCCTAGATTTGAGTTGGATTTGTGTGCATGTGGTGGGAATATCAATCATGGCCGCTGTGAAAGTGGATAGCGCAGCCCGGCGCTGATGGAAACCAGCTGGCCCACCACTCACCTTGCGTGTGACTCCCGGGTCTAGAAACCCCCGCAGCTTCTGGATGTATGTGTGTGGCGGGTTTTTCACCTGAAAGCGCTCCTGACACACACAGAGGAAAGGAATGAAACAAACACACACACACACACACACACACACACAGTGAGAGAACCTGCACACTGACTCATGTCAAAGTGCCAAACAGGGATTAATGAAATACAATCTAATCTAATCTGCAAAAGTGTTACTGGTGTGCTTACTTGGTCACAAATGAGATCCCACTTCTTCTCATTATCGTACTGCCGGAGGAGTCGGGCCTTATCCGGAGGTAAGTTCATGGAATTCTGGTGAGGTTGGGAAACAGACAGGGACAGAGATGAGAGGCGCAATCACACACTCGTGATTAGTTGCCCTTACACACTGTTTCTATGGGAATTATCTTTTCCATGGAGGGACCTTATTTGAGCTGCAAAAAAAGCGAAATGTTAGGCACTCAACAAGGTCAACACAGCCTCTCCCGAAACATCGGACAGGCGCCCATGACCTCACTTCCGGTGTTGATATTTAGCATCCTGTCGTATGAGCTCATCTTTTTTTTTGCGTACTCCAAACTTTTCCCTCCCTCCCACACCCCTGCCGAGCCAGTTTGCCACGACACACATATACTGCAGTGAACAGCCTGTTATCGCCCAGGAGATAAAAAGAAACACATCATCCTCAAAAAGCCTCAACAAGCAGGATAACTGAAAACAAACAAAAAACAAACTGCTCATTTTTCAGCAAAGATAGGGCCAACTTGACATTGGTGACATTTCCCAAATATTAAAGTATGTGACCTGACGGTGGGTGGTATGATGTGTGTGTGTCTATTATGTCATCTGATCCCATATGAGTAAGTAGGGCTGGAATCTACTTATTAAACACACTTGACCCCCACCGTGAGGCCAGCAAAAACAGCACCCTAGTTGACTGGCGGGGCAGATGAAACAGTACAGATGAGGGTGAGGTGAGAGATCCGACACCGAGCATGCAGGCTCACACACACACACACACACACACACACACACACACACACACACACAGGCCCGCCTGCATGCCTGCCTGCCCTCATCTCTCGCCAGGATCTCACGCTGGAGACGTGTGAGGGAGCGTCTGTCTTGCTGTGCCCCACCTCTTCACACCCGCATCAGCAAGACACCTTGAGTCTCACCACTGACTCACTCCCTGTCTGCCGCCACTGCATTAAGCCCACTGCCATATACACCCTGTCCTGGGCACACAAAAACACACACTCACACACGCTTTAGCACACACACACACGGTCTACATATACCCACTGTCGTGAAGAGACGCACACATAATGCACACACACACACACTCTCAGGCTAAACTACTGGTATTTACAGTAAGACAGCATTGCTGAGGCAGCTACAACTGGGACCTGGGGAGTGTTTAGTTGGCTATGGGGAATTGCCTGGAAACTAGAGAGTGGTCCACTGCAAGTAGCCTATAGCATTCCAGCAGGACTTACTCAGGGATTTGTGGGATGGAACCATTGTGTGTCTGTGTGTGTGTGTGTGTGTGTGTGTGTGTGTGTGTGTGTGTGTGTGT
>JAGFZM010000038.1:861637-872518 GCA_017657215.1 Limnothrissa miodon | reverse complement strand
CTGACCGACAAGGCAGTCAGATCGCTGACACGCTTCACCGAGACCAGAGCGAGCAGAAGCGCAGTCTTAAGGGAAAGCATCTTTAGACTGGCACTCGACAGAGGGTCAAAGGGCGTAAGGGCCAGTCCGCGTAGGACGGTGGCCAGGTCCCAAGTAGGGACCGAAGGAGAGGAAGAGGGGCGAAGCCGCCTGACACCCTTCATGAAGCGCGACGCAAGGAGGTGAGCGCCTGGGGAAACGCCAGCATAGCCAACATGGCACGCTGAGATAGCTGCGAGGTACACCTTCAAAGTAGAGGGTGTACGACCCTGATCAAACAGGTGTTGTAAAAACGCAAGCACCTCACCAATAGGGCAGACTAGAGGATCACAGCCTCTGTCTCTGCACCACGTGCTGAAAACACGCCACTTCAGTGTATACAACGACCTAGTGGACGTAGCTCTAGCAGCCTGAACGGTCTCTATCACTGCGTCTGACAGGCCGCTCTCTAGGAGACGCGCCCGTTCAGGGGCCAAGCCGTCAGTCTCCATGCTTCCGGCTTGGGGTGCCACAGCGACCCGTGAGCCTGCGATAGGAGGTCTCTCCTCAGAGGGAGGGTCCACGGCTGGCCGTCTAACAGTGAGACCAGATCTGAGAACCAGCTCTGAGATGGCCAATTGGGGGCGATCAGAATCACCCTGTGAGCCCCCGCTCTGATCCTGGCCAACACCTGACGCATCAGAGGAAGGGGGGGAAAAGCGTAGAGCAGACCACGCGGCCACGGGTGTGCCAGCGCGTCTGACCCTAGCGGCGCATCTCGTTCCAGCGAAAACCACGCTGGGCAGTGAGCGTTCTCTCTCGAGGCGAAAAGATCGACTCGTGCCCGCCCGAAGCGGGACCAGAGGCTGTGCACCACGGCTGGGCAGAGGCGCCAGTCGGTTGCACGCGGAACACCCCTGGAGAGGAGGTTGCGAACACCTGGCAAGTGCGCCGCCCTGATCGACAGGAAGTGGCGGGAGGCCCAGGTGAGCAGCTTGTATGCCAGGCGAAACAGGTCCGGAGAGCGCGTGCCGCCCTGGCGATTGATATACGCCACAACAGTGGTGTTGTCTGTACGCACAAGAACGTGTTCTCCTCTGAGAAGAGGGAGAAACTCCTTCAGAGCGCAGAAGACAGCAAGGAGTTCTAACACATTGATGTGTAATCTCCTGGAGGCTGTGCCCCATGTCCCCCTGGCGGGGCGACCCCAGCAAACGGCGCCCCAGCCGCTCTTGGATGCATCGGTGGTCACCGTCATGCGTCTGGCTATAGCGCCCAGAGCGCCGCCTTTGGTGAAGGACGACGGCCTGCGCCAATGCGCGAGGGCTAGCCACATGCGTCTGGACACTAAGATCCGACGGGCGGGGTTCGACATGGAGGATACACCTAGTTCCGCTAAGGCGAGCTGCAGCGGGCGTAAGTGTAAGAGGCCGAGTGGGACAGCGCCGCCTGCGGCGCATAAGAGGCCCGTCAGTCTGAGACACAGCCTGGCCGAAACGCAGGCACCTAGTCTGAAGTGGCGTAGACACGCCCTGACGTCCTGAAGCCTCTTTGGCGTGAGCGTCGCTCTCATCGAGCGTGAGTTCAGCCTCACGCCCAAGAACTCGACCTCCTGAGAGGTAGAGAGCATGCACTTGCTTAGGTTCACTAAGAAACCCAGACTGTGCAGGTGACGCAAAACAATGTGAGCCTGTGACGTTAGGAGCTGTCTGGAACCTGCCAGCAGCATCCAGTCGTCCAAGTAATTGAGGAGTCTGATCCCCTGAGCGCGTAGAGGAGCAATCGCCGCCTCCACGCACTTGGTGAAGCACCGAGGTGCTAGAGATAGACCGAAGGGAAGGGCTGCGTACTCGTAAGCCCTGCCCTCGAAGGCGAAGCGTAGAAAACGCCTGTGCCTTGGGACTATACCTATGTGAAAATAGGCGTCCTGAAGGTCTATGGTGACCATGTAATCCCCCTGGCGGACTGACTCCGCCACCATGCGCCCCGTGAGCATGCGAAAGGTGAGAGGTTTAAGCGAAGCATTGAGCGCTCTGAGGTCTAGAATAGGGCGAAAAGCGCCCGACTTCTTGGGCACCAGGAAGTACGTACTGTAGCGACCTGCGCGCGCAAGCGTCGGATCTACGCGCTGGATAGCGCCCTTTCTCAGGAGATCGCAAAGCTCTTGTCTGAGAGCAGGGGCCCTGGAGGGGGGCACCACTGACTCCCTGACACCTCTGAAGGGCGGGGGTGGCCACCTGAACTGCAGTTGATAGCCCTTCAACACTGTTGACAGGACCCAACGTGACGTTGTGCACATCGCCCAATTCTGCCGGAGCAGAGCGGCGGCATGAGGAGGCAGCAAGGACAAACGAAGTGCTATGCTGCCTCCGAGTGGCACTAGGGGGGCCGAGGTCAAAGACTGAGGCTGTCCGCGAAGCTGAAGAGCGTCCGACTGACAGACCAGAGACCCGACGGAGTGCGGGGGCTGAGGGCAAGTTAGCCATGTGTGAGACTGCTGGGCGCTCACGCGTGGCTGAAGAGCCGTGCGCATTACTCGCGACGCCCCGTGGGGCGGCCGACCCAGCGCGCACGTCAGTAAAATCCGATGTCGGTGAACTGCGCGCTTCACCTGCGACACCCCGTAGGGCGGCCGACCTGGAGCGCGTGTCAGCGACGTTGGTGGTCGAACAGAGAGCGTCCTCCAGCCTGGGCCGGGGCTCATTGTGAAACATTGCCCCAGAGGGGCGATAGTGTGTGTGCGGAGTGCTGGTGAACAAGGCAAACTCAGCGCCCCGTAAGGGGGTGAGATCAGAGAGGACCGCCGAAGCGGGGGGGAACGCTCCGAGCTGGGGACTGCAGAGCGAGGACCCGTGCCTTTGAGAGCACACAGAGGCATAGCAGTCAATGGATGGCGATCGCATGACATGCTCTGCCGCGCACACGCGATCGCATCAGGATCGCTGTGGCCTCTTACGGCGCTCCCGGCTAGCTGGACGGTTGGCGGGAGCTGGGCGCCCGCGTGAGCGGGAGCGCTGCCAAGTAGGTTGCGACCCAGTAGCCGGCTGTGGCGCGGCTTTGGGC
The DNA here is from genome assembly GCA_017657215.1 of Limnothrissa miodon. NCBI lineage: Eukaryota > Metazoa > Chordata > Actinopteri > Clupeiformes > Clupeidae > Limnothrissa > Limnothrissa miodon. The sequence goes on along the minus strand of JAGFZM010000038.1, from coordinate 869,437 downwards.
GCGTCCGCCTTCTTTTTCTGTTGCGTCCGTTGAGGCGTACGAGCACGCGTCTGAGGAAGAGCAGGAGCGGCCGACTGAGGCAGAGCACGCTTAGGAAGCACGGGTTGCAGGGCCTGAGCCGCCGACTTCGTCTTCTCTAAGCGGTCGCGCTGTAGTTCCAGCGCCTGGCCAAACAGAGCATCAGCGGGAGCATTCAGGAGCATTCAGGAGATGCTTCTTCTCCTTCTCTGGCATGGAAGAGAGGTTGAGCCAGAGATGCCTGTCAAGGATGACCAAGGAGCCAAGGGAGCGCCCGTCGGCTTTAATGGCCGACCGGATAGCCAGCGAAGTGAGAGCGGTGATTCTGCGCAGCTGATGGACGGTTAAGTCCGAGTGCTGCGCAGCCAGATCTGCCACCAGCTCCTCAGCCAAAGAGGAGAGGAGAAAGGCGGTATTCATCGCCCTTATCGCCTGGCCTGTACAGATGAAGGCCTTGGAGGCGAGCTTCTCCGTGCGTTGACACGGCTTGGAGGGGAGCTCGGGAGGCGATATCCAGGTGGTGGCAGAGGCTGGTGCTAAACAGCCAGCGACCGCATCTTCAACGCGAGGAAGCTGTAAGAGGCCAATGGCGCCTGCTCCGTCTATCGCGTAGAACGCCGCGTGACCCTGGATAGGGGCAATGGCGGCGTAGGGAGCCTCCCAGGAGCAGGGAGAGGGAGAGCGTCCAGAGAGGGAAGCGCGCCGGAAAAGGGGTCGAAACGCCCTTCCGGATAGCGCTGAGGCGGAGGCAGGCCTAGACTGCTAGCCGCCTGTGTAGCCAACGAAGCTAGCTCAGAAGCTAACTGGGCGGCATGGGCCTTCACTATAGGTGGCGGGTCTTCGACAGTAGCGCCTTTAGCGGAGAGGAAGGAAGACAGCTCCTCCTCATCCACAGCCTCGATAACTGGGTCGTCATCGTCGCCCTGAGGCGGCGTGGTAGCCGCACGGGCAAAGGCAGCGTCGACGGAGCTAGCAAGGCTAGCCTGGTGGGCCGCGGTTAGCTGGCTAGCTGGTAGCAAGCTAGCCGCTGAGAAGCTAACTGACGGACAAGTAGCCACTGAAGACCGATCGATAAGCCCAACCGGGTGCGGGGACGCCGGGGGAAAATCGATAGACTGGCGGGTAGCGAGAGCACTAGTGCCAGTGGAGGAAGAGCCCGCCCCTGAAACACCAGTGGAACCCACGAAGAATGCCGCTGTGTTGGCGATAGCCGTAGGGGAGAGGCGTTCGCAAGCCAAGCAAAGATCTGGCCACGAAAAGGCGAGCATAGCATGCTCGCTCCCCATACAGATAAAACAGATAGCATGGCGGTCGGAGATCGCCATGGGACGGTCACAATCGGTGCAACGACGAGTAGCCATCTTGCGTCTCGTGGTACCAGAAGTTAGGGACCGGCGTGAGTACTTGGAGCAAGACGGAATCCCTCGGAGAGCTTTGAAAAAAGCTTTTGTGGTGGGCTTTCAAAAAAGCCGTTGGTTTTAGAATATTTGCAAGAGCAAACGAAAGGCGACTCAGAAACACACGCAGTAGGCGAGGTGAAAGAGGCAAAGAGGACCTGAAGCGTAAGCGCAGTCAATATATAGACTTTCTGACGTCACGCAGGGCTGTCTAAGTAGTTGCCTGGTTAAAAATGACTTCAGAAAAGCAGGAGATGATAGGCATCATCCACTCGTACGTTTCGGCTTCGAAACGAAAGAGAACCCACTGGAGGATGCAGTCATTAGCTAAAGTCCATCTTCGCTGAGGTCCACTCACAGCCAAACGATGGCTGAGCGGCCAGTGATCCCGTGCTCTGATAACAGCAGTGCTATCTGTCCCGAGATCTGACCCTTGACCCCCTATGCTCCACTCCTCCTGTTTTGTCCTCCCAGCCCAGTCATGTGGATTAAGGAAGGGCCCGGGGGGCTGGGGCCGCTCAGACGCATAAGTGCCAGATTCGCTGCTTTATAATCTAATTGTGCAGCGCAACACGGTTTGCCAGAGGGGCCCGAGAACCAGCCGACCATCCGCCGTCCTGGACGTTATTATTAGCAAAAGCTTCAAATGGGGGGAATGTGCCCCTGAGTGTGTAATGAAAAAATCCCTGGACCTATCAATCACTGAGGGCAGTGTTTACCTCTGGGCCATGGTTCGCAAGAGAAGAGGAGAGGAGAAGAGAGGAGAGGAGAAGAGAACAGCAGCAGAATGATGCCAGAGAAGAATGCTTCAAACCCATAATGTTAGCGTAACAAGGAAAAACAACAATGTTGCCAGTTCTTTTCTGCCTCAAACTACACAAAGTTGCAACTTGACAACAGTCAATTTTTTGAGCGAGAGGATTCTTTGTGTCGAGCTTGGACTGAAGCGAGACACGTGCAATCAAAACACACTCTAAGCATAAGTGCATTGAAAGGGCTTTTTCCCCTGTAACTCCACAAACATGGCAAACACGACCCACTTTGACACGCTCTACGGAAAGCACAACCACAGGTGTTTATGTGATGGGATGGATATTTTTACTCTTCCAACTCAAATAGAATGTCCCACTAGCCTCAGGTTTGAGGCCCGTTGCTGCTCAATTGCGTCTGCAGAAAAACATGATTAGTCTTCCCATAACCCAATTCAGCTAATCTCATTCCACTTTTTCTAAAAGACAAATTGAATCCTGTGTTTGCCCCTGTCATGATGACTTGTTGGAGAAAATGTCTACTTGTTGCTCAACCACAATGAATGAAGCAGCTTTTCAGCCGCTGGCCTCCCAGTTCTCCTGAGAGTGACCAGTGAGTCCTTAAGTAGTCCAATGAGCCCTTCAATCAACTGACCGAAAAAGAAAGAGTAAGACCAGCCCAATGTCTCCAAAGCTGGCACACGCTGCCCACCCGAGAGACAAAACAATCCTCTGTTGTTTGAGTAGAGTTTAGCCCGTCAAAAGCGTAACTGAGGGGGCATTGATGCAGCAGAGTGCCATTCCCATCCCCTGACATTTGGGAACCTTTCTTTTTTTCCTCTACTTTCCAGTAGCAGATTCCAAACAAAGGGCAGTGGGCAGGGATTGCCAGAGCTGTTTTTCTGCCTAAATCAACCCACTCGTCCAGCTACCACTGGAAGACTGGTTTATGTCATCGTTGTTAATCCAAATGTTTGGAATATTTTAAAACTGTGCGGTTAATTAGGAGACAATTCAGCAGTGTTCTAGTACAGCTTTGTGGTAATTTCACGTCTACTGCTAACACTGGTAGGATTGGAGCTTAGCCGTACGGCCAGACAGTGAGCTAACTGACACTGTTGACTTTCGGCCTCTCTAACACATAAGACAGAAAAATAAGACAGACACAATGGAGGAGAGAGAAAGAAAGAGAAGGGCTCTGGGTTATTGGCCCTGTGTTTGAGGAGGCCTGGAGAAATAGAGAATGTGAAAAGAGCACATGAGGGTGAAAGGGAAAGCAGGGCTGAGAAGGATGGAGGGAAAGAGGGAGAAACGCAAGAAAGCATGTGATGGAATAGTTAGTTTCCAGGGTTCATAATCAGACCAAAGAACTGCTGACTGAAAGAAGAAGTCGTCCAGCAGTAGAGTTCAGAGAGAAATAGAGAGAGAGAAAGAAAGAGAGAGAGAGAGAGAGAGAGAGAGAGTTAGGAAGGACAAGAGCATGCTCTTGTCTTTCAGAAAGACACAGAAGCTGAAATGCTTGTTGGGTGTCATGTTGCTGGAGATGAGGAGAGGGCCTGAGTCTGGGAGACAGATCAGAGACAAGGCAGACTCCCGAGAGAGGAGCGCTAGTCACGCACAGCCCTCACAGCTCCCACAGAGGATGAATGAAAATACAGGAGCCTAGGAATACCATTAACACAGAGAGAGAGAGAGAGAGAGAGAGAGAGAGAGAGAGAGATTGAGAGAGAGGATGGGGATTGAGGGCATGGGCAGGGGGACATAATCTGCACTTTCTCATCTTACTTTCAAGTTGGCCACACAGTTTTGCAATTAGTTTCAGGCTGAGTTTACGACTTGCTACACAGCCAGCAACATCCAAATAAACCTTTTCAGAAAAAAAGAAGGAGCCTCGACAAACAGGCTGAGAGGGCAACAGGAAGTTTCCCATGCTCTTATTCACAGGCCGCTGCCTATAGATAAATAATGCAGTCCCTGAATCATTTCACCACAGTGGGCTAGGAGAGGACTTCCCCCACCTCCACTGCTCACTGGTCTGGGGTCAGACCAGACTAAACGCTCACAGAAATAACACCAACTCAAACTAGGTTGCACATTCCTGGGCCTTATTGGCTGCCATTTTTCAGCAGGGCACTTAGAGTTCATTTTCGATTATGCTTTTGTGTACTCATAAACATAACAAGTCGACCACTGGGTCTTATTGTTGTAATAATCCACATAAATCTGGGTGATGTCTCTGGAGGGGGCTGAGAGGTGGGGCTGGGGGGGGGGGGGGGGGTTGTTGGTGGTGGATGCTGGTCTGGAGCCAGTGCAAACGACTGACGTGCTGATTAACTCCATTTTGTTGTGTGGACTAAACAGGAGTTTGTGACAAACCCAGCCCTGAGGAAAGTTAATGACTCTGTGTCTACTGAGTAACTAGGCCCTCTAAAAACGAGTAGGTTTTTATGGCCCAGACAGCATACGGCAGGCCTGGTCAGCAGTGACAATTGAAAGGCAAGGAAAGAAAGGGACAGAGAGAGAGGGAGGAACAAAGAGGAATGATGGGGGGTGTCTTGTTTTCACTCAATATTTCTAACATGTGGCTGTCCAGAGCCACACCTCCAGACACAGCGTCCTTCCACACAATGTAGCCCCGACACACAGACAGGCACACAGACAGACAGACAGACAGACAGACAGACAGATAGACAGCACCTAAGGCCAGTCAGAAGGCCCTTGAGACACTCAGGTGCAATCTACAATCTCTCAGAGGCCAGCGGGTGTGGTGAACACAGCCTCTGCTGAAAAGGCTGAGAGCCACTTGTCATTAACCAAACATCCTGTTGACATGTGAAAATGCCTGAGGATGTGGGTCTGTATCTTCCATGATGACCATGCCTTTAATTCTATTTTTGTTAATCAAAACAAGAATTACCTGACCTTCCATGTTCTGCAGTTGAGAAATATGACACATAAAACAAAGAAGCTTAAACTTCCTGGGATAAAAAACAACTTATTTTTACACTACATATTTTCTCGGCACTTCTTGGGCACGACCCATGAGAAATGCAAACTCTAACCATCCGAAACACGGCTTGAAGTCCTGGTGCCAGAGTGCCTGGATCACGGTCAAAATAAACGTCCTACTCCCCCTAAAAAACAAAAACAGGCCCTAGTATGGCCACAGGAAAGCAAAAGCCAATTCTGTAGTGAACTCTCAATCATTCACATGATTTCCTGATAAGCAACAACTGACGATAGAGTTAGATGGTGATTTTAGTAAATAATTTTCAAAATGCTTTTTGCTCATAAGATAAACACACCACTGGTGTACCCAGAACTGACGGCAGTGATTAATATGTGAAGTAGGATCTTGTGTTGTTGAGCAAACTATCTCAAAATTAATTCTGAGGTTTTGATTTGTATGTTTCTCAACTGACACATACGAGTGTTTTTGTTCTCAAATCTCTAATACATATAAATAAATACAGCAGACCTTCACAGGTTTTGATAACAGTGATATGGGCCTTGATAACAGCTAGAGACTCCTCAGCAGTTTGACTGCGTTTAGGAGGTTTGCCAATGACGTGTGTAGAATTCTCTAGACCTTCAATGGGTATTTTCACTGTTCATAGAGAGTACCTAATCAGGGAGAATGACATCATAGTGAAAAATCAGGGAGTGACCAAGTGAATTAGCTGGAGTGACCCTGTCCTTAAACAAAACACCCTTGTGGTTTTGAACAGCTTTGGTATTTCCCCAAATTCATTGTTATTCTTGTGTCATTCCTCTTGGTCATCCTTCTTTGAAAGTGCAACAATACGAGAAGACGGAAGAGGAAGCTTAGCTGTCATCAAACTCGTGAGACCACTGGGGCACTTCCTTGACTCCTGACCACCAATCTTGACCAATGCTTTTGTGTTGAGGCTGTTGTTGTTGCTGAAGCAGCCAGAGTGTTGTATGCTGTGTCGGGGTGGGGGTGGGGGCGGTGGTTGATGCATGGGGATGATCCATGTTTTCAGACAGACCTGGCACCCATTGACAGGCCTGCAGAATAGAGTGTGAGAAAATGTGTCCCTCCTTTCTCTCCACCTGACACCTGATCTGTCAGCCTTCACATGGAAACCCAACCCCAGCAATCACAACAGAGCCTGGCTGACATCCACTCACACAAACACAGAGGGACAGATAGAGAGAGAGAGAGAGAGAGACAGAGAGAGAAAGAAAAAGGTCGAGAGACACAGAGTATGTGCAGCGCACTGTATTCACAGAGGCTGCAGGTTCCAGGAGAAAATACTTTCAGCCATAATTTCGGCGTGTAACACAGAAAAACAACTCAATTGCCAGTCCATTTTCCAGCACTAAATCCAGTTCCAAGTTCCAATGGGAAGTAAATTCGCTGAGTCCATTCTTGACTGCGACGGCCTATCTTTCCTTCAGCGCACAATGACCGAGTGAAGAGAAAGAGGGAAAGAATGGAGGAGTGGAAGAGGGGGCCCTCAGGAGCCCTCACACCTCCCTCCTGCTGCTCACTCGTTTACCAAAGAAACAAAAACAGGCTCCATGTCGAGTGTCTCAGGAATGCAGCTTGTTCATTTACATGCTAATCTAAATCAAATGCTTCTCTTTCTCTCTTTCTCTTGCTCTTTTCACCTTAACCTATCTACGGCCAGTTGAAGCTTCCGGAATGTATGTCAAACACACACGCACACACACACAATGACAGACAACTAAGTGTTTGAACGTGCTGTCCTGAACGCTCCATTTGCTATCTGTGTGACTGTGAGAATCGCCACAGAAAATGGATTGTCTTTTTCACAGTTCTGATAGGAGCCTAAAAAACTGTTAACGCTCAAACAAGGGGCTCCTAAATCCCCATGACACCATCTCGATGCGGTCGTTTACAGCGACAAAGTCTGCAGCTGTGGTGCGAGACCCAGCTGGACCTTGCTACATACATGAAATTGTTTTGTATGTGTGTGTGTCTGTGTGTGTGGTGTGTGTATTCATGCATTCATGACCATAACTGTGACTGTGACTGTATGAATTTCTGTGCTTGTTTGTATTGTACCAAATAAGTAAATAACCAAATAAGTTTAAACATAAAATATTTACATAATTACATTCTGTACGAGTGTGTGTGTGTGTGTGTGTTTGTATGTGTGTTCCCTCAATGCCCAATCCACCCCTTCCTGTTCTGAGTGCACAGACATCCCTCCAGAGGCCCAGGCCTCCCAGCACTCTCCCTCTGACCTCACAGACCCCCCCCCCACACACACACACACACATACACACACACACACACACACACACACACACACACACACACACCAGGCTCTCTTCCTCCTCTTTCCCCTTCCATCCAGGGCAGAACATGTTCTGTACAGAGCTGAGCAGACACAGATGGGGGATCACTAGCAGCCACACAGCCAATCAGAAGGCTAAGCCACACAGGCTCCTCCCTCAGAAAGATTGCTCCTAGCGTGTGGGTGAAGGTCTATGGCTGCACATAAAGTGTCAGTTTATTTGTTTACATTATCTTACAAAGAGATCCAAGGCATGGACCGACTTCCAGTAACCCGCTACCCCTACACCCTAAACCACCTCCACACACACACACACACACACACACACACACACACACACACACACAC
>JAGFZM010000038.1:843132-861627 GCA_017657215.1 Limnothrissa miodon | reverse complement strand
ACACACACACACACACACACACACACACACACACACACACACACACAGACGGAGGTAAGTATGCTGGGCCCATGCTGGGTCCCATTTAAAGACTATTACCATTAGTGGCGTGGCTGCTTTGAAGTTGCACTGGTAATGAGAGGGGCTTTTAGGAATGTCAACAACTCAAGGTCATGAGCAGGAGACCCAGATGTGCAGCTGCCTCTAAATCCGCGGCCGGCCACTAACTAGTGGCACTGCGGATTCTCTTTCACCTGCCCATTAGCTTTCCCTCTGGCACATCCATTAGCTCCTTTTAACATGCAAAACACTAGAGAAAGCTGCTGCTTGTTCTTACAGCCAATGTAGCAGGCAGAAGTCATTCCCCCCCACAGGAATCGGGCAGACATACGCAGGTACGTGCGTGCCATGGTGACTCCGAGGTGTCCTGTCCTGAACGTAAACAGGGAGTATTAATACAAAAGGGATGATGAATCACAAGGAGCAAGGGCAGGATGTCCTGTGTGTGTGTGTGTGTGTGGGGGGGGGGGGGGGGGTGGGGTGGGCTGAGTGGGTCTAGGGATCAGAGGATATGTGCTCAGAATGTCAAGAATGCAGGTAAGACAGCCATTCAACACCCTGTTCTGACTCAATGGCCAGTTAAGGAATGTGTGTGTATGTGAAATGATTCATCCAGTAGCAGCAAAAGAGTAGTAATGTGGAAATGTACTAACCCAATGACATAATTTTTCATCAATTGTTTGTGGACAAGAAATGTGTGTTTGTTTACAGAGCTATTCATAGAAATGAGACAGACGCCAACTGAGAACCATCACCAGGACAGACTGATAGACTGAACTTGCCTACAACTGTCTCTTTCTAACACAAAAACATGGGGCATATGTAGACTACATTACCCGAATCACTGCATAAACTCTTCATATGGAAACTCTATGGAAACCCCCCTGTATGGAAAGTCATTACATTTCCATATGACAGTTTTTGTGGAGTGACTAATAAATGTCCACCAGATTCAGTCTTTGCATTGCATTGCCATAGCAACTGCCTGACAAGCAGAAGAGACCTTGAAAGACAGAGTGTGAAAGACAGAAAAAGAAATTATGTCATTGATTACAATCAATGTAAGAGTGAGAAATATCATAGAGAAAGACAAAATTTTGATGTGAGTGTGCCTGTTTGAATGTGAGTGTGTGTGTGTGTGTGTGTGTGTGTGTGTTTGTGTGTGTGTGTGTGAGAGAGAGAAAGAGAGAGACTCATTATAGCAGTGTTGGTCTTATGGCCATTCCTGCGTGGAGTCCAGCTTAAGAGAAGAGCACAAAAGGCAGCAGGGAATGAGGCCCTAACTCTAAAACAACACACACTCACAGAGCCCCCATTGTACCAGGGAGGAAACCACGGCTACACAGCAAACCTACACACACACACACACACACACAAGTGACATGCCCCCTCACAAATGCTTCCACATGCTGCCATGCAGGAGTGCATAGACACACTCCACAAAAAAACGTACACAGACTAAAACACAGACACACAGACACAAACACACACACACACACTCACATGTGCAGCAGCTCCCACATAAATCCTGAGACAGAAAAACATACATGCCCACCCCCAAAACACACACACACACATGTAATCAGATACAGATACACAAAACACAGTGAAGGAGAGAAGACAGTAAAGTCACAACATTTAGTGATAAACAAGAGAGATGAAAATCAAGCGTGGTGACTCATGGATGGGTAGATAGAAAGATGAGAGGAGGGGTTGTCTAACACATCGCCACATTAGAGTCTTACTCCAGGAGTGAACAGTTTAAAATGTCAGTTTGACAGGGGCCACGTAAGGTCAGCGTTCACAAACACACGCACCTCCGGCGGCCATGACATGCCACAGACTGCAGGCTGCTTGACTAATGGCTCTTATCTAGCAAAGGGGCCTTGGTAACACCTGAGCTTAAAGCAGTGGCATGCACACACTGCACATGGAACATGGAGTCTGCTTGTGTGTGTGTGTGTGTGTGTGTGTGTGTGTGTGCGAGTGCCTGTGTTTGCCTTCAATCACCTCCATTGTTATGGAGGCACTGGGGAGGACAGATGCTCACTCCCTTCACTGCAGTTTGTGGCATAACAAACAAACAATGGCTTATCCCTCCTCACCCCCTCCTCACACACACACACACAAACATGGATACATAAACACACATAAATGAAAGACACACTCCACACAACACACCCCTGTCTCCAGACATCTCCCACAAGTTGAGTAGTCCCAGTGGTAGTGGTGGCCAGTGGTGCTGGTCAGTCAGCTGCTGGTCCTGGACAACAAGGCCGAGTAATTTAAGTGTAATGTGCCAGAAACAGCACAACACAGCTTGACTCCCTTAATGACGCTTGAGTGGCATCTATCAAACGGGCGGACAGCGGGTCGCAGTGTTGGATGCCGAGGTCAAGCCCACAGTCCAGGGAAAGTGGAGGATAGAGAGAGAGAGGGGAGGAGGAGAGAAAGAAAGGGTGAGCGAGAGAGGGAGAGAGGGCTGGCCAGGGTCAGCCTGTTACAGCCTCGCTCTGCGTGATGCGCTGAGTGACTCACACACGCTCTCACATGCTGGGGTCATTTACACACGCTCGGACACAAACTGAGACAAGCACGCATGTGTTCACACACACACACACACACACACACACACACACAGACTCAATCACAGAACCACACACTTCTGCGTGTACAGTCATACATACACGCAGGCACACACGCATGCATTCTCACAGGAACTAAGCCAGTTGCTTACACAACTCTGGGTGTCTCTCTGAAAGTACAGATAGAGATATTAACCTTCACTGCACTGCACTTAACCTTCACTACACTGTACTAACCTTCACTGCACTGTACTTGACTCCACTGATGCACTACTATCCCCTATGCACTATGCTCTTTAAGGTTTCCTCTATGCAGCTTGGTTGTTATCCTCCTTTGTAAGTTGTTTTGGATAAAAGCGTCTGCTAAATGCATACATGTAAATATAAATATGACTACCTGTCCTGTAAACTCACTTTCATCACCTCATCCAGCCACTTGCAATGTTACATGCAGTTAGGGACTTGGTCACTGACTAGGTTAGTGTGCTCCACACACACACACACACACACACACACATGCAAGTATGGCTGGAAAACACATAACAAATCAACACATGGGTGGCTTTCAAAGCAATAGCAATAATTACTGGTATTTAGAATAGAGGAAATGCGGGGGGGGGGCAAAGAGAAAGAGAGAGAGGGAGAGGAAGAGAGAAGGAGGGAAGGGGAGAAATATGGGGTAATAGATGGTCTTGCTGTTGGTTAAGCCATTGTGATTCAGAGAAAGAGGGAGGGAAGAAGCGAGCTGCAGAGAGAGATTGAGAAAGCGAGTGAGAGAGAGAGAGCAGTGGCAAATGGCCAACATGAGTGGGGGAATTTTCCCTCTCCCAATGGGAAGTTCTCCCGCAGCTCCGACCCAGAGCCGACCACAGGTATCCAGCGCTGCCAGGAGCCCTGTGCAGAAAGCGCTTTGAAAGAGGATAGGGTCTCACCGCCATGACTCCCTGAACTCCCCATCCATGCTCTCTCTCTCTCTCTCTCTCTCTCTCTCTCTCTCTCTCTCACACACACACACACACACCTCCAATAAAAGCCATGGGACCCCTCACCCCCCAGCACACACACTACCTACACCAATCTCCTATAGAGGGGTTCCGAACTAATAAGCTGCCCCATTCCCAGTGAGAGCCCAGACTGGAGGCATATAACCCACAGATTTGGGGGAAAGTGAGAGAAATTAGGTGTGTGTGTGAGTGTGTGTGTGTGTGTGTGTGTGTGTGTGTGTGTGTTGAAGGGGGTGATGTGTGCGGTAAAGAACATATAAGAGCAAGAAATTCCACTCCCCTTAAAGCTTACTCTACGGTTAGTCAGATCATACTGCACTAGCGAGACAGCAGTTATGGGCTGGCATCCCCAGGGTTCAGTCGGTAGAGGAGGGAGATGACAGACCCCTGAAGGGTCTATGCAGGAGGAGAGTCTGGGCTTTTGATGTGGATGACACAGAATATCCACGGAATAAAGATATTGTGTACATGAGGAGCCACATCTGTCTGGTTGTGAGGTCTGCTTTACCGTGGATCAGAGCAGGGATTCCTCTGAGCTAATGACATGTGTAACAAGCCTGTAGCTCCTGTCTGTTCACACACACACACACACACACACACATACACTGAGAGAGAGAGAGAGAGAGAGAAAGAGAGAGAGAGAGGCTTATAAGAGATAGGTTAGTACACTGTAAAAAAATCACGACTTAAAAAATCAAGACAACTTGATGCACAGAATTTTTCAGTTTACACAACACGAAAACTAAACTTACTTCCTACTCAACAACCTAGAAATGTTACTTTTTGTGTTGTGTAAATTTAAAAATTCTGTGCATCAAGTTGCCTTGAATATTTATGTTGTAATTTTTAACAGTGTAGTTGCTATTGAACAAACAGAGGAAAAATATATGCTGGCAACTGAAGCAGTGCTTTGCACTGAAAGAGAAAGAGAAATTCAATTCTAGTGAAGAGAGAAAAGGAATCTAGTCAGCTCATTGACAGGAAGGAATAGGGGGGGTGTTTAACACATGGCCATTTTACTTAGGGTTAAGGTTGCACCTAACCCTAACTAATGGGCTTTATTAGCAAGTTGCATTGAGCAGTCTACCCACTATCACACACACACACACACACACACACACACACACACACACACATATACAGCCCAGGCCTATACCAGTGAAGCATCTTGCAAAAGGCCTGCAAAAGCCATTAGTCTCTGTGCATTACAGCACTGGCTTACTCTGCACACATGACATCATAATACCTTGCCCTTCCAGCAGTGTCTTTGCTTGGTGTCTATCTGACAGCAGGCTACTGTGGACAGCCACAAGACAAATACCCCCCACCCCCATCCCCACCCACTCTATAGTCACCTCCACCAACATGCCAAGAGACAGCTCTCTTACAAGCAAGAAATCATCAGATGTGGAAAAACTGTCTGCTCACCAGTTTTTGTGTAACTCCCTCAAAGTAGTGGATGGTTGGATGCAATATTGAGTCAACAGTGCCAAGTGTAATGCACTGAATCTTGTTCATTCCTAGAGCTGTTTGCTGAACAGCATCACTTTTCTTCGCCAGTTACATGCTTGGAGTGTTTGCGTTGCACAAAGGCCTGCTTGGAAAAAAAGCCAATGGGTTTGTTTGAAGAATCAACCTGCCTGAGATAATAACCACACACTGACCCGTGATCAGTGAGAGCCTGGAGTCATGGGTCTCTCTTCCTGATGCCTACAGACTCTAGTCGCTGGGCTTTGATGCAGCGCTATCTCCAAACAAGAGCGGGGCCAGCCTCAGCACAACCCATTGTCTGATAAAGGCGCTAAGGAACACACAAGCTTGTTTCTCTTTCCCACAAATGTCAGAGGGGAAATAAAGAGTGAAACAGACAAAAGCTCAAAAGCTCACTTTGCGTCTGAGGCACCTAACCTTTCTTTAAATTCAAGGCATCTTGACATGTATCAGGCTATTATATTGTTCACTGGTGTGTATGAATGTATGTGTGTGTACCAATGTATGTATAGTATCAACAATCCAAAAAATGACGGAAACATAACTTCTGCTGCCCTCAGTCAAGCCTTTTGAACTTTTTCTTTTATCTTTTTGGAACTGTAAAGAAATAGTTATGGCAGGTTTTTGGCAGACAAACAGGTAAATGCCTTTCAGATTTTATATTTCCTTGTGGTGTCCAAAAAGTGCAAAAACGTTCCAAACAACGCCGGCAGAGATGAACTAGTAATGAAGAGCAGCTATAACAGAAATGCATTACATCTCTGTTTAAGAAACAGAAGAGCTTGATTAAGGTGTCAAATATTCTGATAAACTGTTTCATCAGCTAGGGCTATTGGAGTGGAGTGAACTTAACGACAGACTTGAGAGCGATGACACATACACGCTGCGCATGCTTTCTCTGGATGTGTTGATTTATGTTAATAGTGGGTGTTGACTGTGTACATCGCATAACAAAGCAATCCGATAATGAGATAACTGAGCTGGCGTTACAAGTTACGAAGATGGAGCGGAGAAGGCGTGGCTCTGTGCTAAGTGTCGAGCGTAGGAGTTTTGGGGGAATTCAGAAAATGTTGTGTTGGACTCTTACGCGTCTCAACAGTAATGAAAAATAAGTTGTTGAAAAATCGAGCATGCAAATTTTTCACACATCACAAAGACAACAAGACACGATCAGTCCGTGCGCTTTACGTCTTCTTCTGAATTAACGGCTCAGTAATGCGTTCATTTGCAGGCTATATTTTTTGCTCAAAGCCGCGGGTACGGGTTGACTTTTTGGAAACAAAAGAATGGCCGGGGAGGGGGAAATAGGGGCATGGGGTGGAACTGTTTTGCCAATTTCTAGATATCACAAGGGACACATTTTAATGGACTGAAAGGAAAAGTGATATCATATATTCTTCACATATTGATGCAGTCTCTAGTTGCGTTACTATCGCAACTATAATAAATGTCTTTCTTTTATGTCTGATTGTTAATCAGGTCACCCTTGCTGCTTCAAAGATAAAGTTAACGTAAGCAAAAAAAATCATTAGAACCCATACTATGAATAGTATGTCATCTGTCAGTTCTTTCGAAATGTATTAATTATCAATAGGCCTACTTGTTTAAGCAACTTACCAAAACTATTGCAAACCTTTCCTCTAGCTCCATTGGATCGGGCATGGGGACTTTCAGTGGCATTATATGATGCTTTAGCTCCGACTGTCCGTCCACGCTCTCGATATTCCCCATGGCTTGGCAAAATGACAGCTCAGTCAAAAAGAAATAATTTAATGCCTTTCTTCTTTTTGGATTGCTATCGACACCCTTAACGATCTCACATTCCAGATGTTGTCATTTCACATGAAAAAAAAAACCCTAAACAACTGAAAATCCACACACTGGAAGTCAAGCTCTTGTTCCTGCTACATTAGTTTATCAGCTGTTGAATTCCGCATCTGTTGCACGCCATTGAATGGAACTGTATCAGTACAAAAGCTTTGAAGTATCGATCTGTTTCATCTCCTTTAGTATCGAATCGGAGCCACGCAGCCAATCCATTTCTTTTCGTAAATCCAACTGATTTAGTCAAACTTGAGAATTGTTTAGTTCATGACTTTCTTATTTACTGTAAACCACCATTCATTACTGTTGTGAGCTCTCGAATAAGACTCCTCGATTTCGCATCCACTCGGACTACAGTGTGAAGTAGGATTGTCCCACCCATTTTCAAACAAGTCCTCCTCACTGAGTGGGGGGACTTTTTTCGACTTGCAACACATCGTTTTCCCTCAGTGAGAGACAGATGGATGATCATTACGTTTGTAACAGCACATTATCGCAGCCTGCTGGTTTGCTACTGCAACTTCAGCATGACCAATCAGGAATTCAAACTATTTATGTACAAGGTATATCATTGCTGGCTGCTGGCTAAAATTATTATTAGGCCTGGTCAAAAGAACTATAGGTCATGAAGCAGCTAAATGACATTCAGAAATCACCGCGTACAATTAAGACAATTAAGAAAAACAAATTAAATAAATTTACTTGCTTAGACTACTACCCTGTTTACTCTTTGCATTTTCCCCCTGCAACACGTGATTCAAGAAAACTTTAAGTGTTTGTAAACTTGGGTTGATTATTAGAAGTTGTAACAGGAATCTTTAAGCACAGTGTTATGGCTAGATGTTCTTTGGAGATCACTAGGAAATGAAAGCGTAGCCTAAACGAACACTGGTCTCGATTCGTGTACACACAAAAACAGATCAACTCATTTTAAAGTGCAAACATTATTTAATCAATCAGCTGCAAGACAGGCATTCATGAAGTGTAAACCACACAATAAATCTCACTTCTATATAACCCATATCTTTTCTGTCTAAAAATAACTCTCCCCTCTTTTTCCCCATTCATGCAGAACAGTTTCTTGCTGACCTTTCACTCTTTCAAGCTTGTGTTGACGCCGAGACCTCAGTCCTTTAAAACTTGGCACTGAAAGGCTGCCTCATGAGATACAGCCTAATAATACATCACACACTTTTTCCCTCCATCACCAAGGGAAGCAGAACAAAGCACAGTGATTCAGACCTTTCTCTGAAGAAGGCTGCTGAAGTGACAGACATTTATAACACTGTATGACAAAGCCTCCACTGCTACTTTTAACTAAAGCTAACAGATATAAAACACAATTCCTTCATAAAAAAGGTCATTCAAACAACAGTATTTTCTGTAAAGATGTGCACATTCCTGCAATGGAGAAGGCATAAAAGTGCAAACATGTGAAACTGTGAGAAAGATTGACACAAAGCATCTAAAAAAAAACGATACTCTACTACTAATCTGGTATCTGCTACTGGGGATGCTATGAGAAAGTGTGCCACAACATAATGTCTGCCTCATGCACCAAGTGTCACGTCTATGTGGATGACCTGTTCCTCTGTAGACAAACATTCAGTCATTTTGTAATCACAAAAGGCGAAGAATGTAACAACTGGAGTTTGTCGATGTAGTCCATCATTTAAAAACAAAGGTTTCTGTCTTTGGTTTTGAATATGCTGTATTTGAATTGTAATTACACATTCTATGATTCTGTATGTGTACCATGTTATACAGCATGCCTACGGAGCTGCTCAATGCATACCTATAAGATAAGGTGTTCTATCAGAACACCGAACCTCACGAATGAAGTAGTTGTCACATTGTACCTGAAACTGCTGACAGAATTCAAACTATTTATCCTTGGGCCTCATCCCAGGTTGACCAGTGGTAAAATTTGACTTATATGTCAGCATCGATCTAAACATATTTTGCATAGTGCAAATGCAATACAATAGACCATTATCTGGGTTCATTTCATGACTGCTGGTAAAACACATTCCTGTTTACATAAATAAGAGGTTTTGATGTGATATATGATACCTTCCTCATCAGTGGTTCCACTATTCTAATGCTACAAAAACAACCTCAATGTTACAAAAGTGGCATTAGCAGGACACAGCAGAAGCTCAGGCAGAGGCCTATCAGCCATCAGTTGGGCTCCTCCGCCAAGTAATACCTGCGAGGAAGAACAAGGCACGGATAGCAACAGGAGGCTGAGCTGTGTTTGCACAGATGCTCAGAATGTTATAAAAACAAACATGGCCGTCACTGGTGTACATACCATTGGGTGACCCCAGAGATAAGGTCAACTTGGTCCAGCTCGAGCTGCAACTACAGGAGAAAACAAAACAAGAGAACTCAAGAGGTGTGGCTAAGGTCACAATTTGAGGAATTTGAATTACAGACAGGAAAGTGTTGCTTAACAAGGCTAATGAGTGGCTTTGTCTTTCTAAAGACAAAGCCACGAAAACGTGTTCTAAAGACAAAGCCACGAAAACGAGTTTCTCTCACTTTTCCAATGAGCTCCTTCTCACGGCTCATGAAAGAAACACTGTGTTTGACAGACAGCTCCAGTCTTCTCTGTATGGCCTCCTCCAGCGAAAGGTCAAAGTCAAACCTAAGAGTGACAGATGCGAAGGAACACTCAGCCTCAAGGCCACACTGACATACATCATTATCTTTGCCCAACCTGTTATTACTCTCTCTCTCTCTCTCTGTCTCTGTCTCTCTCTCTCACACACACACACACCTCTCATTGAACTCTGGGTTTAAGTCTTTCTTCTTCACACTGGTCTTCCGTTTGGTGGTCTTGCTCTTGTCTGGGAGAAGGATGAGGGATACGTAGGGGTCTGGTCCGTCTTTGGTGCTGGCATGCAGGTTTCTACTCACAAACAAACGAGCCACACTAGTGTTTACAGTCTGGCGGCAGACAGTCCACAACCACCACAGACTCAATACTGCAGGATTTCTTCTGAGGAATGTAATCAGTAAACTACTCAAGGATCAAGTTCCTGAACTTGCTCCTCACTGCATTTTAACATCTTCCCAAAACTATCAGTCATTGAGAAATGTTTAGAAAAACACAAAGCATAATTTCTCTGCCAACTGCCTGCCGGCTGTCCTAAGGGGTGTGGAACAAACATTACCTGCAGGCGTGGACTGTAATGACCAGTCGACTCTCCTCAGATGAGTATAAAATGGAGAGCTTGACCTTTCCCTGTCCTCCACTCCCACTATCACCTCTAAAGAAACACACACAAACAAAAACACACACACACACACACACACAAAGTCATTGTAGTCGTCTCTTCATTTCCAGTATCAGAAGAGAACTGAGTGTGTGTTTGTGTGCCACTCACATGTTGCTGGACACAGCTCTGTGCCTGAGGTTGGCTGCCATATCTGAGTCTCTGCTGGGAAGGGTGCACTCGACTCCTTCTGCCTCATCACAAACGGTGGCATCGTCTCCATTCGCCTTGAGGCACTCCACCAGCTTTGAGTCCAGTAACTGATGGGCAAAGATACAAGGCAGATGATTATCTTCAAACAAAAACAAAATTGATAGACCAAAGACTGAGAGTACTATAAGACAGAAATAAGTTTAATGAATGCTTTTGGAAAATTGAATTATTTAAAAACTATAGGACCCTGTGTTCTGAGATATAAAGAGAACCCTGGCTAGAACCAGTTCAGCCTTACAAGATTGGCGTCAGCTACTTAAATGTAATTAACATTTCGCTGTACATGAAGATTTAAAAAATCCTTTTACTGCCATTCAAACAAAGAGTTATAAAAAAAACAAGATGTTTCTAAACATAGACACGATCAATATCAACCAGGAGTCACTTTTAATCTTAAAAATGTTGAGATGCACAATGGTCGCGTACGAGCTCTGGCAATGAGTGGAGTGGATACAGTTTAGTATATATTCCCATTTACAGCATTTCTGTCTATAAATGTTGATCCCACAGCTGGTCGGAACACATCACTTAATTGTTAATTTTATTTGCTTTACGCAGTTCATGGAAGACATGCAGAGACGAATTTTGAGCCCAGTTATTAATGCAAATATGAAATGGGAATAAGCTAGAGTGACTTAGTCTCTTTGTCTCAGTCACCTTGACTTCCGCCCTCAGCAGGACCTCACTCTCAGGGAGAGCTCCATCTAGAGGCAGCCAATGGTCCAGCACCAGCTCAGGCTCAGCCAGCACCTCTCTGAGGGGCAGCACCAGGGAGCCCAGAGCCTGGCCCCAGCTATGAGAGAGCTACACACACACACACACACACACACACACACACACACACACACACACACACAACACGTCACATGAATGGCTCACAGTGACTGACATGGGGATTTGTGTTCATAGGTTTCAGCTTCCGGACCTTTACTGTGAGGATGTCCTTTCTGGGGTCACGAACCAGGAAGTGGAAGGCCTCATCCCACCGTGGAGATGTAGAACGATCACAAACCTACAGGAAAGAAGACAGATATGCACAAACCAGACAAGACCTACAACATGATAATTAGGTGTTATGTTAACTGCCCACTCTTCATGCCTCCCCAAGGACACACACACAAACACAGAGCTGGTGGAAATGCACAGGAAGTCCCACCTTAGTTCGGAATGAGACGCCCTCCAGTGAGAGCTCTGCCCCGGCCTTAGGCTCTTTGCCACTCTTCTTCAGCTAGGGCCACACACACAACATGGCACACAAGAGACAACCAATCAGAATGTGACACCACCAGCCACATGCATGTCAATCATTCTGGCACAGTTCTATCTTAGCTTGTGTTCTAGTGACAGTGAGAGATGAGGCTATGGCGACTGTGCAGTGTGTTCACTCACTGGAAGCCCATGGGCTCTCTCCACATAGATGAAGAGCAGGGCAGCGGAGGGGATCGTCTTGTTCTGATACGTCTGCAGAGACTGGAGCTGCAAGATCTAAAAGAGGGCCCGAGGTCATGTAGCTGTAATGGAACTGTTTACCTGTTTACCTGGACAAAGGAGGCAGTGCTGTTACAATCATGCTTTTGGATTTCTCTGGCACTTTGAACACCATCCAGGCCTCTGCTGAGACACACTCAAGAGGCTGGCCCTGAGCCGCTAAAATCAGTAGCTGACAGGAGGACCCTGAACACATTCCAGTTAATATACACATACATTACACATGCCTAAAGTCATTATTCAAACAGAAGCATGTTTAGCAGCAAGCTGCTCTCTGTCACATGTTCAACTGAAAAGTCCTTTGCCCTGCCAGCCATCCAGCTCTCTAACGCCACGCAGGAAGGGAGGTGGGAGTTGGTCTAGGGTCCCTGACTGGGCGCATTTCACATCATGCCTGCTCTCACCATCCCCACATAATGACTGGACTTGTGTTGTTTGTCATGAAATGGTTGGATGGCAGGATGCGCCAATTTAAAAGTCTAATAATTACTTATTAGTTAATAATTAATAATTACTAGTTATTAATAGTTAATATTAATAGTTAATAACTTAATAATTACTAATTACTTATTAGTCTAATAATTACTTAGAACATTATTGCAAAACAGTTCCTATCAAACATGTAAGCATATGACCTAAAAAAAACATTCTACGTCTAGCAATAATTTGCTGTTGCAGAGATGCACTAGCCATTGCTAACAAATGATTGTTGTGAACACCACACAGTTGCAACAGCAGCAGGGCTGACCTGGTCTAGCCTTGACGGATCCGTTACTCTGGGCAACCATTCCATCACCAGGTGAACCCGGCCTGACTTGACATCATTTAAAGTGTACCACTGCAAAGACAAAACAGAAGGAACACGGCATTACTTACTGACATTAAAAAAGCTATGCTATAAAGCTATGCCAGAGTTCTGAGCTGCTGTTCTCACCTGATCGGTATACTGAGAGGCGATGAGGTCTCTAAGACTAATCTTGAATCTGCAAAAATATTTGAGTAATATCTGTAATATCTGCAGATCACTTCCTTCCCCTGCAATAAAAGCCCTAAAAAACATCTGATGCTGTTGTCTTGCGTCCTTACCTGCCGAGGAAGTCGTCCTGGTCAAAATCCTTATCAAACAACTCAAACTGCACCTCTTGTCCTGGAAGATGGGTCAGAATGACCTACAGGGGACCCCAGACAGGAGAAACTGAATTAAATGAGGTGAATATGACTGTAAAGAGCTCCATTGGGGACACCATCCCTCTGGCTGAATCAAAGAGGCTACAAGAGTGCTTTGAAAGAGGCAAAGAAAAGAGCGTTCATCTAAAAATAGTTCAAAGCTTTTACTGCTGAGAGGTCCCTGAGGAGCCCCACGGGTGCACACACACACACACACACACACACACACTCACACACATACACACTAACATCGTACACCAACCTCATACATCTCGTTCCAGGTGGGGTTGAGGTTCTCTTTGATCACATGACTCTTGAAGGTCACGCCGCCCACGCGGACCTTGACGTAGGGGTCGCTCTTCCCCTTCCTGCCCATGAAGCTGTCCTTGGCCACCAGCTCCTTGGCCTCCACCAAATGGATCCTCAAGACGCCCTGCAGGAAACACGTGTTTGTGTGTGTGTGTGTGTGTGTGTGTGTGTGTGTGTGTGTGTGCGGGAAGGGGGGGGGGCATAGTGTTTATGTCAACATGGGGATGGAACAGGTCAAAAGACATAAACAGGATAAGCTCAGCAGATCAAAGCAGAGGTGCAGAGAGTGCTGGTCAAAGACTGGATTGTAAAGACATTCGTGTCAAAGATCTAATCTTATAGCTGCCGGGCTCAACGTGTCTTAGGTATTGCTCATTGGGCGCTAGCTGTCTGAGAACTTGCTTGACGAGTCCTCACAACGGCTCTAAAGATGAAGTCAATATTGGGAGAGCAAACAGACTAATGGTGTGTGTCGAGAGGGGAAATCTGCCCCCGAAAGGGCTGCACCTCGGTGGCAAAGTCTGCATCCGGGCTGGTGTTTTGGGGACGCAGGCAGGGGTTGGGTGACAAGCTGGAGCCCCCTGAAGACACTTCTGAGTTGACCCCTCCTTCCCCTTTGCCAGAGCCAGGGGAGGTGGGACAGGGAGACACGGGGTTGACAGGAATGGCATCTTCATCAAGCCACAGTAACTGCCAAACACATGCATGCAAATGACCACAATGACATATTCAGTCAGTAAAGGGAGTTATTAAATTCATATTATTCCAATTTCTCTACAGATGTTTTGTCATTCTGAAATTGTTCAATGTTACCTCTAAAAGAACTTCAAATTCAAATTCAACTGCAAAGTGATATCATCATCTATATTTGACAATACAGTATACTGTAACTTACCCCTGTAATGTTATTATATCAAAATTGACCAACTATAAATGATCAAACATAGGAGTCTGACTAATAAGGACTCAGCAGAGTCACTCAGCAGAGGGAATTTGCCTGTGGGGGGGGTCGACTGAATTCTCACCCTCAGCACAGCTTTCAGGTAGAGGCGGCTGGCCGGGCCCGAGTTCTCCAGCTGGAACCACTGGTCCATGGTGAGATCCAGGGTGACCAGCAGCCTGGCCAGTGGGATGGCAAAACTTCCCAGAGAAAAGGAGCGATCATCATCCTTCACCTGTGTGTGTATGAGGGAGTGATTGAAAGAGTGAGAGAGAGAGAGAGAGAGAGGCAGGTGAGGGGAAGATGGGGTCTGATCATTCCCCAACTGTGAGGAAAGACAACTGAGCAAACGCAAATGGCAAGAGACTGGCCCTAAACAAGAGGTCTCTGAGATAATCTGCTTTGAGCTGATGATTGAACAGCACAGAAGTAATTAGCCTGTCTGGGAGGAACAGGGACACTGAGGCGAGGGGCACAATGGCCATAACCGTGCTGACCTGAATGTCCAAGTCTTGTTTGAGAGGATCCTGGATAAAGAAGGTGAACGCATCCTCCCACACTGGATCCGTGGTGCCGTAAACGGTCTAAGTGGAACAGAGATCATTATATTAAGTTGATCTAGATCATAGAACCAGTGTTCATTGCTACTGCTACCTCTGAGCCCCAACCGCCCCCAACCTCATTCAATATGCATTGAGCATGCATGTCCCTAAAGGTTTGTTCATGAATTAATACAGTGGGGCTATGCAGGAATTTTTGCTATAGAACCTAGGACTCTAAACGAGATATTCTCTAAACATCAACATGAGTCCAACTAGGCTAGCATGTTTAAATATTAAAACATTCCTGATCGCAGCTGATTTAATGACTTCATGTTCGACTAGAGGCGAATCTTTGATACACATGAACATTAGATAACTCTTAATGATTCCTGCATCATGTTTGGCCATGTTGGTATATTAATGGTGGGGTGATGGCAATGTTCAAGTGTTGTGAGTGTTGTGTGGTGAGTGTGTGGCCAACAGACCCGGCTCTCCCGCGTGGTGTCCTGCACAGACAGCTGCACTATGGGGCTGGGATCCTTATTGCCTTTCTTCATCTGTGACAACACATCCCAGTCAAGATACACAAATACCACACAGAATACCCAGTCCCCACAGCCTTACAACACACAAACACACACACACACACACACAGAAAAACAGTCCTCACATCCTTATAATCCTCAATCCACCCACCACACTAAGACACAGACACACACACAGAATTCACAAACTGAACTATCTTGCAGTGAAAGAGCACAGGACATTCTTGACTCGACATTTAGCTTCTTGACATTTAGCAAAAGCTACCTGATTGTAGCGGTGCACACTGTGCAATTAATGTGTGCGCAGCCGTGTGTGCGAAACTTTATTGTCCCTCACACTACTCCTGCACTATTCAGGATGCAGCTGGCTCAGGCAGGAAGAAGAGGACAACTCACTGGAAGGTCCTGAGCCCGATCCACATAAACCACCAGAATAGCTGCTGAGGGGGGCTCTGCTGTCTTGCTGGAAATGGTGAGGTTTTGGTTTCTCCGCAGCACCTGCACACACACAGACACACACACACACACACACAGCCTTCAATTCCACTTCAGCCATCGGCCATGAGAACCCCCCCCCCCCCTTCTCTCCAGAGGGAGTGTAAAGAGGGGAGGAGAGCAGGAGGAGGCAGAGCGGTGAGCTCTGGGACTGACTGGGCTCACCTCACTCAGGCGCTCAGCAGAGGGCAGCAGAGAGAGCCACTCCAGACGCAGATGGACCTGACCTGAAGGAGCGTCCTTCAGTGTGAACCACTGGGAACAAGCATACAGGCACACACACACACACACACACACACACACACAGAATTATGAATAGGTTTAAGATGAGTACAAAATTGTTGGCATAAGCTTAATTAGCATAATTGTTCCAAAGAGTAAACACTGTACCCAACATCCTGATCCATCTACACAAAAGGCCTCTAACAGGACAAACAGTGCTTGTTTGCACAGCTAAGGATTAGCCTACAGGAGAGTGAACTGCATCTGCAACAGTCTAAACTCACCTCATCCAAAAGTCTTGCCTTCCTTACTATGTCCAAATCCAGCTTGACCCTAAGAAACAAAATCAGAGACTAAGAGATTATATAATAAAAGCAAACACTATATTGATTCATACAGCCAAAAGCAGTGCAGTAATAACGGGATCAGATCATCATTTAAAAAATAAGGTAGCAAAATGTCAAAATAATTTCCCTGTTAGAATCTATCTACCAATTTTTTTTTTCTGGGCGGCCTAAAGTTCTAAAACCAAAACAGGACAATGACAATAAAAAACTAGTCACTCCCTATGGAAAAAAAACAATATACCTTCCTAATTAACAAAATTTGCAAAGCTTAATTTAATCTAAAACATGTTCTGATCGCAAATTTTGCAGCTCCAGGGCCTAATTCTGCATTCTATTTGGTTATTTGAAATAATGCTAAAGGTGTATTATAGAATGAATGACAAATAGTTAGGGTGAGACAAAACTCCACTGACTGAAAAATAATATGGGTTTGGCTCATTTATAAACATTAGAAAGACCTTATTATTCCTCTGTGGATGGCCTTATAATGGACAGACTATGCTCACACTGCCTCCTCAGAGAATGTCACAGAAAATGCTCCCTTTGTTGATGATCTAAAGGCAATGGGAGTGTCATGGCCTCCTGACTGATCATCTAACAAAGTGGGATTCCGGTCTATGGCTACTGTGCCACTCAGCCTGGAGTGATACTGGTAGTCTGCTCATACAGGTAAAAGCATGGCTCTGAGGGTGAACACGCATGGATACAATGGGAAGTACCTCCCCAGGAAGTCATCCTGGTCAGGGTCTTTGTCAAACACCTCCACCTCCAACTCCTGTCCAGGCACTTCATGGACAATGACCTGACCAGCCACACATACACATGGGGGGGAAAAGGTGCAGACAAGCACATGAAGAGACCGACACAAAAACAGACAAATGAAGAGATGTGAAGTTTATGATTGTGAGATGATGATTGGGGGAGAGAGAGAGTCAAAGTCAGTGGTGCTCACTCTGCATGATCTGTGCGTGTGACA
Organism: Limnothrissa miodon; assembly: GCA_017657215.1. NCBI lineage: Eukaryota > Metazoa > Chordata > Actinopteri > Clupeiformes > Clupeidae > Limnothrissa > Limnothrissa miodon. The sequence continues at coordinate 844,138 of JAGFZM010000038.1, read as the reverse complement.
GGGAAAGAAACATTTTGGCTTGTTTTGAAGCTTCAGTCATTCTTTTTTTGATAAGAATGTTTTCCTTCCCCTTGCTCTGTGTTTCATCATTCATATGACCAGGGCATGTGATAGTCACATCCTGATGTTCGGTTGCTAGCATTGCCCAACAAATGCTTTGCAAGAGCCTCAAAAATATGGTCAAAACTACGGCTGTTCTGTAACACGACGACAAACGACTACAGCATCCCTTTAATATTTAGTTTACTATACATGTCGTTTAAAAAAACCTTTATAAAATATAAAAGCCTGACATTTTGAAATTATCCTAATTGTGTCACATGAGTGCTGTTGATATGATTACCAGAAGCAACATACCCACAGCATCTCTTTGTGCTTTGAGCAGAACATTAAGCTCTTGGGCTCAAAACATGAGTGAGATTAAAGATAAAGGGACACTGGGTGGAGTAGTGTGTAGCAGTGACAAGCTGAAGCACATCTTGTACACAAGGAGAGTGTGGCACAGAGTTAGTGAATGGCTACTCAAGCTTTCACTAATTCATAAGGTATTGCTCCTCAAGGAGATCATGCTACAATGATTGCTTTTGAGGCTGAGTTAGCCACCACTGCGTCCAATCTGAATACAAATACACCACAAATGAATCTCGGTTTAATCAGTCTCTTAATGTTAGCTAGGACAAGCGTTAAACAAATCCAACCCCCCTAGTGTCTAGCAACACTTCCTAAGCCTAGGGCTGCAGCAACACTGAGTCTGGGGAAGGCAATATGTCCCTCTCACCTCGTACATCTCCCGCCACTGGGGGTTGAGGTTGTTGTCCACATGATGGGAGGTGAAGGTCTGGGTGCCCACCCTGAGCACAGCGTAGGGATCGGACTTCCCCGCCAGCACGCCCTTGATGTAGTTGTCCTTAGCAGTCAGGTTCTCAGCCTCCAGGAGATGGATTCGCACAATCCCCTAGCAGAGCCCGCACACACACACACACACACACACACACACACACACACA
>JAGFZM010000038.1:822489-839552 GCA_017657215.1 Limnothrissa miodon | reverse complement strand
AGAGAGAGAGAGAGAGAGAGAGAGAGAGAGAGAGAGAGAGAGAGAGAACTGACACAGAAGTAGGGTGGACTGTGTCCATCCACCGTGTGACTCAGGAAGTCTGCCAGGGGAAACTTGTAAAGTGGCCCTGAGCAGACCCTGCTGACTAGGCCTCCACAATCTCAGCTTTGTTTGTAACTTTATGACACTGAAACAGCAGCCAGGCTCTCTGTTCATCAGCAGTCCTGGCAGACCTGTAAGCTTCAGATACTCCAGCAACAGCAGGTCTCAGTCAATATTAACAAGCTTGCATACACAAGGTGTCTGTGTGTGTGTGTTTGTGTGTGTCAGTATAGGTAAAGGGTTGGTCCAATGGTGTACATTCCAAAACCTCTTTCATATTTTGTTTTGTTTTTTTTGTCTGGACCAAATTTAAACCTCAGATCAGATGTTTGCACATGTCTGCCTGTCATTGTGTCCACTTTACCAGCAGAGTTTGAAAGACTCACCTTATTGACCCATTCCACCTTCTCCACGTCAGGGAAATTAACCTGTTAACAAACAGACTGAACTTGAAGGAAAATATGCAAGAAAGATCATGTGAGTCATACAAATATCCTTATTTGGCCAGGAAAACAACACTAAAGCGTAACAAAAAAAACAGTACTGAGAGAAATACAGCTATTTCCTACAGAAGTTGTTAACGACATAATCTTTATTTTAATCTTTATGCAAACCTCACAAGAGCCACAAGATAAATCGGATCAAACATGTAGTAGCCTACTGTTCTAGCACAGAAATTAAGATAACGTTTTTGAGTCTGTGATATCCTGTTTACACCCACAAACTCTGCCAAACTACCACACTGACTCAGAAGATGATCTTAACTGGTTTTATTGCCACTGGGCAGAAAATACAGAAACGCTGTTTGTTTGTAAGTGACTCTACATCATAGTGCTCACAGCTGGACGTTTCATTTTCAAGTCATATGAAAACATTGATAGATTCATTGTGCCATCTGATTGTATATGGCAACAGTAGGCTGGTGATTCTTAAAACTAGACATTTTAAGAGTTTTAATGTGGCAAAATCAACAATCAGTCTGTCTGCGTAGACAACAGTGGTCATGTGTGACATTCTAATGAAAATTACATTCAAAGAATCCTGTAGTTATATAAAATAGAGCAGGACAGAGCGTGAATGAGATTAACACAGAGAGGGTCCCTTAACATCCACATTAGCCTATTTATGGTCATTCTTTACGGCTTCTGTATGGCAAGCTACAAACTCATTCAATTATTACCTACATAAATACAAGACATTACATAGGCTTTACTAAGACCTAACCAAAACCTTTTATAGTCAGCATTGGTTACAGCGTCTTAGAAACGGCCTAGACTTACTTCAGAGATCTCAGGAAAATAATGTCCAAATATAGACAGGGCTGGATTTGCTGAGGAATGTGGTAAGCTTAATGAGGGCTAAAGACTGAGGAAGAGAGGAGAGAGGGCTCTGTGGGAAAGCTATGGGAGTAAGCAGCAGTTGGTAAACTGGCAGCACTTGACTGCTTGGTATTGATAAGAGGTTGTACCTCAATGGTCTTTATTGATAAAATTTAATGTGTGTGTGTGTGTGAGAGAGAGAGAGAGAGAGAGAGAGAGAGAGAGAGAGAGAGAGAGAGAAGCTGGTGTGCAAAAGTTTTTTTTTTTTTTTTTAATGTAGACCGATTATCTAGGCCGTCAAGAGACCCATGCACATAGATGCACCAAAACCTAAAGAGGATCGACACGCCCAATCGGCCTTTAACAGCTTGACAGACCTAATCCCTAAACAGGCTAAAACCTCAGATACAGTGCTAACGCAGTAGCCTACTGCCTAGCTGGGCGACAAAGTCCAGTAGGCTAAAAGATGGTAGGCTAGTTTAGAATATAAACTCACGTTTTGAGCAATGGCAAGCCTAGTAGGAAAAAAACAGCATGCAAGGTCTCAAATTTTAGGCTACACTATGCCAGAGAAATGGCATGCTTCCACTGTAACCAATAGCCTAATGGAGAAATTACGTATCTATCACACATTAAATTATGCCAAGAGTACAGGTTTTACTTTTGAAAGATATGTTTTCATTGTCCAAACGAAATATTATTTAACCTTACCGCATTAGATGAGCGCACGGGGTTTACAAAGCCAGATGTTGCACAACTGTTGTCGCCGATAACCAGCATGCACCTTAAAATAAATAAACAAGCAACCATAAACCTTACCCATGATGGTAAATCACGTTTACTCCTAAAAACCCGAGTGGTGGTGAAATGTTGCTCGTTTTCCAGCAGATACATGGCGGACTGCAAGCGAGTGTGTTTTCCATCCCGGCTGTGCTTCCATCCCATGTAGATGACAAGACCGAAGAAGACTACGCTCAGACTGAATCCGTAATAACCAGCCAGGTACACAGGCAATAAAGCACCTAGGCACTTCCCAAAAGACCAAAGAACCGACACCGCATGTTCCCCCGGACGGCTAAGAGGCTGCATTTCCTCTCGCAGGGCCGAGTCCGCAGCTTCTGAATCTGTACCACTACCAACACAGCCTGCATCACCAGATGGCATCGGTATTTCTTTTTCCATGAAGCCGCTACGCACTGTACTCCGGTCAACTGCAGCTGAAACGGATCTGGCTGAAGACATAAAAATATCTCGATTTAAGAAAAGTTCAGTTCTTACGGAGTCATACCATCGCACAGCTCCAGTAGGCTAGTTTTGGTCTGTAACAGTCAACAAGGCGAGCGCAGCATGTGCGCACTTGCCAACCAAGCAACCCCTGTGGGATTTTCAACAGAGCAAAGGGGCGTGTTTTTCTTTAAGTCCTCCTTAAGAATAGTTGCATACACCTTTCTTATACTAGAAGACATAGATCGCCTTACGAATACTTCACCCTATATAGCCTAATTGTGTTACTGCAATCTGAAGATTTTAGGCTACTGACCGCTCAACCATCTGTTATCTGTCAATCATATCACGAAAATACCATCTGATTTTAACAATAAATCTATTTAATATTTGGACACTTCATAATTGCTTATAGCCTTCCCTAATTTTACAGGATCTGAAAAAGGGAGGATGATTTCACTCATATTTTGCCAAATCATGTCTATTTTATACAGTTTATAAATGGGCCTATCAACCGACAATCCAGAAAAGATTACAGTAGGCAACATAGCATTGTCTGTCCGAATGGTGGTGAAGATGAATAGAATGTTAGACTTACTGTATCATTAACAGCTACTCATATCAACATATGACAACTAGAGCAGCCAACCAGCATTAAATCAGCCAACCCCTGCAAGCCAGTGCTTCTAGGATGCAGTTGGTAGGACTCCGCCATTTGTTGCACTTGAGAAACTTTGAAGAACCACATTTGGTTGGTCTGAAATAAATCCTCAGACTCACAGGGTGGATTGACCATCCTGGAGAGGAGTGGTTTAACTGTTGGGTATCATTTGGGCTGATTTCGCAATTCGCAAGTCTAGTTTCAAGTACAAAGCCCTAACCACTAGACTATGACATGAGGATGCATCCAGTTACAAACTGATACTTAATAACCAATCCATGGTGTCCATCTCTTTTGGAGGAGTTTAGGATTCTTAAGGGTTTATATCTTAAGTGGCACCAACAGATCCAGAAAATGTCAAGTAAATCTGCTTGCAATGCTGCCAAACAATTCCTGTTATTAATTATAGGCCTACCATTCTATCATACTATCATTGCTGCTATTACAGTTGTTGGAAAGGCACTTTTCAATGTATTGTACTATTATAACTTAACCTGACTACCTTCTTGGAATACTTCTCTGTTCTCAGTTTTACCACCTTTATGGTCCGTACATTAAAGTAGATACCAAGCAAGGTATAAACTATGAAGTTACACCTTCGTACAACCCGCAAAGAAGGTATAACACCACCACAACCTGTTAATACACTATAACATTAGGCTAATGTGTAGACCATAAAATGAAGTAGGCCTACATTTAGAATACCATTAGGTAGTCTAAGACTAATAGTATACAGCTTCAGCTCCTATTAACAACACCATCACTGAATGCTAAAATAAAAATGTATCCCTGCTATTTCTAAAATCTGGTAGAGTACTTCCAGTTATTGTCCAGATACTCCTACAGTGTAGCATTGCACCAAAGGGCTGTAAAATAATGTCACCCCTTTATTGCCTTTTTGTAAAATACATTAAATAAGTATTTATAGTATTATAGTAACACATTATTACATTTCTAATTCAGTGTTGACCTGAAAGCAGTGTTGTGTATACATTTTACAGCCTGCACATCAATGTTTAAGTGTAGTTAGTTGTCGATGTGTTAACTTCTACTTTGCAGGTCGTAAATAGTAAGAAGGTGTAAGTACTTAGTTTATACCTTGCTAGAGGGTATCTATTTTGTTGTCCATGTTGCCAGACTGCATAGTACCCTGTAGGTCTCCTAGGCCTGTTGTTGCAATTATGCCTGCATTTCTAGTTCCTACAGACATCTTCACTGTAATAATGTGGCTGTGATCCAAGCATTACCCTGATAGCTTTCATGTAGTTTGTGATTCCAGCATACTTACGCAGTAAGTATTCTATAATTTTACTTTTTAATAGGCTACTTTTTGTTACCCCGTCTCACACTTCACGGGCAGTAATCTAAAGTGTTACCGATTAAATGAAGGTTTTGGTACTGGCCACAGGACTTAAGCTACTGCACCAGAAAGGTCTCAAAATGTCAGTATCTTGGGTGAAATACCAGACTTGGTCCAGAGGTTTTATTCTATGGCTGTAGATCAGGGGTCTTCAACCTTTTTCAGCTCAAGGAACCCTTTGGCTGTGAGAGAGACTGAGCACGGACCCCCACACCTATGGAGTAAGATTGCTGTCAAAATTTTTGTGTCCATATATTTGATACACGTGCGTATTTAGTTGTGCATAAAATAAACATTTGTGAGTTCTCAAATGAGTTCAGTCATGCATAAAAAATACGAATTCAAAAATTACAAGTACGAAATCAAAATTTCAATACGCCTCTCAATATTATGGATACGACTTCGCACACGTTACTCAACTGTCAAAATACGTCATCGCCCCATTCACAGGCATTACTTGTTGAGAAAATAAACGTTTTGACAGCTATCTTACACACCTGGCCCATCTCAAATCCTGCCGTCATTTGGACCGTCAGTTATGAGTGCCTACATGCACGCACGCACACACACGAGCGCACACATTCTAAACAAGCGTTATTAACAGGGGGGTAACATCTCGTTTCTTTACATAGTTGCATAAATTCGCCTTATAGCCTAACAGAATGAATGTCACAAGGGTTAACTAGCTGGATATATTCAGCTAAATTCAGGCAAAGCTTCATTAGCTCAAACTGATACAGACAGAAATATGCCTCTTCCTCTTGTGTAAATATAACTTCGTCTTTCAGAAGGAAACATGAGATTATCGTTATCATTTTATTGTGATGGAACGGTGGATGAATGAATTCGCGCAGAACGCCTTGAAGTTCAAAGACCGCAGACTCTCATAAAAAACAACAAAGCAAAACATCACATAGAACCGCAAAGTTCAAGGTTCATCAGTCCCAACACTGAACAGACGAATCAAACGTAATTTATCTCCCGGAATGAAAAGAACGAAGCTATTTAACTAAAACGCACGGGGGGGAAGTGTGCTTTAATCGCGATGATACAACTCTAATGAAAAAAAGATCACAAGGGTCACATTTTTTATTATAGTGGGACGAAGAATTAAAGATAACTGATCAGCTACCAGGTCCTAGTGAGAGCACTGAACCTGGTGAGTGGAGCTTCTCTATTCTAGGACTGATGGGATTTGCGAGGCAATGTCACATAAGGCTCAGGCTGAAGTGGTGACCTGTATTTGTACATTTATGAATGCTAATGTGTTTTGGCATAGGTTAGCAAAATGTTACGCAGGGATCACATGATCACATGCATGATTCATGGCCTACAATGTGTTATTTAAAAACGAATATGAAGCAATTTTCTTTTGAACAGTATGTTAACTATGACAAATTTTATTTTTTGGAAGAGAAAGAAAATGCTTTAGACAAAATATTTTCGCGGACCCCCTGCAGTACCTCCGCGGACCCCCTAGGGGTCGCGGACCCCCGGTTGAAGACCCCTGCTGTAGATGAATGGTGTAGTTAGCATGACAACTCTACACTCTGGAGAGGCATCTAGAAATATAATGGAAGGCTTTGAGTTCATTGCAAAACTGAGGAACCCAGTGGAGAAACAGGGAACAGCTGTAGGTCTGCTGTACTGGCACCTTCCTGGGAAGTCCGCATCATTGGAGACCTGTGGATTGTTCTAGCTTCATCCATATACCCAGAGCTGGGCCTCAGCTCTGTTCTTTGCTACTGGGCCACCCAATGGCCACCCAATGTCCTCAAAACACTGATCTGTGGAGCACAGACAACTCCTGATGAAAAATGTACCAATGAAGACCATACAATGTCCACCAAATTCCCAGTCCACCCAGACCGTTTGGGTCACACAATACACTCCTCTAAAATGTCACCAAATTGTGTTTAAGGAAAATTAACAGCTGACCAGTTTAGCAGCAAATCACTACCATCACAATGAAATGTCAATTCAAAAAGTAGATGGTAGTTAGGCTTTGAACAGCCAAGATACAGATAGTTAAAATTAGATATTGGTAGCACAGGTCAAAGAAAGTCAAGGTTAACCCAGAAAATCCATTTGTCAAATAGTTAGATATTTGTTTGCACAGTAAATATACAATAGAAATGTCTTCAAATTTCTTTATTCAAGAACGTATAAACAAAAAAAGAAGCCACTTTTGCTGAGCTGACGGAAGTCCAGAATTGTCCAAGAGACACTTTCACAGGTCATCACATACAGAAGAGAGTCCAGCAAATCCAGGCAGGGTAATTTTCACCAAGGCGGCTTCATCCTTCTGCGGGAATGCTGACAAATCCTTTTAAAAGTCCTCAACTTGGATTTCTGGAATGGGCAAGGGGTTGGTAGGTCAACAAGGTACCAGCTGCAGCTGTAGAGATTAGTTTACTTGGACCTCTGCCTCATCTTTCTCCTTTTGCGCTTCAGCCTGTTAACCAAAAACCCAAATTAGTTTAACCACCAACAGGTCGAACAATAGTGTTCTACAATGAACAGTTAAAGTACCTACCTGCGCATGCGCTTCTTTCGCCACTAGAGGGGAGAAAAAAAATGCAGTTTTATGATTAGGTATTCTCAAGTTCACATCGTAATAAACGGCTGCATCACAATAATGTTCGCAAAATATTCCCAGAGAGCAAATTATTTTGGCTTTGTTTACGCATACCTTTGGCCTCTTTGGGTTTGCTTTGGCACATGAAAAGCTCTAAGTAATTTGGGTGGCCTTTGGCTTAATTGTGTTTTACCTAAATAAATAAATAATAAATAAATAAATAAAATGTCTTTTGGGCGGCCTTTGGCCAAATTATGCTTAACCATAACAAATAAAGGACATCAAGCAATTCTGGTTTAGCTGTGGCTCATGTCTGGTTAACCAGACGAACAGTTGATGAGCAGGATTGGATCGCATGCCTTGTGGGTGCTTTTTGGTATACATCTTGCTTGCCAAAAGGCTGCGCCAACACAGTGGGAATTTTGAACATTCGACAAGCAAAGACACTATCTGAACTCATCTGCCAGTTTACGACTAAATGCAAGTTAACTAGCATCGCCTACATTGTCTTTTTAAAAAACCTTATTGGTAACATCAAGTTACTCGTAGTCGTTTGTGTGTTTAGACGCTCTAACCATGCACTCCACAACCTATTTATACAGCAAATTCAGCGAGACGATCATTCTCTACCTAGCGTATAGGCCTATTAGCCATTTCTTCTGTATTTCACACCTTGCAGTTAACGTGCATAATTACTTTTTGGATATATGACCGACTGTCTGATTTAGCCGAACTGATCTAATCCCCGTTGTTGATTAAAGGGTAATCTAAAGTTAGGCTACCCGGTGACAAACATTAGGCTACATCTTTTGCCGTTATTATATCTACCCCATCTGTAGACCAGAAAATCCGTTGGCCCAGCTAACCGATGCCATGGGTGACCGGTAGCAGAATTTCTAATCGGAAATGCAGGTAGTTTGTCTGATAGTCGGGGTATCCGAAATTTTATTATGGCCATATTGTTATACATAGTAGGCTACCCAGACAGCGATATGTATTTGGCCAGTGATAGAGATATTGGGTCATATCGTGAGACATGCAATGGGCCATTTTAAAATGTCCAGATGCACTCTGAAGAAAGCTCAGATGATTCCCCAGGTTCACCTCTCTGAATCTTGTAAGCTTATTTATTATAGCTTTTGATAGTAATAGCATTAGTTTTAGGAGTAGTGGGCTATACATGCATACAGTATTAATAAAGCTATAATCTGTTATAGGAGTATGTTAGTTGTCTGTTATGATCAGATTGATACAATTTTCAGGAAGTGTTAAATTTATGTTAGAATTTCAGATGCTGTGAGGCGCAATCCAGTCTGCTTGGCAGCAACGTAGCATGAAATTACAGAGGCCAACCAAACACAGCCAGCACCCAGCCATCTACCGAGACCCACACAGCCAACACAATAAATAAAAAATGCAAAACGGTTTTTATATTTTATTGTTTTGTGTATAATAGGCTGTATAGTCATAAATAACACTTTGGGCCAGTTATGGCTTCTTTTTGGCAAGGTTTTGGGGAGTTGGCCAAACATAAACACCACTAAGTTTTGGCCACCTTTGGTTTTCTTTTGGCATGCCTAATTTGGCCCAAATTTGGGCAGTACATTAAACCAAACCTTTCCCAAAATGGCATGCCATATTTTGGCCATAGTAATTTTGCTATCTGGGTTCTGATCACATAGGGATCCTGCTACATGCCTCAACATACTAGGCGAACACTGATCAACTGTGCCGCGCGGTACGCCAATTTCCCAGGTCATGTTAAGTTGAAGTTACACACATGGTCACGTCCACGACTCTGCAACACTATTGTGGGCAAGTCACTGCATCAAAACACGAGTTGCAATCAGTCGCGTTTCATTAGTATTCCGGTCTAAACAGAAGACTACCCGGTCGCAGTAGTGGGTTTAGGCAAAATGCAGATAAGTGCCAAAAAAAAATCAAAGAATAGTCACAATACAGTTACCTTCGCTCTCATGACTGGGAGGAGTGTCTGCTGAAGAAAAGTATACAGTTAGTAAATGTGTTGGATGGCCTTAAACAGCCATGGATAAAAGTGGATTCTTTAAAGAATCTACAGAGTCTTTCACACTAACCTCAAAAAGATGGCACCAATTCCAAGAGGACGCTATGACGTGACCAAACAGTATTTATACATTTTATGTCGTCATAAAACAGCGCCCCACGTAGTTCTTAGCGGGAATTGTAGTCAAATTATATGACGAAAAGGGTTTGCCCATTTTGAACGACGGCGTATTAGTGCCATGCGTAATTTTTATTTTTTTCGGGGGGGGGGTAATATTCCAAGAAAAAAGACACAAATTTGCGAGAAAAAAAACTCGGATAATTGTGACATTAAAAGTCGCAGATTTGCGAGAAATAAAGTTGGATATTTGTGACATTTAAAGTCGCAAATTTGCGAGAAGCTGTCACGTTAAAAAAAAAAAAAAAAAAAAAAGGCAAGGTATGGCAAGGCAAGGCATTTCATATCCAGGCCAGAAGGATTTTGAGCAGTTGCACATGCCTACGAGGAGGAAGCCCACAGAAGACCCATGGCTGCCATGTTTATCTGGCTACATTTACACAAGGCCAGCGGTAGAGTAAACATAGAGTTGTGTTTGGGTTGTCACAAGCCTTGTCACATAAAGCAATCCTGCCCATCAGCTCCTCAGCCAGCCGCAGCTGTGCCACCGGTAACCGGTTGGTGGCACATGAGTTGCTAGTCCTATTTGCTATTGAAGCTGTCTGTGTCTGCGTTGTGATTTTCAATTATTAGGACACATGGGACCATACAGCGATTTTATTTGCCTGACAAAAGCAATACAAAATCTGAGACTCCACAGGGCAGCGTGGTTTGGAGTGCATATGCTAATATTTCTCCATGGCTCACTAGGGCAATGAAATTTGTGGATCAGCGTTCGTTAACAACCCATCTCTAGAGCTTTCTGCTATAGGCCTACGCTGATAGATGCTAACCTCAGAGTTGAAACCTAAACTTATTAGGTAAATGTGTAGCAGAATTACTAGGACAATGAGTAGGCTCTCATTATTGTAAAAAACAACTGAAAAGTAGCCTACAATTTGATAAGTTCGTCCACCGTATCCATTATGAATGCTATATAGCGACATTATGGTGTCTGGGTCACCCGAGTTGACTTTTAATGTCACAAATATCCGACTTAATTTCTCGCAAATCTGCGACATTATAGTATCACAAATATCTGAGTTTATTTCTCGCAAATTTGTGACTTTTTTCTCGGAATATTACCCCCCCTCTCTGAAAAAAAAAAATGCATGGCACTAATACGCCGTCGTAGTTTTGACTAGTGATTGTATGGCAACAGATATATTATCTGCATTTTGCCTGAACCCACTACCGCGACTGGGTAGTCTTCTGTTTAGACTGATTGCATAAACTAAGAGTAGCAGTAGTTTTAACAGACTACTATTTGGTTAAGAAATAATGTGTCATGAGGTTTATTCAATGACTCAATGACTAGTCGTTGAATCACGAATATCCAAAACCGGACAGTAACGGAGTACATTTACTTGAGTACAGTACAGAAAACAAGACTGTAGCTGACACATCAAATCACAAGCTACAAAGAGTTCAAATGTACTCTTCCGGGGAAATTAAAGCCGCGAACAAAGAAAGACAGGCTTGTTGGCAACGTAGGCCTATGCCGATCAGGTAAATGTGTATAGCAAGTGAAACATTATTGCCACATGGTTAAATCTGTTAGGCTACGGGGGATTATTAGTTTGCAAAATGCCTGAAATGTTTGCAAATAATTCTTAAAATCGCCTAAAAAATGTAACAATTCAAAAGTGCCATATCAATCGATATCAAAACGTCCTGTGATGAAATGAAGAAATGTCATATGTCCCCCAAAAAATCCAAGACGATTGCCTATTCCCAGATAGCAAAATTATTATGGCCCAGATATGGCATGCCATTTTGGGAAAGCTTTTGTGATGTACGGCCCATTTGGGCCAAATTAGGCATGCCAAAAGAAAACCAAAGGAGGCCAAAACCCAGCCAAAACGAAGTTTGGCATACCAAATTGTTGCCAGAAGTATACCAAAGAAAGGCCAAACCCCCCAAAACTTTGCCAAAAAGAAGCCATAACTTGTCCAAAGTGATGCCATAACTGGCCCAAAGTGTTATTTATGCTTGGCCAACTCCCCAAAACCTTGCCCAAAAGAAGCCATAACTCGCCCAAAGTAATGCCATAACTGGCCCAAAGTGTTATGTGTGGTTATATAGCCTATTATACACAAAACATAAAAACAGATTTGCATTTATTATTTATTTATTTATTGTGTTGGCTGTGTGGGTCTCGGTAGATGGTAGGGTACTGGCTGTGTTTGGTTGGCCTCTGTAATTTCATGGTACGTTGCTGCCAAGCAGACCGGATTGCGCCTAACAGCATCTGAAATTGAAGACATACACAAGAAAGTTTGTGTCAGTAATTTTAACAGATATAGATTTAAGACTTCCTGAAAATTTTATCGAAGTCCAATCATGACAGACAACTAACACTTAAAGGCGCTCTAAGCGATGCTGTTTCACGTCACTTCTTGTTGATGTTCGAAGTATTGTCAAACAAAACGGACGATAGCTCCAGAGAGGGATCAAGCGTTATAAGTTAGCTTACTCCTCCCCCTCCCTCCCATGCCTCCCGAAAGACTCATGAACCATGTGGTTTAATGGCTGGAACACTGTTATGTTTCGTTTTTGTTTGTTATGCTAGGTTTGCCCACTGTGTTATGTTGCCGTTTGTGGAGCCTGGGCTGTCTACAGAGACCACGTTTTTTTACAGTGTGTTCAGGGGACAGGCAGCTAGCAGATTGTGAGGAGATGTTTGCTGTATGTAACAACACATGTTTTAGTCCTAAAAACGTGTCACATCGCTTAGAGTACCTTTAACATAGCCTACTCCTACAACAGATGATTATAGCTTTATTAATATTGTATGCATGTATAGCCCACTACTCCTAAAACTAATGCTATTACTACCAAAAACTATAATAAATAAACAAACTTACAAGATTCAGAGAGAGGTGAACCTGAGGATTCTGCTGAGCTTTCTTCAGGTGAGGGTCTCTGCAAAAAGCTCTGGAGTGCATCTGGAAATTTTAAAATACAATATATTAGCATAATAACACACCACTCACCAACACAATCCCATTAATTATGATGTGAATTCACATGCACCATACCATACCATACTGTTATCATAACAGACAAACATACAAACCCAAGCAAAAACATACCGTAGCCTCTTTGACAGAGGTAAATAATGCATGCTACAATCTTCTTCTCTATGCAAAATACCCAATACCCAATATCTCTATCATTGGCCACATGCATATCATTGTCTGGGTAGCTTCTGTGTATAACAATATGGTGATAATACAATTTCGGATACCCCGACGATCAGAAACTGCCTGCATTTCCAATTAGAAATTCTGCTACCTGTCACCCATGGCATCGGTTAGCTGGGCCAACGGATTTTCTGGTCTACAGATGGGGTAGATATAATAGCCTACGGCAAAAGCTGTAGCGTAATATTTCTCACCGGTATGGTAGCCTAACTTTAGATAGATTACCCTTTAATCAACAACGGGGATTAGATCAGTTCGGTTAAATCAGACAGTCGGTCATGTCTCCAAAAAGTATTTATGCACGTTAACTGCAAGGTGTCAAATACAGAAGAAATAGCTAATATACGCTAGGTAGAGAATTATCGTCTCGCTGAATTTGCTATATCTATAAGTTATAAATAGGTTGTGTGGAGTGCATGGTTAGAGCGTTTAAACATATAAACGACTACGAGTAACTTGATGTTACCAATTATAAGGTTTTTTAAAAAGAAAATAAATGTAGGCGATGCTACTTAACTCACCTTTAGTCGCAAACTGGCAGATGTGTTCAGATAGTGTCTTCTCTGATTGTCGAATGTTCAAAATTCCCGCTGTTTGCGCAGCCTTTTGGCAAGCAAGATATATGCCAAAAAGCACCCACAAGTCATGCGATCCAATCCCGCTCATCAACTTTTTGGCTGGTTAACCAGACATGAGCCACAGCTAAACCAGAATTGCTTGGCGCCCTTTATTTGTTATGGTAAAACATAATTTGGCCAAAGGTCGCCCAAAAGACATTTATTTATTATGGTAAAACACAATTAAACCAAAGGCCACCCAAATTACTTAGAGAGAGCTTTTCATGTGCCAAAGCAAACCCAAAGAGGCCAAAGGTATGCCTTAACAAAGCCAAAATAATTTGCTATCTGGGTACCTTCTTCAAATCTTGCAGATAGAATAGACTCCTTAAGAATGCGGGAGTCTTGGACTGTCACCTTGCATCCAGACTTGTCTGATCACATGTCATTTAAGAGTTTAAGGCTATTTGGTCATTATAACTTGTAAACTATTGCATGAAGGTTGAGGCAAAATGTTTCACTTGTAGCCAGGGCCACCCCATGTGGTTGGACAGAAATGTTAAAGGATTAGAGAAAAATGAAATTAGTAGGCCTAGAGGGCTCCCTTGAGGGAAAACTTCTGGGTTTCTACTACAGGGTGCTTGCGCAAGTCTTGAAAGTCTTAATAAGTATGGAATTTTAAAACACGTGTTTCCAGACCTTGAAAAGTCTTGAATCTTGTGTGAAAGTCTTAATAAAGTATGGAAACAAAATGTATGGTAGAATTCAAAGGCATTGTGAAATGAGAAATAGGAAGGTACAAAACTAATTATTTTACTAACTGGTAACGTACATTTCAAATGAACACAATTGGTACAATCTCAAACACTGAAGTAGGCTGCATACAAGTGCAGGCTTGTATACAAGTATATAAAGTCAAGGTCTTGGGGGGCGGGTTACAATAAGTTGTAAAAAAGTCTGGAAAATGTTTGGAATTTTAAATTTGGAAGAAGAGCAAGCACCCTGTACTAGGGCTCAGTGATTAGGAATGAGTAGAGAGGAAGTTTGGCAACATTGGCAACTTTCCTATCACTATCTTGGTCATATAGCATAATAGCATTGGACTCAAAGATAAAGGTCTGCAGCAGCCTTTTCTAGACACTCACAACAGGACAAGCCCTATTTAGTTTTTTTTTTAGGTCAATCTGAGTGGCAGGTTCATTGATCTTGAAGGATGTATTTCTGCACTGCTCCATGATTGAACAGGTTTATAAAACAAGACCCTTGTGAAAGTGCTTTAGATTTTTTTATTGTATTGCAGAGGGAGTCAACGTTGGGGAAAGATCAATGGAGGGAGGGCAAAATAGTGAGAGTGGTGAAGATTTTTACAATAGGTGACAATTTAGGGGTGTGTGCATAAATACGTTTCATTGGCTTCCAATTTGTTGTTGTATAGAAATATGGGAGTGAAAACATTTTGAGTTTTTTTCCTAAACAAGATCATTCTTTGATTCTGAGGGTCCACATCGATGCTGGGTTATTCTTCTTTTGTGTGTCCAGTTGATGTTAAGTGCACAGGGAGCAGGAAAGCAGACTAATGGAGCCTAGGCTGTGCAAGAGAAGAACAGTAGACGTTACACTCTACATTCATACTGTGGCAATGCGAGCATAAGTGGTACAGGACACACTGAGTGGACCTTACCTTTCTGTATCCAGCTCTCCACTGACACACAGTTCCATTCCTTTTCACCTGCTGGAGTCAAACAGGTAGAGGTTTCCCAGTCATCACCTACAGAGGACTGTTGAAGATGGTTGATGTTTTTTTCAGCAGTTTGATGTTCTGATGTGGCCAGGAAGTTGTTACCATCATGTAGTAAAGTACATGATACATTGTCAGATGGACTGTATCGGAAAACAAAATGAAGAATTATGAGTGTTGTGCCAATAGTAATGATAATGACAGGAATAGGAATGTTTCTGTGGTTATTTCATACCCTGATTAGATTGCTAAAAGGATTTTTCTGGAGATTGTTGGATTGTTGAATCCTTACCTATCCTAGTCCATGCTCTCCCTCAGGACCACTCTGTGGCTGCGGAGAGGTTTGCGGGGCCTAGGCCGGAAGTTGGTGGGCTTGGCGAGGTCCAGTGTAATTTTACCCCTCTTGTTAGCCTCAGGTCCACGGGTCCGTGAGACTTTATACTCCAGCAGGATGTCATCTGTCTCCTTCTTTAGGACCATGCGCTCCATCTGGGGCCTCTTGGTCAGGAGACGCTCTGGAGGGCTGTAGGGCACCCTGTATGGTGAAGGTGAACGGGATGTCACCTGAAATGGAGATGCCGGTGCCCAAGTAATATCCTGGGACTCCACTAACACAGGGCGCCTGATGCCAATCACTGGGTTCCTTGGCCTAGTGTTTCTATAGGTGTATGAGCCTAGCTCCTTCTCTGCTGGAGGCTTTGGCTGAAACATGCATCCTGCTGCGGGATGGAGCGTGGGCAGCTGATTGGATACATGCAGTCTTCTTGAGCGGATGTACTCCCGTAGTGTGGGTCTAGAGCGGGGATCTCCCGGCTCCAACTGTGGGAATACTGTACGGTGAGACTCGGCCTGGAGCCTGTTTCCTGGCCTGTCTCTCATATTGATATAAAATAAAATAATAGGCTAATGACAAAAAAGAACTGTCCTGATGTGAGCTGTGGGATCTGTCTGTGTCAGGACCTCAGTTTGGCCTGAATTTATAGAAAATTCTCACTATGACGCAAGGGGATGCAGAATGGCTATTATGACGTAGCTATCAAAATCCAAGCGCTCTAGAATGACCACTAAGCACTCAGAGCCGCGGAAACATGCAGCAACGCGACAAGTAAATATTCCACCACTGCTCATAGAGCCCAATGTGGGCTGTGGATCGGCCGCTCTATTTGAGCTACTGTATGTTACTGGCCCTGTATTTTCTCCCACACCATCTCTCCACACTTGTCGTGTGTTTCCCACCATCATAACCGGACAGTAACTTGACTACAGTACTTAAGTACAATTTTGAGGGATCTGTGCTTTACTCGAGTAGCATTTTTCGGTAGTAGGCCTACTCATGACTTTACTCAAGTACATTTCAGGGGCAAATACTGTACTCTTTACTCCGCTACATTTCCATTCATAAGCGCGAGTACCCGTTCCTAAAGGAAAAAAGAAAAATCTCAGAAACCCTCAATGTGTTGTTTCCCTCTCAAACGCGATTGGATTGTGCAGGCGCCATTAAATGGAACAGCTTATCAGCAATCACCTTCAGCTGTCCGCCAAATGGTCAGATAGATCTAATGATTTAGATATGAGACGAAACAATGGGTCGACGCTGCAGAGATACCACAGCTGAAGGAGTGAATATAGATATTCTGCAAAACTGGGCCAACTTAGGTTAACGTTACTTGACACAGAAAACAAGACTGTTGCTGACACATAAAATCACATAAAAATAGGGTGCCAGCTGCAACCCCATAAACAACGAAGCTTGGATGCTATAACTAGTTAACGTTAGCACTGACAACACGAGTAGCTTTGAACGCCTCATGATAACGTCTCCCACTGAGAAGGGGAACCATTTAGCCTACACCACGCACACAAAACAACCCACCAAATATATTGTAATTTAGTTGTTGTGATCGAGGAAGGAGTAAGACACACACCGCAGAATACATGTTCTCAAATTTATTGCCACAATGTTAATACATAAATACAACCCAACCAACCACAACACCCACCCTGCATGCACACTGCCAACTAACCCTCTCTATGGCCGATTTAAACTAGGGGAGAGGGACTGGCCATTTACCCCGGCCGGGGGCTAACTGATCCTGAACCCACCACACGCACGCACACACCCACACACACGCACCA
>JAGFZM010000038.1:763810-822479 GCA_017657215.1 Limnothrissa miodon | reverse complement strand
ATGGTGCATCATCCAATGTACAGCGCATAATCCAATGTCCGTTGTGCGGCTGCATTAGTCCATCAGCCCAAGAGTCTCTCGCCGGCTCGAATTCCCCCCCCCCCCGCTTTTATCAACCCCTCAAAATCAGTAGCAACAGTCACTCACATTAACAAGCTACAGGTGTCGCGCTCACCTGCAGACTTTCAATCAGTCTATCAACGGGGGCGTGGTCGCCACGGCCAGTAAACACAATTCACTACACTATGCTTCTTACCTTCTTTTGAAACCTGGTCAAAATCCATGGAAACTACATCTATTAAGAAGACAATACATTGAGCAAGCTCCTTCACAATAAAAATGTGCAGGTTATCCTAATGTATCAAATTTATCGTCGTCAGGCATATGTTGCTTTATTTACATTTCTCACTTAACCACAAAGCAAAAGCACAACAATGGCAACGCTCTGACAAACTATTTGCCAAATAGTTGTAATAATGAATACAATACTACATTTATCTACATAAATAATGTTAAGCTCAAACTTGACCTTTGACCCTTTTGCCATGCATTGCAAACAATTTATTGACTATTTGGACTTTTATCACGCTATGTTTTTATGATAACATTTATAGTATACAACCTACACAGTCCGAGGTTGTCATTTAGGCTATCTTAGTATGTTTGTGGGTAGACTATTATTTTCGTTGAACTATGTTAGTTGCAAATATTAGTTTAAAGCTATAGCCTAATTGTTATCATAAAAAGAGTGCTTTTAAAAACTAGTACTTCAGTACTTTTACTTAAGTTGACATCTGACTGTAGTACTTTTACTTGTACTTGAGTAAAATTTAGCAAGGGGTAACTGTATTTTTACTCAAGTATGAACCTGTGTACTCTGTCCGCCTCTGCGAATATCCGCAATTGAATTAAATTCCAATTTCAGATATCTACAATTTGATTTTGACTAGTCATAACTCCAGTTCAAGATATCTGTATGTTCCTTTTGATATACGTTCTATTTATATATATATATATATAAATAGGCAAAATCTATTTGTGGCATTGTGTCCGGTTGTTCTCTTTGAAAAAAGGGCAGTAAGCGCTCTGACGCGCGCAGGCAACTACTTAGACAGCCCTGCGTGACGTCAGAAAGTCTATATATTGTCTATAGATATAATCTATACAATCTATATATAAGTCTATAGATTGACTGCGCTTATGCCTCAGGTCCTCTTTGCCTCTTTCACCTCGCCTACTGCGTGTGTTTCTGAGTCGTTTTTTCCGTTTGCTTTAGCAAATATTCTAAAAAACCAACGGCTTTTTTGAAAGCCCACCACAAAAGCTTTTTTCAAAGCTCTCCGAGGGATTCCGTCTTGCTCCAAGTGCTCACGCCGGTCCCTAACTTCTGGTACCTCAAGACGCAAGATGGCTACTCGTCGTTGTACTGACTGTGATCGTCACATGGCGATTTCCGACCGCCATGCTATATGCTTCATCTGTATGGGGAGCGAGCATGCTATGCTCGCCTTTTCGCGACCAGATCTTCAGTGGCTATGCGGCCGTCGGTTAGTTTCTCAGCGGCTAGTCAGCTACCAGCTAGTCAGCTAACCGCGGGCCACCAGGCTAGCCCTGCTAGCTCCATCGGCGCTGCCTTTGCCCGCGCGGCTACTACGCCGCCTCAGGGCGACGATGACGACCCAGTTATCGAAGCTGTTGACGAGGAGGAGCTCGCTTCCTTCCTCTCCGCTAAAGGTTGCGCCACCGTGGAAGACCTGCCACCAATATTGAAGACTCACGCCGCCCAGTTAGCTTCTGAGCTAGCTTCGTTGGCTACACAGGCGGCTAGCAGGCTAGGCCTGCCTCCGCCTCAGCGCTGTCCGGGAGGGCGTTTCGACCCCTTCTCCGGTGCGCTCCCTTCTCCGGATGCCCTCCCGCTCCCTGCTCACCCCACGGTCGTGGCTGATGCGCAGGCCTCCTGGGAGGCTCCCTATGCCGCCATTGCCCCTATCCAGGGGCACGCGGCATTTTACGCGATGGACGGAGCGGGTGCCAGTGGTCTCATGCAGCTCCCTCGCGTTGAAGATGCGGTCGCTGGTTGTCTAGCACCATCTTCTGCCACCACCTGGACATCGCCTCCCGAGCTTCCTTCTAAGCCGTGCCAGCGCACGGAGAAGCTCGTCTCCAAGGCCTTCTTCTGTACAGGCCAGGCAATAAGGGCGATGAACACCGCCTTTCTCCTCTCCTCTCTGTCTGAGGAACTGGTGGCAGATCTCAGCGCAGCCGTCGGACCTAACCCTCCATCAGCTGCGCAGAGCTACCGCTCTCACCTCGCTGGCCATCAGGGCGGCCATTAAAGCCGACGGGCGCTCCCTTGGCTCTTTGGTCGTCATAGACAGGCACCTCTGGCTGAACCTTTCGTCTATGCCAGAGAAGGAGAAGAGACATCTTATGAACGCTCCCATCTCCGTTAATGCTCTGTTTGGCCAGGCGCTGGAACTACAGCGCGATCGCTTGGAGAAGACGAAGTCGGCGGCTCAGGCCCTGCAACCCGTGCTTCCTAAGCTTGCGCCGCCTCAATCAGCCGCTCCCGCTACCCCTCAGACGCGTGCTCGCGCGCCTCAACGGACGCAGCAGAAGAAGAAGGCGGACGCGCCCAAAGCCGTGCCACCGCCGGCTACTGGGTCGCAACCTGCTTGGCAGCGCTCTCGCTCACGCACACACACTATCACCCCTCTGGGGCAATGTTTCACAATGAGCTCCGGCCCAGGCCGGAGGACGCTCTCTGTTCTGTCAGCGCTGTCGTGCACTGGGGCACCGACTCGGTCTCCGCCGCGCGTTCAGCTTACACACAACGTGCGCTATGCGCCTTGCGTGATGTCACGCCTCGACGGCGCCCAGGTGGCGCCGAGGCCTCTGCTAATGTCACGGTCTCCGCGTCCTCTGTCTCTCTCGCCTCCGAGCAGTGAGTCGTTCACGGTAGAGAAGCCCTCCCCGTCCTCTCTCGCCGCTTCTGTCAGTCGATTTATCGCCCAGATACGAGCAGAACTGTCTGCCCAGTCTGACACGTCTGCCATTGGCCAGACGGGAAACTTCTCCCCCCTCTTCGAGGTCGTCACTGACGCGCACTCCAGGTCGGCCGCCCCACGGGGCGTCGCAGGTGAAGTGCGCGGCTCACCGACCACCAACGTCGCTGACACGTGCTCCAGGTCGGCCGCCCCACGGGGCGTCGCAAGTGAAGTGCGCAGCTCACCGACATCGGATATCGCTGACGTGCACGCCAGGTCGGCCACCCCACGGGGCGTCGCGAGTGATGTGCACGGCTCGTCAGCCACGCGTGAGCGCCCAGGGGTCTCACGCACGGCTAACTTGCCCTCAGCCCCCACGCTACGTCGGGTCTCTACCCTGTCAGTCGGACGCTCTTCAGCTCCGCGGACAGCCTCAGTCTTTGACCTCGGCCCCCCCAGTGCCACTCGGAGGCAGCATAGCACTTCTTTTGTCCTTGCTGCCTCCTCATTCTGCCGCTCTGCTCAGGCAGAATTGGGCGATGTGCACAACATCACGGTTCTTTCAACAGTGTTGAAGGGCTATCAACTGCAGTTCAGGTGGCCACCCCCGCCCTTCAGAGGTGTCATGGAGTCAGTGGTGCCCCCCTCCAGGGCCAATGCTCTCAGACAGGAGCTTTGCAATCTCTTGAGAAAGGGCGCTATTCAGCGCGTATATCCGACGCTCGCGCGCGCAGGTCGTTACAGTACGTACTTCCTTGTGCCCAAGAAGTCGGGCGCTTTTCGCCCTATCCTAGACCTCAGTGCGCTCAATGCCTCGCTCAAATCTCTCACCTTTCGCATGCTCACGGGGCGTATGGTGGCGGAGTCAGTCCGCCAGGGGATTACATGGTCACCATAGACCTTCAGGACGCCTATTTTCACATAGGTATAGTCCCGAGGCACAGGCGTTTTCTACGCTTCGCCTTCGAGGGCAGAGCTTACGAGTACTCAGCCCTCCCTTTCGGTCTGTCTCTAGCACCTCGGTGCTTCACCAAGTGCGTGGAGGCGGCGATCGCTCCTCTACGCGCTCAGGGGATCAGACTCCTCAATTACTTGGACGACTGGATGCTGCTGGCGGGTTCCAGACAGCTCCTAACGTCACAGGCTCACACTGTTTTGCATCACCTGCACAATCTGGGCTTCTTAGTAAACCTAAGTAAGTGCATGCTCTCTCCCTCTCAGGAGGTCGAGTTCTTGGGCGTGAGGCTGAACTCACGCTCGATGAGAGCGACGCTCACTCTGAAGAGACTTCAGGACGTCAGGGCGTGTCTACGCCACTTCAGACTAGGTGCCTGCGTTTCGGCCAGGCTGTGTCTCAGACTGACGGGCCTCCTGTGCGCCGCAGGCGGCGCTGTCCCACTCGGCCTTTTACACTTACGCCCGCTGCAGATTGCCTTAGCGGAACTAGGTGTGTCCTCCAGGTCGAACCCCGCCCGTCGGATCTTAGTATCCAGACGCATGTGGCTAGCCCTCGCGCATTGGCGCAGGCCGTCGTCCTTCATCAAAGGCGGCGCCTTGGGCGCTATAGCCAGACGCATGACGGTGACCACCGATGCGTTCAAGAGCGGCTGGGGTGCCGTTTGCTGCGGTCGCCCCGCCAGAGGGACATGGGGCACAGCCTCCAGGACATTACACATCAATGTGTTAGAGCTCCTAGCTGTCTTCTGCGCTCTGAAGGAGTTTCTCCCTCTTCTCGGAGGAGAACACGTTCTCGTGCATACAGACAACACCACTGTTGTGGCGTATATCAATCGCCAGGGCGGCACGCGCTCTGCGGACCTGTTTTGCCTGGCGTACAAGCTGCTCACCTGGGCCTCCCGCCACTTCCTGTCGATCAGGGCGTCGCACTTGCCAGGTGTGCGCAACACAGGCGCGGACCTCCTCTCCAGGGGTGTTCCGCGTGCAACCGACTGGCGCCTCTGCCCAGCCGTGGTGCACAGCCTCTGGTCCCGCTTCGGGCGGGCACGAGTCGATCTTTTCACCTCGAGAGAGAACGCTCACTGTCCAGCGTGGTTTTCGCTGGAGCGAGATGCGCTGCTAGGGTCAGACACGCTGGCACACCGTGGCCGCGCGGTCTGCTCTACGCTTTTCCCCCCCTTCCTCTGATGCGTCAGGTATTGGCCAGGATCAGAGCGGGGGCTCACAGGGTGATTCTGATCGCCCCCAATTGGCCATCTCAGAGCTGGTTCTCAGATCTGGTCTCTCTGTTGGACGGCCAGCCGTGGACCCTCTCTCTGAGGAGGGATCTCCTATCGCAGGCTCACGGGTCGCTGTGGCACCCCAAGCCGGAAGCATGGAGACTGACGGCTTGGCCCCTGAACGGGCACGTCTCCTAGAGAGCGGCCTGTCAGGCGCAGTTATAGAGACTGTTCAGGCTGCTAGAGCTACATCCACTAGGTCGTTGTATACACTGAAGTGGCGTGTATTCAGCACGTGGCGCAGAGACAGAGGCTGTGATCCTCTAGTCTGCCCTATTGGCGAGGTGCTTGCTTTTCTGCAACACCTGTTTGATCAGGGTCGTACACCCTCTACTCTGAAGGTGTACCTCGCAGCTATTTCAGCATGCCATGTTGGCTATGCTGGCGTTTCCCGCTCACCCCCTTGCGTCGCGCTTCATCAAGGGCATCAGGCGGCTTCGCCCCTCTTCCACACGTTCGGTCCCTACAGTACTTGGGACCTGGCCACTGTCCTACGCGGACTGGCTCTTACGCCCTTTGACCCTCTGTCGAGTGCCAGTCTAAAGATGCTTTCCCTTAAGACTGCGCTTCTGCTCGCTCTGGTCTCGGTGAAGCGCGTTAGCGATCTGACTGCCTTCTCAGTCAGTCCTGACTGTCTTGAATTCACGCAAGATGACGCGCGGGTAACGCTGCAACCAAATCCCTTTTCTCGCCCGAAAGTGCTGTCTACTGACCCTCGTTCGAGGATCATTGAGCTCTCAGCCCTTCCTGTGACGGGCGGTTCTGTGCCCGTCACTCTTTGCCTGGTCAGAGCGCTTCGTGCCTATTTGACGCGTACGCAGAGCATCAGGAAGACGAACCAGTTGTTCGTCTGCCATGGCGAGCCTGCCAAGGGTCAGGCC
The DNA here is from genome assembly GCA_017657215.1 of Limnothrissa miodon. NCBI lineage: Eukaryota > Metazoa > Chordata > Actinopteri > Clupeiformes > Clupeidae > Limnothrissa > Limnothrissa miodon. Next base: position 816,374 of record JAGFZM010000038.1, on the reverse strand, counting down.
TTGTCTACCCAACGCATGTCGCATTGGCTTACTGAAGCCATACGTCTGGCATATGAGGCGGCGGGTGCTCCTCCGCCTGCTCATGTCAGGGCGCACTCAACCCGTGGAGTGGCGGCTTCTTGGGCCTTCTGGAAAGGCGTCCCTATGCAGGACATCTGTCTGAGCGCTTCGTGGGCCTCAGGCGACACCTTTGCGCGTTTTTACGCATTGGACGTCACCAGGCCGGGTGTAGCAGTGTTCTCTCTGGGCCCGGCGGCGGTCCCATGGGTCTTCCCACCTCGGGCTCCTCGGTGTAGGGCTCTTGAGGGTTGGTTGTAGTGATCCACTCGTACGTTTCGGCTTCGAAACGAAAGAGAACGTTACGGATACTAACGTATCCTCGGTTCTCTGAGTGAGAAGCTGAAACGTACGCTTCGGGCCTCAAGTCGCCGACGCTGGCGAGCTTGGCAAAGAGGACCTGAAGCATAAGCGCAGTCAATATGTAGACTTTCTGACGTCACGCAGGGCTGTCTAAGTAGTTGCCTGCGCGCGTCAGAGCGCTTACTGCCCTTTTTTCAAAGGGTTGGTTAAAATTGACTTCAGAAAAGTAGGAGATGATAGGCATCATCCACTCACTCAGAGAACCGAGGATACGTTAGTATCCGTAACGATTTCATGGCCTGTCAAAAAGTCAAAATATAGACTATTTCAAAGGATCAAAACTGTTAATTAAAGTGTGAATTACATAATGCATATTTCAGTGTCCTTGCAAATATTAAAACTACACTTTTTAGTTGTTTTTACTATATACATGACCAATTTCCCAATGTTTGGAAAGGCCCACATGGAAGTTTCATCTAACATATTAGTTCAAATGTATTAATTTTTAAACCAATTTGCATTAAGTTCATGATTACAATAATAAACTTAATAAAATACTAATGTTTTTTTTTAGAATAAAGGTATAATTTATTACATACCACCTTGTAACGCTTACATGTTTTGGCTATTAGAAATACACTGTGACACCACAGACCGCATATGACATCACTCAAACCCTAGCAACAGCCAATGACTGAAGCAAGCAAGTTCCCACACAATGTGTTATTTGCACTTTTTGGTAGTTAGGTCTGTAAAGCTATACCTTACCACCCCATAACACAGAAAAAGGTTTTTTGTTTTTTACTTAAAGGGAAAGGGGATATACACTCAACAAAAATATAAATGCAACACTTTTGTTTCTGCTCCGATTTTTCATGAGATGGACTTAAAGATCTAAAATTCATTCCAGATACACAATATTACCATTTCTCTCAAACAAGTGTGCCACATCAAGTTGCTGATCTGACATCATGAGTAGTGCACAGGTGTACTTTATACTGCCCACAATAAAAGGCCACCCTGGAATGTGCAGTTTTGTCTCACAGAAAAATGCCACAGATGCCAAAAGCATTGAGGGAGCGTGCAATTGGCATGCTGACAGCAGGAATGTCAACCAGATCTGTTGCTCGTGCATTGAATGTTAATTTCTCAACCATAAGCGTCTCCAAAGACGTTTCAGAGAATATGGCAGTACATCCAACCGGCCTCACAACCGCAGACCACGTGTAACCACACCAGCCCAGGACCTCCACATCCAGCAGGTTCACCTCCAAGATCGTCTGAGACCAGCCACACAGACAGCTGCTGAAACAATTGGTTTGCATAACCAAACAATTTCTGCACAAACTGTCAGAAACTGTCTCAGGGAAGCTCAACTGCATGCTCGTTGTCCTCATCGGGGTCTTGACCTGACTCCAGCTCGTCGCCGTAACAGACTTTAGTGGGCAAATGCTCACATTCAATGGCGTCTGGCACGTTGGAGAGGTAAACAGACCGGACTCTGAAATACTCTGACTCAAAGAAAAGACCACCACTGACCTATGCAATTTGCACAACTTGCTGCTACCTTATTTATCAAGGCTGCAACCTTATTTATCATTTACCGTATAATACTTTTTAGTGCACACGGTGCAGCACACACTGCGTTGTTTTGTCGGTCGTGTGTTGGATGTCCCAGGCCAGGAGAAATCCTCACAAACAGCACGTACTGTGTCTAGGAATTAGGACATGCTTTCTACCTGTAAACTTGTTCTGTCTGTCCTGTCTTGTTTGTCTACCTGTCTGTTTCTAGTGATAAGAATAGGGATTAGAGTATATTGGAGTATATTTTTTAGAGCATATTGGAGTATATTTTTTGTCAAAAAATTGATTATGTTGCTTTTGTGCACTTTATAGTCTATTCCGTCCTGTATTGTCTGTTTAATGTACGCAAGGGGGTAGTGCGAAACACAATTTCGATTCCTTTGTAGTATGAAGAAATTGACAATAAAACTGACTTTGACTTTGACTTTCTGAGGTAAAATGTTTTACTTACTAATGTAAGTTTCATTTGACAATATGGAGTAAAATGGTCAATATTGCTAAATTCTGTAAATATCCAATTAAGTAACAAACTTGCAATTTCTAAAATCATAATGAGGACCTTTTTTGACAGGAAAATATTCAATGTTTTCAAATAATATGCAGTATGTCTCAAATGGAGTGCATTTTGCCCGTTAACATATGACATCTGGGTCAGAAGATTAAGGATTATATTAAAGGTGCTCTAAGCGATGTGACACGTTTTTAGGACTAAAACATGTGTTGTTACATACAGCAAACATCTCCTCACAATCTGCTAGCTGTCTGTCCCCTGAACACACTGTAAAAAACACGCTCTCTGTAGACAGCCCTGGCTCCACAAACCTAGCATAACAAACGAAAACGAAACATAACAGTGTTCCAGCCAATAAACGACAAGGTTCACGAGTCTTTCGGGAGGCATGGGAGGGAGGGGGAGGAGTGAGCTATAACTTATAACGCTTGAACCCTCTCTGGAGCTATCCTCCGTTTTGTTCGACAATACTTCGAACGTCAACAAGAAGTGACGTGAAACAGCATCGCTTAGAGCGCCTTTAACAGGAATTTATGCACAAGGGGGGTGGGGGGGATACTTTTGTGTCAAATGTGTCATATTTAATGTTAATGTCTTAAAAAATAACTCATTTTTTAAAGATTGCAATGTGGAAAAGGCACTGGTTTCGTAGAATTATGTAAATGTAATTATGATGAGTTTGAGACTGAGTCATAGGCTAATTGTAGATTGTATCTAGTATGAAGTTATAGATATCTTTCATTGAATTTTGATTGGAGATATCTGCAACATACATTCTGCCTAAAATGTAGGCCTAATTACAGATAGGCCTATCTTGAATAAGAGTTTTGACTAGGCGAAATAACATTACAGATCTCTGTAGTCATTTCACTTTAGGCCGGACCAGAGCAACCTTAATAAGAGTGGTCAGAGGGAGGAGAGTATAATTTGCACTTGGTATTCATACTGACGTTTGAGATATCTTTAGCCTAACTTTTTCGCCTAGTCATAACTGAATTACAGATATCTCTATCTATCGTTTTGACTAGTAACAATTACAATGACAATTCTGACTATCCAAAATCTAATTACGACCTTATTGACAGCTGGTAGTAATCAGTGGCGGTATATGTGTATATAATCCGCCATTAACCAGAAGAAGACGAAGAATCCCATACCAGCATTACAAGTAGAAGCAGGAGAAATGCCCTTAAACCTCAGACGTCTTAAATTGAGTATGGCTTATTGGACTAATCTGAATGGACATGATGTGCATCACATCCAACAAAAAATGTTCTTAATGAGTGTTAGGAATATAGTAGGTTACCAATTTGTAGTTTTGGCTGGGATGGTAATAAACTAGCAAATCAACTGAAAATAGACACCATCACTTGTAGCAAAACTGTACCCCTGCCAACAACTCCACCTTGGTAGTTTTGCTTCCCTATGGTGAATATGGAAACCAAAGAGATAGCTAAATAGTATAGAGTATAACATCTCTATTAAAAAGAGAACGTCTGACCATCTAACTATATTTGCAGCTGAAATGGCAGCCATAATTGTTGCATTACAGTGGATAGAAGAAGTAAGGCCACCTAAAACAGTTATTTGTTCAGATTCTATGTCATCTCTCACATCCATTCAAAGTGGAGAATCAGCATGCCGACAGGATTTATTGAATGAAGTTAATAGTATCATATTTGCAATCAACTAACAGGGACTAACAGTTCAGTTTGTGTGGGTTCCTGCCCACAAAGGAATTGAAGGTATGAGGAAGCGGATAAGCTAGCAAAAGAGGCAACCAAAGAAGAAGAGGTCCAGTTAAACATTCCACTTAGTAAATCTGAAATTAAGGTACTTATTAAAGACAAGGTTAACAACATGTGGCAAGCTGAATGGGATAAGGAGGAAAAAGGAAGACACTTATATAATATACAAACATGTATAGAGAGTAATAAATCTAATTATCCAAACAGACAGGAGGAGGTGTGGTTTTCAAGAATGAGAATAGGTCATACTGGTTTAAACAGCAGCTTAAAAATGATAAATAAACATCCATCTGGGAACTGTGAGGTGTGTGGAGTAAGACAGGATGTAGACCATGTTCTTTTAAAATGCTTAAAATTCCACAGACAGAGAGAAAAGCTGAAGAGGGAAGTGAGTCTAGTAAAGAAAGCCTTTTCCCTGGACACTTTATTAGGTGAGCCCAGATCAGGAAATATCACCCGTGCTTTAATAACGTTTATCAAAGAAACACAATTAGATAATAGGATTTAATTTGTTGTTTTGTGTTGTTTTCTCTTTTTATTTATTTTGTGTCTTTGATATAAAATCTATTTGATTGCACCCCAATCCAGTAGATGGCGGTAATACACTTAGATTGTAAACTGCCATAAAACCTCACAGAAGAAGAAGAAGAAGAAGACGTAATTTGGCGCCAAAGAGTAGAATATAAGTAATCTAGTTGCCCCCAGCTGGGATAACAGCGACAGGTTTAGGACAACATAATCATAATGTGGAACAAAGTGGAGCTTCTCATTAATGATGACACTAATACCCTTCGTCTGTGCAATGGCTCTGCAGAATTGGGTGACAACACCTTGTACCAAGTTGAAACATTGGTCAACCTATCTTCATCGGAAAAAGTAAGTTGCTCGAAATCACTGACTTGAGAATTAAACACGTGTAGAAATGCATACATATGTTTGCAAACATATATTTAATTGCCTACTTTTCATTTTTAAGGTCGTATCAAATCCAAAAGTATGTGCCTCTTTGACTTCCACGAATTGCATCGTCGTCTGTGACACATCTGTCATCCAGTTTGATCCAAGTTTTCAGACGGTTTTACTTCATATGTACTTTGGTAAAGTATTTTGTCTTACCATCGAGATCTAAAAGGCAGTAATTTTGAATCCATGACATAGTTTATAAGTTATTATACAATCCTCCTTATTAACCGCCGTCACCCTATCCGGACGAAGCTTCTATAATCTGCTCATAAACTTACCATTACGTGCTTCATAGACGTCCATTCATCGAACTTACGAGCGTTTGTTATTTTTCCACCAAACTTTGTCAAATCATTTGCCACACCAAGTCTTCCACTTGTACTATGCACAGATAGTACAAGCAATCACATGTGCAAATTATTTAGTGACTATCATCAAGCCTTTTTCATAGGTTACAGTCCCTCGCTCCCCTGTCACACACACAGATAAAAGAAAAAACTATCTGTGTACCCTTAAACCATTAATAATTAATGAGCAGGAGAATATTACATCAAACCAGGGGGTCATGATTTGTCTGGTTAGCTTCAGCCAATTAGCATGCCACTTCCTCGTCGCCATTTTCCATAAATTACATCAAATCCGGTACCATTTTCCAAATGCTGATTGGAACTTGGCTCATGCACGAGTTTAGTGTTTGGCACGAGCTCCATCGCGTGTGCATGTTGATGCTCATTTATTCATAGTAGACGCCTATCAAGAGATGCCCATTGGATTTAGACCCACAAGTTCAAGACAAACAGCATGTTAAAAACAAACCACACGTAATATGCGCTCTCACCATGCATGTTCTTGTAGAAACTTTGCAAACATACACATTTGGGGTGGGCATTAAGTTCATGGCAGTGCTGCTAAAGGCAGGACAAGAAAACAATGCGTGCCCACGAACGAAGTAAACATCCAATGTAGGGGTGGGCAATATAGACGATATATACCGTATGCAATATGAATTTTGCCAATGATAGAGATTTTGGGTCATATCGCCATACCGTGATAGGCTTATTGCGTTTCCACAACCATGTGAAAAAATGTTGACCTGTAGCTTCACCTTATTGATAGCGCCTTTTCATTCTTACAACGAAACAGTAAGAGCCTATAAACTGAACAGCTACTGCCTGACACAAATGCAGCTTACCAGTTTACTTCTGTGTGAATTTGAGAGTCCAATATAACCTCCGAATGATGACTAAACAACTGTTGTACATATTGACTTTATGCTATGGTAACCATTAAGAAACTGTTATGATGTAATTACATACCAAAGTATACCGTGATATATATCATCTACCGTGTATGGTTCAAAATATATCGCAATATAAATTTTAGACTATATCGCCCACCCCTAATCCAATGTGTAACATCCAAAGTACCGTGTCATCCATATAGCTTACTGCTCAACCTTACGTCAATCAGTAATGCATTATATAATTGGCCAAGTAAAATGGTACCGGAAATAGGCTTCACGAAACTCCATTTTAAATGATGGAAAAAATAGTTCAATTTTGGCTGAATTCCCTAGCCTAGCATTTCTCATTGATATGAATGGGGGCGGTACTTGGTCACTTTCTCCAGGTTTTATAATACTTCCATGCATCAAACGGTCCTTATGGCTCAGTGCATGTCACGTCGTGACGCGTGGCAGACCAATGATTTTTTAGACTACAGACCTGGGCCCGGTTTCCCAAAACCTTCTTTTCTCTAATATAAGTAGTTCTTAACTTATACCTTAACCTCTCTTACCGTCAAGACATGATTCCCAAAGTGTTCGTAGACTAAGTAAATCTTCTGTAAGTCACACATTCATAAGGTTGGTCTGGACCACTCTTAAGCTTGCGTTCAGACAGTTTTAGCTCAATCACACAGTTAATCGAGCTGAAAAAATATAATTTTTGACTTAGGTGTGTGTATTTACCTGCCATGGAAGATCTCGCATGGTTGTGTTGCATTTTGTACTTTATTTTATATAACGTAAATAAAACGCCACAATATTTTTTTTCCGTCCCTCTAAAATGCAAAGATTTCACCAATACACGTCATATTGATGCACTATTAAAATTGTTAATTTTTTTTGACAACTGCATTTACACACTCATAAAAAAACTTTACGCATGCTCAAAAAGCTGTAAATGACAACAATTGATACTAGAAACATGGATTTGGCCTCTTTTAAGTGGTAGTTAAGAACAACGTAGTGAATAAGACTCGTAAGGGGAACAAGCTTAGAAAAGTAAACAACTTCAGTAAGATGTATCGTAAGAGTCTTCTTAGTGCACGGACAGTGTGTGTTATCGGGAAACTGGGCCCAGCTCAATTGCACCATGCTATAGATCGAACGAATAACACAAGACTGGTAAAGCACGTAATGGTAAGATTATGAGCAGATTCTAGAAGTTTCTTTCGGATAGGGTGACAGCGGTCACAGAATAATAATAATAATAATAATAATAATATATCCGAACTTGATTCTAGACACGTCGGTGGATGCTGTATGCTCAGAGGGAAACTTTTTGCTGGTTGCTGAGAGAAATGGAAATCTCCATCTGATCTATGTCCCTCAACAAAAAATAGTAATGACCAAGGTAGCAATCTGATTAAATTAAGTATTACATTAGAGAAACATGAACAATTATTGTAGGACAGTACCTTGCACTACAGAATATTTCCCAATTAATGGAATTAATCAGAAGGCTGACGTATATATGTATGTTATTTAAACAGGCTTTGCAACAAACATCGTCAAATGGCGAAGAGTCTACCTATAAGAGTCTCATCTTGCAAGAGATCTCTTTTTCTCCTGGTGTGTTTTAAATTCTTAATATTCGTTTAATGTTTCATACACCTTTTAGTTTACAGATTAATTGCACTTCATAAGACATTGTGGATGCATGCTGTACGATGCAGTGACGTTATTTGGTCTCTTTCCCATATGTGAGAACTCATTTTAACAACACAATCATATGTTCGACAGGGATGTTCTCACTCTTCTTCACAGTTCAGGATGGAGTCTTGGTCATATCTGGCCTAGACCTGGGAAAGGCTCAGACAGGTATGCAGAAAAAGTGTGCCACTTGATGTAAACAATGGGTTGTTGATAGAGATATTTCAAAAATTTAACTCCACAAGTTGAACATGTGTTTTTTGCTTATTTCTGTAGCCATTGACATGGACATCAGGACCCTGAATGAGGTACCCAATTAAAGGAGATATCCAGTATGAATAAGTCCCTAGTGCTGTTGTTCCAAGATCACCATGTGGTATAAAAAAACGGAATAGGGTTTAAGAAAATTTAACTGAAAGTAGGCTTCTGCCCGACAACAGGGCTAGGGGTTCATTGATGCTTTTTATGCATAGCCTTTTGAAATGCAAAATTTGTAAGATTCTGTAATGTGCTCCAAAGTAAGTTAGTTGAAACAAACTCAGTCAAATTAATTTTGTTCATAATAAATGATTCCTTAATGTCTATGATTTTAAAACCTTGAAATGCTTTTTAAATGCTTTATAAAGCTCCAGGGTCTCATCAGGATGGATTTCTGCTCCACTAGAGAGATTCATGATGAAGGCTGCACATCCGCATTCATGGCTGAGCTTGATGGCAGACTTCAACTAATTATTGGGGTATTTTGACTTTGTAGCTACTGTTCACTCTACACTTACTATGACGGAGATTACCAAAATGTCCCAATATTCACATTACTTTCACGGTAAAGGTTTACAGTTGGTTTATAGTTTAATGACTGGAGGATATTCAGTTATGTGGTGACCTTTTTTTTTTCTTTTTAGGGGAAAGGGGAAAATGTTTTATCCCAGTGGAGGTGGGATCAAAGTAAGAGGTCTCTGTCTTGCATTGCTGCTTTGGACTCTGCCTTGATACCAGGTAACTGCAGTTGTTGATGTTGGTTGTCCTACCTGTCATGATATCTCACATAGTCTGACGTGCCCTCTTTCTCTGTACTAGGAATAAAGAAGATTCAACAGATGGACAATGTAATATATATGCTAGATGAAGAGGTAAGAAGCTCTTGCAGTCTGAAGCGGTAAATGTGGCAGTGTGCAAATTTGAGGCAGAGAGCTAATCTTTTTTTTGTTTTTGTTTTTTACGCATACAGAATATGCTGAGTGTGTGGGATGTACACTCGTTGATCATGTTGTCCTGTTGGCCAGATCTTGCCATTCAAGACTTCCTTCTCATCACAGAGGGAGATTCTGAATCCATCTCCATGCAAGTGTCTGATTTGCCCTAACCCTTACTCACCTATTTTTTTTTTCTGGCTTTTGGACTAACTTAAATCAAGCTTGACTGGTGTGTTTTCTTTGTTTTCTAAATTACACAGGCAAGAGAGCACCAAAATGAAAATGATTACTCTGGGCACTGCGGATGATAATCAGGTAAAGGGTCTGCACAAAGGGCTTGCACACTTAAGAAATGACTTCCTTTGTACCACTCAGAAATGTTATTTCTTATGTAATGTTTTCAGAGGAGACGGCTTGTGGTTCAGTCTCTGCCATCCATGGATGTTTTGTATTCTCTGGAAGTCTCTGGGGTGTCTTGCCTGGTCCAGACTGGAACCAACATGGTATATGTAGAAATGGGGAAAGGGAGAGAGGGATATCTTGTGTTCATATACAGGGAACACAGTGGCCTACATGAAGGTGACACAAATATTTCAACATATTAATCTGTATCAAATTTCAAAATTACCCGTTAGCTTCTAAGTCCAACATTTCCAAATGGTTCAGTTGTAAATAAAGACAAGAAACCAAATGCGCTGGCTGTACTGTACATATTAGATTTTTTGCCCTTCACAGCCTTCGATAGCATAGCTGGCTGACTTAACTTATCTGAGAAGGTAGTCTGTCAGTTTCTGTGGAGAATCTTATTTGTTTTTGTTTTTCTGAAGGACACTATTCATCTGATGGAGGGAATTGCTGAGAACTCAGAGAAGTAAGACTGCTTTTCCATTTTAAATCATCTTTTGGCACCGCTGTCTACACATTCTGTCAGGATAAAGTGTAGTGTACAGTTACACTTGCTTATAAAGAGTCCTGGTAGAATATCAGGTTATGAATTGATTGATACTTCTGATTTTAAGTTTATCCGACATATTGCTTAAAAGTGTCCCATTTCATTTTTCCAGTTCAGACAATGTAGTGTCTGCAATAGTATTGAGACGTTTCACAGAGGCCTTACCTGAGAACAGGTACTGTCACAGGAATCTTTAATGTATCTCAATGTATTTTTATTTAATTTTTTTATTTATTTTCTCCCAGCATTGTGCAGTAATGTCAACATCTTTTAACACACCTGTTCTCTGTTATGCGTTTTTGAAGATTCAACAGACTCATTTACAAGCACAAGTTTGAAGAAGCTGAGCAGTTTGCCATAACTTTTGGACTGGATGTTGAGGTGAATGGATGCTAAAGACGTTTATACTAAAAATCTGATTGAGTTTAGGTAGTGAGTAAATCGGCAATAAAATTTAATATTTCATTGACAAGATTCTCAGAGATTAATAATCCTTTTTGTATCTCGCTAAACTAAATACCCAAAAGATTTGAGGGATGTTTTCGGGTTTTTTTTTTATTATTATTAAATAAGGCCACACCAATAAAATTAGTTGGTTCTCGGATTTTTTCAGAAAAAATATGGAGCGAGTGAGCAAAATAAAAAAATGTTCTGAAGGTAAATTAGCACATTCACAGTTAATGTTCATTAAAGACATTTACTCATGTGATTAGGAAAAACTAAATGTGGCTTAAAATTATAAACTTAAATTTCACAACTCGCAGCACACTTTTTGTCATGCAGGTTTTAGGCAATGTACAAAAATTCATAATTCTGTCATTCTGTGTTATGTAAAGGTTTGACGATTTGTCATTTATTTAAGAGTTTGTGAATCTAAGCACCAAGCAGGCTGGCTGTGGAATTGAGGTATGACATATAATGTAGACTACTGTAGCCTACGTTCAAACTCATTTTGTCACAGTTCATCACAGGGCATTAGAACGTCATTGATTCACCAGACAGCAATTACCTGGTCTCTTGCTCCCTCACGGGTAGCCAGGAACCTAGGTGTTATGATTGACGACCAGCTAACCTTCAATGACCATGTTGCTTCTGTTGCCCGGGCCTGCCGCTTCGCACTATTCAATATCAAAAAGATCAGGCCATACCTAACTCAACAAGCCTCCCAATTGCTGGTTCAAACTATGGTCCTCTCACGCCTTGACTACTGCAATGCCCTTCTGGCAGGACTTCCTGCCTGTGCCGTCAAGCCACTTCAGATGATCCAAAATGCTGCGGCGCATCTCATCTTCAATCAGCCGAAGAGGACGCATGTCACCCCTCTGCTAATCGAGCTCCACTGGTTGCCTCTGGCGGCTCGCATCAAATTCAAATCACTGATGCTGACTTACAAAGTGCTTAGAGGATCTGCCCCTTTTTATCTAAGCGCTCTCATAAAAGCTCAGGCTACCCCCCGACAACTCCGGTCCTCCAATGACTGTCGACTGGCAGTCCCGGCACCTCGCCCAAGGCAATCCAGACTCTTCTCATGTGTCGTCCCACGCTGGTGGAATGACCTACCAAAAACAATCAGAACAGGGCCATCTCTGGAGGCCTTCAAAAAGCTCTTAAAGACCCAGCTATTCAGAGAACATTTTCTATCCTAGCACTAAAATGAACTGAAGCACTATCCCCTAGCACTATGCTCCTTAAGGTTTCTGCTATGTAGCTTGATTGTTATCCTCGTTTTGTAAGTCGCTTTGGATAAAAGCGTCTGCTAAATGCATAAATGTAATGTAAAATGTAAATTAGATAGTGACTAAAACTCGGTGATCATGCAGTATACGTGAATCTGCATGAATATGCAGTCACGTGAATCTAGAAGAGACGTTTTTTTGCATGAGAAACAGAAGCGTGTGTGTAGGCACATGCTATTCATTTATTTTTTGATTGATTTTGATGGCGAAACACTTTGAATGGGTTTTTTTTCGCCTCTCAATCAATGAAATATCAAACTCACCTCGAGTTGAACAAGCATACTGCTCTCGGCACCGTGAGTAGGCTACAACTGCGCAAAGTTCTCATCCTGTTTAATTTCAATGCACCTGTCAAATGTTTTTCTCTTCTGATCAAATATTCTAATAATTGCAAACACTGGCCTAGCAGAGGCATCTTTCCTCATATCACGTCTCTTGCGCTCTGAAGTGAAAGGCGCAATTTGGTTTTCGATGTCACGTGAACGCAGCATGCTGTTTTCATGCAGTATTATAGCCATCAGCCACGGTGTTTTTTATGTTCGTGTGAGTTCGAATTCAATTTTATTTTTATTTCATTTTGCATTTTTTTCAAGCGGCAAATCCGAGAACCAACCAATTTTATTGGTGTGGCCTAACTTGCAAAGTGTATTTCTTGCATCCATTCTTCTGTCCCATTCAGTTGGTGTACACAGTGAAGCTTGAGGCCATTGGGAGCAAACTGGCCTGTCATGCCTTTGGCCAGCAGAACATCTCCAAATGGTCTGACCTGATGGAGGAGGCCAAGACCAGCCTAATGAAGATTACGGTAATCGCTCTATTTTTCCATTTGGCAATCCATTGGGTTTGTTTGCTCTGACTCAGGATGGACACGAGCAAATGGTTTGTAACCGCTGTGGTGTGTTGTTCAGGACGAGCACTTCGTAGTACAGTATTGTCGGACCGCTCCATGGCCCACCATTGATGCCGCAGAGGAGATGCTCAGCTATGCAGCCACCCGCTTCCCATCCACAGACATTCAGATGGCACTCGCCAAACTGGCTACCTTCTGCAGCGTCCATGGCCCAGACAACTTTAGGTACACTCACTAGTATGGCTCTTCTAGTGGCCATGGCCCAGACAGCTTTAGGCTACAACATGCTAACTAGTAGCTACTAGTATTTCTCTTCTATACCGGCAAGTTTAAGTATGCTCACGAGTATTGCTAACTAAACTAAAATGCTGACATGACGTTGTCTATGCATGCAATATGAAACATTTATTTGCAACTGAACTATTTATCTTTTTAAAAATACTGGGGAAACCTTTGGTTATCAAGCAGTTGCAAACATTTCTCTGAAATGTTTTGTCATTCTAATTTGAACATCAATGTGTCTGGATTGAAGGGGTGCACAGTGGATTGAGTTTCTCAACAGTGATGACTACTTGAGGTACATCTTGGAACTCATAAGGTCAGGCAACATCACTGGTGCACAGCATCTGTGGCTCCGACACGAGGTACAGCAAGTCATTCACACACATCTGACTTTTGTTCTTTTTACTGAACAGAATGTATATCGGGACTTATTTTTTTAATTGGCTTGTGTCATTGCCTCATTTTTTGTTGATGTCTGCAGGGTGAGTTTGTCCAGCAGTTTGATGAGGACACACTCCAGTGTCTGCTGGGCTCCATCCCGCTCACTGTCCCATCTAAGGAGCTCTGCCTCTGGTTTAAAGCTGTCCTTGTCCCATTTGTATGGAGAGTACTCCCGAAGGGCCAGGTACTGTGTGCACTGTCAATCTCCACCTGTATCAGTGCAGAGTCCAAATCAGATTTTATTGGCCAAGTACACTTGCATATACAAGGAATTTTGCCTTTTTGCAGACACATGATGGGCATCAAGACAATAGACAGTATACATAAGGCACCAACCTATAAACATTCTATACAACATTATGTACAACTATACAAGAATTCAGTGCAAGAGAAAGAGTGGTGCAGTGGTAGAGGAACAGTTTGGTAACCAGAAGGTTGCAGGTTCCTTGAGCAAGACACTGAACTCCAAATTGCTCCTGGTGGCAGGCTTGAACCTTGCATGGCAGCTCCCTCCACTGGTGGGTGAATTGGTGTGTGATTGGGTGAATGCCATAAGCAGCCAGCGTGTGTATATGCAGCGGCCTCTGGTTCTCCTGACCACGATCATCACGTGTGGGATAATAGAAAACGTAATTTTGTTTCCTCTGTTTGTCCTGTATGTAGAGAAATTGACAATAAAGAGACTTGACTAAAATAAATTAATGCATATTTTATTAAAAGACGCATACTGCTCATGGACTGTATAAAATCCATGAATGCTTATGTAATATCCTGGCTGCCACTGTTGAGCCCTCAGGGCATGTAACCCCAAAGATGCTCCAGGAAAGATTGGCTCTGAACTAATCGATAATGGACATGTGAACCACTCTAGATAATATCGACTAATTGAATGACTGTAAATTTAATATGCAAAATAATATGATTCTTTTTGCACTGACAGAAAATATTGGCGAGGTGGTTGGAACAAAGAGCCAGGAATTTGGAGTTGACAGAGAAGGTAATGAGTACACATATGCCAAATGTTTGGACTTTTCCACATGCAATGATGAATGCAGTGACTTTATTTCATCATGTTTTAAAGCATGTATTTGCCTCCATATGATCACTGTGTAGAACAACTGGCCCCATAATGGTCTGAAGATGGCTGAGCTGGGACTCCCTCCCTCCATGTCCATGCCTCTGGTACTGTATGTGCTCCATCCACAGCTCTCCTGAGCTCACACAGTGGACATGGTTCATGATTTATCATTGTATAAAATGGCTATAAAACAGACGAACACACATTTGTGTGCTTAGTGGGGTTAAAATCCAGTTTGGTGCTGCAAATGTCAATTGTATGTTGTCCATATCTCTCCCATCCTCACGCCCTAGGAGGAAGACGGTGGTGTGGAGGAGATGGAGCGCCTCAAAACTCTGGTGGTCAACCTGCGTCACCTGTGTGACCTCTACGTCAAATACAACTGCAAGCTCACACTTTCAGAGTTTGAGATGGTATGAAGCCTTTTACTATTTGAAATGTATCTCTTGAGTTGTTCACATCTTGACTGAAACACAAATAGGTTCAAATTCTTTGAATGGCTGGTAGTCCACATGGTTTGATGTGAATGTCTTGTTTGGGTAGAGTAACACGCGTAGCATGGCCTTCCTGATGCTGGATAAGGTCCTGGCGCCAGAGCTCATCTCCTCTGTCATTGAGAACAGCGTGCGGCCCTACGCCCTGGAACATAACCTGGACCTCAACATGACTCTGCTGCTCTACATCAAGGTTCTCGCTCTCGCTCTCTTCTCCCCCCCCCCACCGCCCCCCCCGTCCTGAAGCTTAGCCACAACAGTTTTTCCCTTTCTTTCTTCTAGGATCTGTCAGACTCCTGCAGTTCACAAACCACAACTCTCTTCTCCGAGTGGGAGGACAAAGCCATTGCTATTCTGCGCTGTATGACCAACACAGATGTGAGTTCTTTGCTTTTGCTTCATTTTGCCTACTCACACGTTGCCTTCTCTTTTTTTTACTGTGTATTGGCATGTATATTGTAGGTTGTTTGGTTTTGCTTGATCTCATTTAGACTGTGATGTTGGCCTGCATTCCACAGCTGTGTGTCTAAACATAGTTACTGGTGTATAGGGCTGGGTATCAGTGTTTTCCTAAATCAATCCAATTCCGATCCACAAGGTCATGATCTGATCCAATTCTCGGTACGATTTGATTGTCGATTTATTTACAGTTTTCTTTGTGTGAATACTAGTTTAATCATTTAAGTGCTGAGCTGGGCTGTACGATATTATCTGTGAACAGTTAACTTTGCCAAGAAGTGGTTATTTTATAATTCATGTAATCCAATTCTAGTATTGCGCAGTCACAGGAAGTAGTGCACTGCCATCAGAGATTGATCCGCAAATTTTTGAATTGATATTGTATTTTTCAAGCGACAATTCGGTTTATTATGATTATAATATATTATATATATATTTAATTGTATTATTATTTATTATTATTATTATTATTATAATTATTATTATATATTTTTTTTATTTTATTTTTTTTTTAACCTAGCCTTACTAGTGTAGGCAGGGGTGTGAATGGTAATGGTACTCATTGTTTGGCTCTAAAAACATTGTCCTTTGCTTGCCAAATGTGTGATTCTTAAATGGCTGCAGTCTTTTTAAAAATCTTGATTTGTGCATTCTGTAAACGGAGGACCTGTTTTGTCGCTGTACAGCTGGTGATGGATGCCGTCCTTGACATCATGGTCAAAGCTGTGGTGCCCTGGAGTGAGACTGTGGAGAGTCTGGTTCAGCAGCACCTGGAGAAGGAACACCCCAAGTAAGCAGAGCTCCACAGCCACACATGCTCCCAGTGGGGAGGCAGCACTGGGGAGCGTGGGAAACCCACAGGCATCAATTCAGCAATCACTTCACACCTGGGCTACAAATTTCTGGAGAGGGAATTGGATGTCGCTAATTAACTTGTTGCTGGGCAACCACAGTGATTTTAAAGGTTTAATAGCAGCATCTGTTATTATTGACTGCCGTTTCACTGCTTTGCCAGATCTTTTGTGTACTGAGGGTGATATTCCTATATGTCCACAGACGGGAACTCCTGAAGGAAAGCTATCGTTGCATGGAGACCAAGAAGCTGCTTGCCCACTATGGTGTTCGCAACCTTTCCCACACAATGGACAGCATGGTATGCTCCCCATGGACACGGTCAATGGTTTGAGGGCTTGGACAGTGGGCTTTATGTTGAGGTGTGGTGCTATTTAGCTTGTCTGCTCTCTGCCCCCCCCCCCCCCCCCCCCATATAGATGCTGGTGAGGCATATCCTGAGACGGAAGCTGCCCACCTCTCTAGAGGATGCCCTGTGTCTGGCCAAGGCCTACCAGCTCAACCCCTCAGAGATTCACTACCTCCACATTGTGCAGATCTTGGAGGAAACCAAGGTATGCAGACACCCCATCTCTTTGTCTTTGTCTGTCTTTTTCTCTCTCCCCTCCCTCCCTCCTCAGATCCAGCTCTGAAGTGATCTATAGAAGTTTGGTCATGGATTAAAAGCCTTGTCCTCGTCACCATCCTCAGTCATGTGCTTTGTTGCCTCAGATGGATGACATTATGTCGCTGTTAAAACGGATGGAACCTGAGCAGGCTAAAGTGACCATTTATCGCCTTTCCAGATGGGCTACAATATTCCTAAACGAGAAAGAGCACATTTCGGAAGAGGTGGGGATTTGTGTGTTTTTTTTTTGTTTTGTTTTTTTTTGATGGAAACAGCTCACCCAGTATGTTGGCTCTTGTTTGGAACAGCATAAGAAAAAGAAGATGCTGGTCACAAAGATGGCAACGGAGGCCCTAAGCTACTTGCTGAGTATGAACACAAGTAAGCTGTGCAATTTGTTTTATGCTCTAATATCATGGCCATACAAAGACACAGAAAACTGATTTTTATTATTTGTTTAGACGAAAACTCTGTCATGCTATTTGAATGTCAGAACGACCTACAGAGATTTCTGACTATTGGTAACCTCCAGGTAAGTGCACACAGTTTCTCCAAACATGACACTGGCAGCATGCCGAGTCAGGTTGATGTGGTATTGTCTGTTTTCTGCTCCACACAACTGACAAGGATGATGTCTTTCCCAGGAGGACTTTGATGTCTTCCTCACCCCGGACGAGTTGGATGACCCTGAGGTGTGCAAGCTGTTAAAGAAGCACGTTTGTGAGGCCTATGAGGGCACCCAAAGCATGAAGCGGTTGGCCTCCATCAGCCACGCTGAGGACACAGTTGGAGCTAGCCAGGAGCCCGGGGCCCGGAGCAAGGAGCCCGGGACCCGGAGCAAGGAGCCAGTCAACCATCTGTCTGGCACTGACACCTTCACTGAGGCTGGCCTGAGCCGCCTGCTGCGCCGCATGGGCCTCACCGAGCCCCAGCTGTGGGCTGCCGTGGCTCACCGGGCCCTGGACACGGGCAAGGTGGAGAAGGCTCTCAAGGTCCTCAGGTCGGGCAATGCTCTCTGCACAGCTCACTTGGTCAAAGGCATAGCATGTGTGATTTTTACAGTAGAAATCTACTGTACTTGATCAGATGAGTTGAGGTGATTCTAGTGACGTCTAGTCTTTGTTTCTGATACACTGTAAGGTGTCATTTGTATGTGTTGGTGGTTATGACCCTCAGAGAGCTCTACAGGCAGCATCCCAGCTGTGACACGGGCATGGTTCTGTTTAATGCCGCCCAGCGCCTCTGCCAGAATCTGGGGGACGATGTACCTTTGATCATCCCCGAGCGCTTCAATCTGCCGGCGCTCATTCACCAGCTTGCCTGCCAGGCTGTGACCGTCTGTGGCGAAGGTTTGATCATATCAAATGTACTCATTAGCTTGTTACCCTGCTGTGAGTGTTCACATTCAGATGTTCTTGTCAGTGTTCATATTTCATATTAACACATTTCTGTTCTGCAGACATGCTGCTTGACTGCATGGAGCTTAGCAAAAATACAGGGAGAGGCGCCGGTTTGTATAGCCAGTGTCAAATTGATGATCACTATGGCTTTGTAAATGAGGTACATTGCTTAGCATAAACATGCCTCCTCTACATTGTCAACATATTCCATTCAAGTTATTATACTTTTTTTCCCAATTTGCTACAATGTGAAAACAATGTAAGTCCAATATAATGGCAATCTAAACATGGTTTAGAGTTGGATCTGGTGTGATGCAGTTTCAGTTTGAGCGGCGTTGAGTCCAATGTTTTGTCTACAGAGTTCCAAACCTGATGGTGAGGAGGACCGTCTTGAGTTTGTATTGAAGGACTTCTTCAGTGAGGATGGGATAGTCCTCGATCCGGTTACTGTCCTACCCCTCCACTATAAGATGTCCACTAGCCTCGTGCCTCTTTTCTCTGGTACATGTATGTACAGGTTTTTTTTTAGCATACGCTCTGATTGGAATAAACATCTGAAAGCTAACCTTTTCCCCTTCCTTATTAGGTTGTAAAAAGTATCCACTGGAAGCATTCTCCTTTGCCCACTGTACTTTAAGTGGGGGTGAGTAATGCTTTTTTTTTTTTTGTCTCTGGAATTTATCACACAGTAAACAAGGTAATCCCCCATATGCACCCAGGCAGATGTTGACCAGGTAAACTGACCTGTGTGTGTCCTGCCTGTGTGAGTAGCCCCAGATGAGGACTTGTTGAAGCCGTTGCTGGGTCCTCTGGTCCGCCTGCTGCAGAGCCTGCAGGAGTGCAGTCAGCTGGAGCCGAGCCTGGGCCTACTGCTGGACTCCTACATGTCCATCCTCCACCATGTGGCCTCCTACACAATGCCAGCCGCCCTCGACAACCCGGTCAGCAGGCCTCTTTGACACTCTGCTCTTATAGATTCACCTGGCCATCATTGTGCTCACTGTTCATACTCAAAGAATTACTGTACATTTTATTCCAATATGAATTACTGTCATTTTCAGAGTCTGGTCAAAATGAAGAAGTGCATTGCAGTTGTGAGGCAGACGGCATTCTCAGCTCTTAATGTGATTGTGGTGTCACTGCTTCAGAAGGTAAGTAAAAAACTATTTCTCAATAGGACGGGGACAAAACCTCTGTCCCTATTTTCTGTCCAACCTGTAAGATTGACTTATCTGGCTCATGCAGAGGTGGACATAGGCTCTTAAGAAATGGATGTATGTCAAAAGGTGTCTATTGTAGGAAAAAGATCTTGGTTGAAGGATATTTGCGTTCTTTTTGAAATAGTACTCTTGTGTTGTAGGTCCTGAACTGGAAGTTGGTAGACTTTGAGTTGGCCATTGGCCTGTGCACCATTCTGCCTAAAGCTAAGGTTTTGGCCATACTGTGGAAGATCATCACTAACGCCTGGCAGAACTATGATAAGATTATGGTGACATATTTTCAAATCCTATTTGAACATTCATTACGCCTAAATTGGTCCATGAGGCAAGCGCTGGTGCTCATGTGTGTGTGTGTGTGTGTGTGTGTGTGTTTTAGGAAGTAGCCAAAGTGGGAGCGCACATCTGCTGCATTTACGAAGGGGAGGAGGAGGAGAGGCAGAAGTTCCTGTCGGTGATGACAGATGCAGAGTGGGGAAGCAGACTTGGCCAGTTGGGGGTAAGCAAAGAAAGAACCTGCAAAAATTCTGTCAGTGTTTGGTCACGTTACAAGCCGCTCAAGCGTACAATAATGTCGTTGGTGTTTAGGTGTCCTTTCAGTCTGTGTTCAGGCAGTGTCCTGAGACCAAGACGAATCTTATTCCCGTTCTGGTTAAGAACAGAAACGTCACCCCAGACATCATACTGCAGTTTTGCAGGTACTCCTTTGTTTTGTTTTGTTTTTCCCCAACAAATCTGTTCAGCATTCACCTCTGGTGCTCAAGTGCTGACAAGTCTCTGTAAATATGATGTAAAAATGTGCTGCGCTCAAGCCAGTCAACAATCCTCAGGACTGATTGGCTATCGAGCTCCGCTTGGAACCACTTTAAACACGCAGGCCTTAAAGATGGTTGATAATGTATGTTAGAGGTTTGATTTAATGCCAGTCTCAAGTTAATCAGAATCCATGTAAGGTGATGGAGCCTCACACTGAACTCTCTTCTCCCTGCAGCACTTATGGCCTGGATGGGGATGAGGCCATCAGAGTCCTGATCGCCACCCTGCTGCTGCAGGAGGACGGGGGGATGGAGGAGGCTGGGGCGGGAGATCCGGGGGCCGGGCCCGGGCCAGATGGGGCTCCTGTGGATCCTCTGGAGCAAGCTCTACAGGTCATCCCACAGCTCCACTCCACCAGCAACCTCTTTGTCAGTCTGGGCGCACTCATCCCAAAGGTCAGCCCTACCTGCCATTCTCAGACATTAGCAAGAACTGCAAAAAAGCAAAGAAAATATCCACACGTCTACAGATGGTAAAAAAAAGCTAAGCTCCCACTGTGTTGGCATTTCTCCATGTAACAGCTCAGCCCATACAACTATGAAAAGATTGAGAAGGTTCTGAACACACTGGAGGGAGCCAGTGAGTGTTACCTGTACCCTCACAGCCAGGTCGGTGGGAAGATCACAGCCTCTAGAAAAATCAGCTCTATGTTACTTGTGTTTGAGATGAAAGGATGATTTGTGTTCCTTGCTCATTAGCCTCATCGTGTGTGTGTGTGTGTGTGTGTGTGTGTGTGTGTGTGTGTGTGTGTCCCTGCAGATGACGGGCCTTTTGCATCACCTAAAGTCTTACCGGCGCATTTCTCCTCCCACTGACCTGGAGAGCACCTTCATGTTTGAGAACCTGTTTGAGGTCACCCCTCTGGCCAACACGCGGCTTCCCTTCCACATGCTGCTGGAGACCAATTGCTACTTCTGGAAGATCATCAGTGAGTTGAAGCCACGAGGGCCGTACTAATATGAGAATGAGTGTATACCTCCCCTTGCCTCCCTCTTGCTCGACAACGTTCTCAGTCACCTCTGATTGATGTGTCACCCTGAGTGTCAGTGTTTTTGTGTTTTTCTTCCAGCACCAGAGCTCAGTGAAGAAACCTTCCCCGCTTTGTTGCTGATCTGCAAACTCATGAAGGTAAACCAAAAGCTTCAGAGGCACATGAGGCAGCATTTTGAACTGAAGTGTTCCAGTAGTGGCACTCCAGTAGTGTTGGTCTACTGATGGTGGCCTGATTGCTTGCAGGTCAGTGTGGACAAGCTACACATGCTGGTGGCCAATCACGTGTTTGAGAAGCGCCTGAAGCCCATGATTATGAAGCGGGCCAAGAGAGGCCAGTGCCACACTCATAACGAGGAGACTGACGTGGTGGTGAAGGCCATCTTCCAGTACGTGCTCTGCATTCAAAACCTGGAGCTGGCTGCTGCCTCTGCACATAAAATTGCCCAAGAGCTCCCAGCAGGTCCGAGCACATTTCCTTGTTGGATGATGCTGTATATGAAATAAATTTACATAAATGAATTGTTCTAAATGTTTATTTGTTTTCTCCCTAAGGAGTGGAAAAGACGACATTTTTAAAATTCTGCTTGGATCTTGGGCACAAACTGCTGGAGGCGCCAAGTCTTGAGGTTACACAGTTTTCAAATCCTCGCCCATGGTTTTGTCCAGTTTGTCTGCTTTTTTTCATAGAAACATTTATATATATATATATATATATATATATATATATATATATATATATATTTTTTTTTTTTTTTTTTTTTTTTTTTTTTTTTTTTTTTTTATATATATATAATTTTTTATTTTTTTATTTATTTATTTATTTATTCATTCATGTGAGTCCTCTGAATTTCCTTCCATCAGGAGGAGCTGCGTGTGCAAGGTATGAACGTCATCTCAAAGATGAAGCGTCAGTATCGGTGCTCGGCCATTGAGAACACGCTGGTGTCAGGCCAGCTGAGCTCCCCCGAGCTGCTCAGGCTCACTGGCCAGCCGGGTCGGCTCATCGTGGCCCTGTTTGAACACAGCAGTGTGGAGGAGCGCATGAAGAATTCAGCTGGCCAGAGCTACCCTGGTGGGTCACACTCACACTCTCACTCGCATGTGAAAGGAGCTCGCCCTGCAACAAGAGCAACTGGTCCACGAGAATCATTTGTGGGTTTTGTAATGTCAATTATGTACGATGGGGGAGGTTATTAATGAAGTAGAGAGAGTACTTGTATTACACATGAGTACTTGCATTGTATGGTTTTAATCTGTATCAACAGAAAAGGTCTGGCCTCAGTCCTGTGTGTGTGTGTGGGTGTGGGTGTGGGTGTGGGTGTGGCCCCTTTCAGACATCCATGCCGTTGTTAAAGAGATCGCCACCATCAGTGAAGCTGACCTCCTGAAGGTCCGGAACTTTCTGCTGGAGAAATGGCTTTGTAAAATTGATGACTCCGCACCAAAGGTAAAGTTTGTGTGTGACGGCTTTGAAATCCACATTTAATCAGACATGGTGTACGATTGAAGTCATACAGTGAATGTTATTCATGAAATTCAGCCAGTATTGATCAAAGCAATTCCTGTCTCCTCATGGCGTCTTTCTTTTATGTGCATTTTTTTTCCCCTGTGTACTCCTGTTGTAAAATCAATCTGCATATTAGGGCTATATCAGCAATTCACACATTCTGCACTTTTGGAACTTGTCTTCCATACTGCCTGTCAGAACCAATTGTCTTAGTTAATTTCTACAATCCCATGATAAGCAATTCTAGCTATTTAGAAAAAGTGTGATTTTGTACTCTGTGACTATTTGAGCAATAGCTTTACAAAACACATATTTTTAGATTATACCTGCACTCAAACTTGCACTGGTTTCTATGTTGGTTCGATGAATGACGCTCTGAAAAAATTTGTTCCAGGACCACAACCAGCAGGATCATGGTCCAGACGTCCAGAGTGACCCAGACATGATGAGGTACTTTTGTGATTCTTACACATAGCAGGGACAACTGGAGCACTAGATGTGAGAGCTGTGTGTATTTGTAGGTATGGTGTGTTGTTTTTTTTTTTTTTTTGGGGGGGGGGGGGGGGGGGGGGGCTTTTCAGATCAGGACACGGGTGAAAAGACAACTGTCTTTTAAAGCAACAAGCTCAGATCTTTTGAAACGTGCATGGTCAAATGGTTAGGTTAAGTGCAGAGGAAAAAACATTTCTGTGAGACGTGTGATTTCTTTTAGCACCCTAAAAGATGGCAAGCTGGCCATAGTCTCTGTCCTCATGTCCTGCCCTGCTCCAATCCCATGCCTGTCTATGTGGTCTCTCCTAGAGTGGTCTACCTGCTGCGCATGCACCCCACGGACATGAGCACTCGTCTGCTGGCCGACGTGTTCACCGCCGAGTCCTGGGTAAGGAAACGCAGCAGTCACTGCAAGTACTTGACATCTCTGCTTTTTCAACCGAGCCCTGTGCTGCTTGTGTGTAGTGTGTATTGAAAGTCTGAGCCTGTTGTTGTAGCCGTTGGGAGGTTCTGGTTCCCGGCTGACCTTTGAGCACCGGAGTCGGGTCCTCTACTGCCTCAGTCACATAGCCGACACAGCCACTCTGGAGACGCTACTGCAGATCCCCAAGTCCAAAGTCAAGTAGGCCTTCGTGTGTGTGTGTGTGTGTGTGTGTGTGACCATTATCTTGACAGAAAATAATACCGGTAAATGCATAATAAGTGTCTTGTTTATTTGTTGGCTGGCAGGCTATCAGCTTAAAAGTATCCTGCTATATATATCTAGGGTTTTTAAAATTGTTATCTGTAATGTGTGCTTCATTATAGCAAGATAGCTGCTTCATTACAGCAAACTTAAAACATGTTAGCATAGTATCAAATTTTCGCAGGCACCAGTTAACAAACCCCTACAAACATACCATATTTCAGAAACAACAGGTCAAAACGGATGTGTTTTGCAGGTGACTGGTGTGGTAACTGTGAACCCTAGTTAAAGATGGCCGAGAGCCTTTATTAGGGCCCTATGAAATCCGTTTATTAATCAATATTTAGTCAATGACAAACACAACCACACATATCAAATGAAGTTTCATTTTAACACGTACAGAAATATGTTATAGCCACTGTTAACTCAAAAGTAGATATCCAAAAATAGTTTTGGGAGGGGAAAAGTCCATTGCAACTTTTTTCATTATTTAGCTCAACTTCATTAACTTAAATAGGGGCTAAGCAACATTCTGTTTTTCTCTCTCACAAGCTCCCTCTAAAGAGCGCTGTATTGCATTGTTTTGCACTGCATTCTATTGGAGGCGGTCCGCGCTGCTGAACATTGCTGTATCTACCGCTATTGGCCACGGTGGCGCATTCTACACCGTTCGTTCGCAGTGTAATGACTCATTTTGGCATCCTAAACAGTATGAAACGGATTAATTAAATGAAAAATGTTGCTTAATGTTGCCTTTAATAGGCTACAACTTAACAGCATTTGCTGAAAAATTGTTGACCAGATGCATAATAATTGTTTGGATATAGCTCAGCCTGAAATCTGCCAGTCAATCGCAAAGATTCTAGAGCGCTCTGCTCTAAAATCTTTGGTTTAATCGCGTATTTCGTAACTTTTTAGAAGCTGCTGGTTTTGCAGCAGAGGCTGGCTACGTTTAGACACGCATCTGTGAGGATTGGAAACAAACTCGCGTGATTAACAAGATATGGTCTCTAGGCAACCTCGGAGACTCATTGAAATTGAAAGTTGTGTCAAGCGGTCTTGTAAGTGGGCTATCGCATTTATTTTGTGAACACGGAAATGCCCAAATTCTGTTTTTATGACTAGATTCCGTGATTCCGTCCGCGTTTACCGAATCGCGGAAATCATAGGGCCCTACTTTATGCAGCCCGTAATGAGCCATTTAACCATCCCAGTGACTACTAAGCTCAACAGGTTGCCTGGCTTGCTTTGAAATCCCTTGTTCCTGTGATTGTGTGCTGTGTATTTTGCCTGCTGGAGTTTCTTCTGAAGAAATGGTGCTAATGCAGTGGTGGTGTTTGTTTGCTCGGCAGGCAGTACACCCAGTGCTATGTTTACCTCTCTCAGCTGGAGAAGCTCAATATCCCCTACAAGCTGGAGCTCTTTCTCAAAAGCCCCAAGGAGGGCATGATCAAAGGCCTGTGGAAGAATCATAGTCATGAGCCTAAGGTGTCTGTCTGTCTTTGTGTCAGAAATAGTGCTGCATAACACCCATAAGCTGATTGGGTTTCAAACTTTTGTATTTATGACCTCCAAATGGTTTCTATGTCGTAATGGCCCTTAGAGGCAGGTCCAATTGTTCCGTCTCAGTTGGCGCTCTCTCTGAGCTACTGCTTGTCACACCAACTGCTCTCGAGATTACTTAAAGCTTTAAGTAACATTATTTTAAGGTTTTAAAAAGTCTTTAGTGATGCTTAAAAAAAAAAGTTTGGTTTGTATCCAAAACCCTCTAATGAATTTACAGAAATATATTTGTATAACTTTGAAAACCTCTCAGTCCAACTCTATTTGGATTGTTTTGGCTTGTTTATACTTAACATTCAGATTGCACTAAAGAAGTTATTACTAAACAAATTGCCATACAAATAACACTTGTGTTTTGCATTATTCTGCAATTAAAGCAGCTGCCTTCTGTCATTTGGTCATTATATCTGGGTTTAAGTGTGTATGCTGACTCTGATCCTGGACCTGTAGGCTGTGCGTCTGGTGGCTGATCTGTCTTTGGAGTACCAGATCTATGACCTTCAGATGTGGAACGGCATTCTGCAGAAACTGATGGTGTTTAACATGGTGAGCATCAGCTGCTCCCTCCAAAAGCAGCCCTAAGGGATGGCTTCATGTCAACGAGTGGGAAACAGATTTGTTATTTTGAACACAATTTATAGGAAAACTTTGGGGGGGGGGAAAAAATCGGTTAACTTGTATTTGTCAAACTGTTACCCATTAGACCAGCTACCTTCTGAAGCTGCTGGAAACAATTGGAGCGATCCCTTGTCTTTGGGAGGTAAGGTCTCCCCTTGTTAATGAAGATTGAAGCCTTGCACTGCTCCTGCACTAGTGCTAGTGTGCTCATATGTGCTGCATGTTGTAGGTCCCCAGTCTGCTGAGGACATGGAGGAGTGTCATTCTCGCCCCTTTCATGACGGGTACTTTCTAGCTTTGTGCTCAAATAGCTAGTTTAGTGTGTGTGTGTGTGTGTGTGTGGTTAAGGTCTCACTCCCTCCCTCTCACTCCACCTGTGTGTCTTAGCCTCAGTGCCACTCAACCCTCAGCAGCAAGCCACCTTCTACTCCACCTTCCTGCTCATTCTCAAGTAAGTGAAGAGCCAGCACTAAGGGCTGAGGGCTATTTCCCTCCTATACAGCACAATCGGACGAGCATCATTCATTAGTTTGTTGGTTCATTCATTCACTTCATTAAACTGTTTGAGAGTCAGATTTCTTTCTAATCACTCCATCCTTTTTGCATGAACTCCAAGGTGTCCGTTTCTGTTGAACCTTGATCTGATTGGTGTGGCCAAGCGCTTTGCTCAGTTCAAAATGCCCGCCTACTCACTGGGCACCCTCCTGCTCATCCCATGTGCCAAAAAGAGGGAGCAGCAGATTCAGGTGAGCAGAAACATATCATGTCTGTCAAATCTAATTTCAAATTAAAATCACCCGTTTTAAACACTAACGCTTGCCAGTTTTTATAAGTGGTGAATCTAAACCCCCTGTATATTGTGTACTAATCTCAGTGAACAGATTTATATGTGTGTGTCTATATATACATACAGACATCATATTCTTTTTCTATTGCAGTGCTTCATGACATCTTGTGATCCAGTCCTGATCCTAGATCAGGTGAAGACACACATGTGCACTGGAGAATTAGCCACAGTTCCCTCACTGGTCAGTCCATTGCCATTTCCTACCAAAGATTTCCTCAGGTTTGACAGAAGGAGATTGGATGTTTTAACATGTATGAACGTTCCTGTGTGCAGGTACTGAGCACAGTGTTCTCAAACTTGTGCCAAAAACGGCACTATGACAAATTGGTCAAGACCGAGCATTTCCATGACTTCAAACAATATTTGATTACCAAAAGCCACCCTAATCAAGTAAAGGATTTTTTTGATTACCTGGTCAGCCATAACAGGTGAGTGAGCATTACACATGTACTGTACTTTCCCCCAGAGGGGGTGTGGGTGTGTGTGTGTTAACAAACCACTAACATTTCTCTGAGTGTAGCAGTGTTGATTGATGTAGTGATTACATTATCGATTACAGACATTTCATACACAGAATTTTTTTTGTAGGTTTGTTTTTTTACCTTCTATTTATTTAAATCAATGTTGGGTTTTTCTGCTTTCTATAGGGAGCAGGATGCCATTAACTTTGCTAAAGTTTGTCTGGAATCCATGGAGCACAGTGTTGGAAAAGGGTCACACCTTGATCCCGTCAAGGTAACAAATAAGCCGTGAAAGGGTGCCAAAATCTTGTGCAGTTGTTGTAAATGATTATTTACTAGTGTTGGGTTACATTGTGGGTGATGAATGAATAAATTATATTCCACCTACTTTCCGCTGATATTTTTCAGTGTGTTATGAAGTAAGTGACATGTTTGTACTTAGATGCATCAAACTAGTCCTAACATGTCCTCAGGTACTTTAGATTAGATTCCACACCATACAGGAAATGCCAGTGCTGTTTATTTCTATTGCAGTACACCTTTTTAACAGCCTTCACTCTTTCTGCCAAGTAGCTAGCCAGATTGGGGACCTCTATGACCGGCTTTGATTGAACCCCATACTTATCTATGGCCACTATTCAAACAAGTAGTGTCTCTTCTACATCATACATGAAAAGCATAAATGGCATGACTCCTCTTGCTTCTTCCCCTTTAGGACTATATGGAAAGGACTTTGGAATCACTAGGACACAATGACCTATAAACCTCTGCCATCTTTATTTCAATATGCACTTTTTCTAATTAAAGCTCTTTGTTTCATGAAAAATGGACTGACTGAGTATTCTTTTGTTGCACTAGAAACATTGCTTTTGTGTTTTGTCTTTAAGTTCCCACATGTTGGGAGTCTTCTGGAAAATCATGGAATTTCAAGCCTGTTTCAGACATTAAAAATCAGGCAATATCAGGGAACTAATGGCATCTAGTTGCTAGATGCTGTTTCTCCTGCTCACCGAGCTTCACTTGGCCTGGTGTTTCTGTTCATAATTACCAAGAGACCAGCACCCTTTATTTTGTCCTGCAGATTGGAAAGCTAGCTTTTTTTTTTTTTTTTGTCCTATAATTACTAGATGAAATTGTAGGTAGCGTCATGCATATCTGAAAGCCATACATTTTCATTTTGAGTGCACACCTGAAGCTTTCTCGATAATCGAACATTTTTTCTTCTCCTTTTAGAGGTTCTGTAGGAGGATTAATTGGTAAAAGATACATGATTTGTGAGCAGCACCAAAACCATCATCCACACAAACACAACACTTAAAATAAACACAGGCAGAATAAAACAGTGCATCAGAATAAAGCCTGTATTTCCGTCCTAATTTGTTTTATTAAAATAATTTGTTAAACTTGTGTTCATTATATATCTCCTCTTGACAGCGCAGGGGACAATACCCTAAATAAAAAAAATACACTTTATAAAGTATCAAGGCATACATTGTTATGTTTGCAGACCTAATAATTTTCAATTTTGTTTAAAAATGGATCAGCTGACCAGAAAGTTAAGTCTATTAGATGTTTATTTGTGCCATGTGCACATTGATGGGATATGCTAACGGAAACCAGACATCCCCACTCTTTGAGTGTCGGCACCATGAGTGACATCTGAAAATTGCATACAAAGGCATACTTGGAATTACTGAGACACTGCATGTCCATCTACCTAGCCTGTGTTAATCGCAGAGCTCTCTGCCTGCACTGAGAGATGTCCATCTCCAGGAGGCGTGGAAATGTTGGGGGTACACTGAGGACCACTGGTTGCTTGCTGGCTAGCTCCATGTTGTCCATGGTAATGTTAAAATTCCATGTGGCAGGAGTTTTTGGTTTGCTCAGCTCTCTGATAGAGAAGATCAGAGTCAAACACACAAGACAAATATACATTTTTGGCTTGTTGATGTATGCAAGAATCTATTACAACATGTTATTTATACTGTCGGCATTTTGCCATAAAAAGGTTTGCCGTATTTGATTTATTCTCCTTACCTTACTTGTGGCTGGGGCAGAGTGTCCAGTGCTGTTTTGGTAAAGCAAGGTGTGACACTTGGTTGAGAATGGCTGTGTCGGCCAACTTTCAGAATGAGCCGAGGTTTAATGGATGGAAATCGTTGAACTTGTGACTTGACCATAGAGACATGTGGTTTGATAAGGGTCACACCCAAATCCAGCTCAAACTAAAGATATGAATACATTTTTGAATCAACCAATGCATTAATCATAATATTAATAATAAATCAATATAAACTGCTCAGATTTTACAGTAACTCAAAACTACAAAAAGCTGCAGTGAGCCGTTTTTGACATTGTTATTTATTGTATATTTTTTACTGTATGATCAAAAAGAAAAACTTTTACAAATGTTCTCTTAAAGGTGCTCTATGAGATGTTGCAGGATTTTAGCGTGATTTCATTTTTTATCTCATATCGTAGGCACCTCCCCTACAACACAGGCTGTAATACTCAAATCTGAGTGGTGTATTCAAACAAACACTAGCGGCCTATTGCGCAAAACTATGACAAGGGATCAAGCCGGGATATCTTCGTTATACTGATAAATGATGGTTAATTCAGCCAGGATAACCAAGATATCCCGGCTTAATATATATATAACCAAGATATCCCGGGGAGATGCCTACGATTTAAAGGCCCACTAAGCAACTTTTTCCAGTTAATTAATCCATTTCATCCTGTTTCAATCCTGTTTAATGTGATAACATGAGTCATTAGAAGACGAACGAATGGAAAGCGACTACAGTGCCTACAGCGATGGGAACTGCATTTGCTATGTTCAGCAGCAGCGCCCCACCTACAATGCAATAGCTGTAGACAATGAGAGTCACTGGATGTGATAGCTGTAAACAATGAGATTCAGCATGACAGAGCCAGCAAGAAACATGAAAGCCATGTGTGCGTAGACAAGGAAAAGATCTTGTGACAGTTAGAGGAATGTAACCAAAAGTTGCTTAGGCCTAGCCTGGGCCCGCCCATACTTCCTGTGACGCTACATTCAATTTCGCGAGCAAGTCAGTCTGGCCAGGCAGCGGATTTAGAGGAATTATCTTTACCAAAACTGTGGGCACCAATGAGAAACGAGCTTACGCCTACGTCATCGGAATGAGTGGTCTGACTGGTTGTAGATTCGTCAAGTTGTATACAGAGGCATCTTATGAACGCAGGTTAAGCCCGCCTCCCAGAATTCATTTAGCAATGTAGCATGGCCAGACTAAGCTTGTAAGAGCTTTTCAGTTGCGTTAGCCAGGCTAGCTTAGGCCCTCTTTTAAGATAAAAATAAAACCGCACTAAAATCCTGCAACATCTCATAGAGCACCTTTAAAGCAGAGGTTAACTACACCCCATCAGTCTAATAACAAAACTGTAGCATAATCATGAAGAAAACATGCATTAGGCACGTGCCAGCCTCTTACCTGTCTGAACAAATAAAGTAAATTAGCCAAACAGGTACGTCGCTTTTCTTCAATGGACATTAGTCTCACCCTCCAGCGCTGCATCACAGCATTCTTATACCTCTCCAGTTTAGTCAGGAAGATATAAAGGTCTCGCAGCTCTGCTCCGTCATTATACTCACGAGCAGCAAGAACCCTTACATTTAGATTGCTCCTAGAAATATTGTTACAAACCAGATAAACCATGTTGATCCAATACCACTACAAAACCACAAACTAAATGTAGCCAATCAGCTAGTGATGTGTGTCTACCTGATTTTCTGTAGGGTGTGATGAGCAATGAACTTCCTCATGAAGCATGCAAGTCGCATTTCATTGATACTCAGGCTGTACTTGATGAGCTCTTTAGCAAGGCTGTAGAGCTCTGTTGATATATCCTTATTGAGAAGTGCCTGGTGCAAGATTCCGAGATTGGTCATTTGAGATTCCATGCTTAATTGGTATTGACCCCTCATCTCATCTCTCAAGATCTGTTCCCCCTCTAGCTCCATTTCTTTCTTATAACGACCAAGAAGTTCATGGAATGGGTTGGCATCAATCTGTGGGATCACAAAAGGCTCCTTGGGGCTGATGGGTACAACTGGACCTTTCCACTCACTCCTCAGCATGTTAGGTGGAGCCACCTCTTTTTGACCAAGCTGCCTGGTCTTGGGTTTTTCAGTGACCGGTGGTAAAGAAGGGACAAAACGCTGTTGAGGTTTTCCAAAATGTTGAGGTATTTCAGTGTCAACTTTGTGGACAGACTTGGAGTGCGCATCATTGTACACATCCACTAGACTTTCCCAGATTAGATGCATTTTACAGAAATGATCCTTGCCTTTGTTATGGATAATCTGCAGCTGCTGACACACATCTTGAGCCTCGTCCCACAAGTTCCTTCGAAGTTTATGTATACGTTCAGTCACTTTCTCAAAATCTTCATCACATGTTTTCAATGAGTTCTGGACGTCCTGTAGCATCTGTCCTGGTGTGGCAGAGTTGTCAAAATATAACTCCTGTTGCTCACCCATCACAGGTAAATCTAGAATGTCAGAAGAGAAGCTGTCATTCATGCAGGAAACAATCTCTTCAAAAGTAGTGCGAAGGGTGTTTTGCAGAGAGAAGTAAAGCTGCATTGCGTCATTGGCCTTGTGGGGATCCAGTGCCCGTTTTTCCAACTCATTTGGCATGTTACTTCCCAGACATGATTTTAGCAGGTTAATGACACAGTCTTGGAAAGCACTGTGTAGCTCTTTGCTTCCTTTTTCTACCTCCTCAAAGACAATATCCTCTGGTACAGACGACTTGGGTGATTCTGATGACTTGGGTGTTTCTGGTGACTCCAACAATTCTGGAGACTCCAACAATTCTGGTGCCTGTGGTAACTTGGGCTCCAAAGGTACCTGCACCTGTAGACTAGTTGCTGGCTGATTGTTCTTCTTCTGACTTTCCTCTCTCTCAACATAGCTGATCTGAGGTGCCTGTTTTGACTCTGTCTTCAATTTCCCCTGTTTTGATTTCCTACGCTGAGGCTTGGGTGTTGGTGGTAGAGGTGGTCCATTGTGGTGTTCTTCATTATGTGTAAACATCTGGGAATCCACAAAATGTTTTTTTTCAACAAGGGCTTGGGTCTTTAATTCTTCATTCTCTTTGAGGAGCTGCATGTTGTTTCCTTTAAGGGTGGTGTTTTCCTGCATCAGTTGGGTTACTTTTGTATTGGTAATTTTGATCTTATTCACAAGCCGTTCCATTTCAGCAGTTGTTTCCTGAGACTGAAGCTTTTCCACTGTGTTACGGAGGGCTTGAACCTCCTGCGACTTCTCTCTTAGCGCACGACTGAGATTACCTAAGCCTGCCTGTGCAAACTGGAAGGCCATGTTCATGGGTTTGTTACTAGCAAACGTCTTGGCTATATCTTCTAGCATGAAGGAGAGGTCAGTGGCAGCCTTGACCCCCAGCTGGGCATCATTTAGCATGCGCTCTGTTGAAGGCGGCTGCAACTCCTGGATTTTCAGCAACATGCGTGCATCCACGCGAGTCTCCCTCCACCAACACCAGATGTCAGCTGCTTTTTTGTCTGGGATGAGAAAGAAATCAAAGTAAGAAAGGGTCCAAGAGTAATACATCACACATACACACATCTTACATACCTGCTTGTTTCCCTTTTTTGGGCTTCTTTGCCTTCATACTAAAAAAATGGCTGCAAAGATGGCGAAGGCGAAGCACACCAGACTCGATATTTGACATGGAATTCCAGACCTCAGCATCCTTTCTTGCTACCCATGCACCTGTGATGTTTCGAACTTCTAGAAATTTTTTATCCCCTTCCAATATAGTAAAATCCTCATCTGTAGAAAAGCAAAGAAAAGTCCCTATACTAAAGGGCGTACAATACAATAATCACATGTGGAGCACAACTTAAATTCTTGGCTTACTAAGGCCTTGAAGACTCTCCAAAACTAGGCTGAGATCCTTCCTATTCTCGACAGTGGCAGTCAGGAAATTCTGAATATTCTGAAGCCTCTCATTGCGTCTCTCACTTTCATTTGGATGTGATGAGGCCACGATTGGTCCATTTTCCTCTTCCAATACAGAGTTTGCCAGGCGCAAGCCATATAATGCAGTATTTACTCTGGTCAGAATAATTCCCACCTCTTCTGCTATATACTGTAAAGGCAACGGGCAACAAAACCAAGGTCATGTTTAGATATCTACGATATTTTCCACACAACAAAGTAATGAATAAAGCATCTAATCTGACTGGTTATTTTACCTAATTTAATTTTAAGAATTGTTCCCTTACACGTCTAGCTCTAGCCAATTCTGTATCGCCAATCTTCCTCAAAACGGCCTGTACAGCAAGAGGAGATCTTTCATACCAGTCGATGTTTCCCGTTACATCAATATCGCTCAGTGTAGGTTTAGCCTCCATTTTTGCAATGTATATGCAGTTAAAGCGAGCGTTTTACCATCTACCATGGTGGTTTTGAGGCCTACTGGTAGGCTACTACACACACGCACGCACGCACGCAAAAACCATGTAGGCTATAAGCTAACTTGATGTCACAATGGCAAAAGGGCCAAATGCGTCATAGGCATGATGACAGAGGCAGATGTGCTCTAAACCAAACTCAAACAAAGATTGATAAAAGGGCACATTAATAATGACAAAATAGTGGTTGTCATACCTTATGTGCAGCCTATTATTTGTACCGACAGCACATGAGCGCGGATTGTTCCAAACTTGAGCGGCTGCCGGTCACCCGCGGTATGGTCAGCATAAAATGTTTTTAATGATATTCGGGTCGCTTGAAATAAAGGATTGAATGAAAGATGAATTATGCTCATAATTATTTTTTGCAATCCCGAGTTAGTTAAAAACGTCGGTCGGTTGCGAGTCATGTCTAAAGCTGGGCATACACTGTGCGATATTTTCAATCGTTGCTCTTGGCTCTAGCTCAAACTGCACGACAGAATCGCAGGGTGCAAAAGTTCGCAGCTCACGATTTATGTTCACACACAATACGACCCGATGCTCTTATGCGATCTGACTGCTCACACTGTACGTCCTATACATGACACTCGGGGCTCTTTTGAACAGAAGAACACGGAGATTGACTATGTTCACCAAGAACAAACGCGCTGCCTTGGCAATTTGTGCCATTCTGTGCGCATAAGCTCATAAAAAAAAAGAAAAGGCATGTGTTTGGGCGACACGTGAATACAGTGACAACTAGAGATAAGCAGTAAGAGTATTGGATTCAGAACATATGAATTGTTTTCCTAGGCATATGCAGGTTATGACTTCATGCCACGGTTCGACCAGTTGTGCCTCTATCGCCGGGGAGTTGCCATGCAGATCCGACTTTTTCCATTTAACTTTTGTTTTTACACGTGCGCTGTGGGATGGATTGCGTTACATCGGCTTGTGGCTCTGCTTTAACAGTGCGATACGCTCACGACGGGCGACCAGAACGTCAAACAGATTTGATTTTCTTGCGACCATACGATTTCTGATCGGGAGCAGTCGTGAGGTGTTAATCGCTTGTCGTTACCCCATGTACACTACACGACGCACGATGAAGGCAAAACTCGGGCCGATCCCAAAAATAGTCGCACGACTGAAAAATCGTGGCAAAATGGGCCAAAAATCGCAGTGTATGCCCAGCTTAAGATGATACGCGCATCACTGACCGACAGGTCTGCTAAATAGGGACAAACACAGTACACAAATTGCATTGCCCTATAAAGTTTATTCCAACCAGTTTGCTGAAATTACATGACAGATTAGTCAACGCCCACCTTTACATGTATGCTGCTCATACTTTTGCCAGTTTAGTGATACAGTTTATTCCCAATTTTCATTTACCTCCTAAATTGTTCTAAACAGTAAGTCAACAAATACAGGATCTGCAAGGGCTATCACTCCCTAAGGAAATAAGGGACAAGCTTTGAACATTTGTAATAAAATTTTGAATGAAATTTTGTCTGAGAACATCCCTATTTATGATGGCATCTATCTGTACAGAGTGGTCTGCCCAAATAAACAACCACAGTGATTTGCCCAATTTATGTGGGCATCAATCTACATCTACAAACAACTTTTTTGGCAGCATTGATGACACAACAACATAAAACAGGGCTTTTTAAATTATTATTATTACTCCACGGGGACCCATGGTTTATAATTCCTAGTTAGAACCCTGATCATTCAATGGTCAAAAACTTTCCCGCAAGAAAAACCTCAAGACTTCTGACAAAGACTTCAGCCAACTGCCCTTTTTGCAGGCAGTATTTGAAGTCAAAAGTAGCAAAGAGTGTCAAAGAGTGGTCCTCTAAACTACTGGCAGTTAGACACTATTGTAGGTGAAATGCAGCTGAGCTGTGCACACCTTAGGCTCTGGTCGGTTGGTGCACTGGAATAAGGTCAACTAAGGCCATGTCACCATGTAAAAATATAGCTCTCCAGCCTCAGACAGCTGCAAAATAAAGCTAGTTACTTTAGTATCCATCATCAGTCCAACAGATCTTAAACGGACACATTCTGTCCCAGTTTTAAAGAACAAATTAGACCCCCCAAAAACATATTTGGTCACAGAATGCCTTAAGTACTTGCGGCCAGCATAGACATACAGTACAATGCCAAAAGTGTAACTTCCATTTCCCAATTGATTTAAGAATGTGGAGAACATCAAATGTGGAGTACATTAAACATCAAACACTGGCACTCTGATGGTTCCTTCTTCTAAACCTTCATTGATTACAGGTTACAAAGTCATGAGGCATACAAATGGCAGGCAACCGTCTAACAATTTCTTGTAAACAATGTTGGTAAGTATTTGAAGTCATTGTACCCTGACTTATTTCCCTGCCATCTAGTGACTGAGTATCTACATAAGAGAGCAACACAACCACCTGACTGAGGCTAACAGGGCAGAGTGCTTGGGCGTTGTTAACCACTGGACAACTCTACAAACTCCAGTCTTACAAATGTGTGGAGGTATTCTGGCTTGCTTAAGTGGCTAGGTTCAGAAGGCTTCTCAGTGTAGGGTAGGGAATGGCTGTGTTGGGTGGGCAGTGAAGCAGGTGTTATGGATCTCGTTCTTGTCATTCTTTTTTCTTTGGGTGGTCTGTCCGTTGTCAAGCAGTACTGATGAAACAGAGGGGGTGGACGTGGAGGGGAAGGGGGAGGGTTGAGAAAGGGTCTACTCAGCCGCCTCGGTCTCCTCCAGGGGCTGTCCGGTGGCAGTCTCCACAGTCTTTGATGCCTAATCCCAGTTAAAAGGTTAATCAATCTCTCTACAAACCCACATAAATGACAATTTAGTATTCTGGACAAGGCTAACAGAAAATAACCAACCTTCTTTTTCTTCTTTTTCTGAGCCTTGCGACTTGCAGAACTCTGCAGCAAAGCCTGAGCAAAATAATAATAAGAAAAAAATAGGTAAATAAAGGAGAAAACATATTGCACCCTGACTAGCACCCCTTCACCAATAACGGTTGCCTTCCATAACCTTCATTTTTATGCACAATAGACAACATATACGTTATTTCACAACATTTTTTTTACACCTGTAAAATTATGCATGTGGAAAAACTTCCTTGCATTCCGTGTGCTAGAGCTCACCTTCAGCTCCGGGTCCTGCACATCATGTTCAGACTGGTACAGCTCAGGCTGGAAGGCTCCGTTAGTGATCCGCAGTGGTCCGTTAGCCATCAGCATCACTGTGAACTTGAACTGGGCCACAAACTCTCCTGCACACCCAATGAAATCTGATTAGGGGCCACTTCCAAATAGTGAAGGCCCACGTGGGAGCAAGTATTTCAGTTGGCATTCTGATGACATTTGTCAAGGGTTTGTCACCTGGCCAATTAGTGTGGCCGAGATAACCCTGATTAAATCTTTCAGAAGCTTGGAGGACAGCTGATCTGGAGCCTAAAGTGCCTTTCAGAGAGGACTTCTGTTAAAGGTTTATGGGGCTGAAATGACTCACCCTCTCTCTCATGCAGGACACTGAAAGGTTGCAGCAGCTCGTGCTTGGCACACTCTACCACACCCAGACGTGCTTTCCCCTCATCTTCAAATGCCCTGCCAGACACAGAGACTGTCAAGATAAGGACAATAGACTATGGAAGACATCAAGGGCAGACTGGACTGGAATTTAATTTAAAAAACAAAAAACAAACACACACATCCCCAAACTGTGACTAGCTTCTCATTCACAGCAAAATAATAAAATTTCAAACTAGTAAAAAAGCCCTCTATATTGCTTCCATAATTGTGTGTCTTATTTTATATTTGGGCCAATATGGTAAGTTTACAACTATTTTAACTGGCAGTATTGTACCTCAGAGTAAACGGCATGGCATCAAAACGGCGCTCCACCTCACTGAAGAACATTCTGGAAGTCTTCATCTTCAAACCATACTGCTTACTGGGGTCCCGTTTGTAGACAGTGGTTCTCTGTCCAGAGTCTTTGGCCTAGGGTGCAGTGAGAAAACCATGAGGTCAAATTAAAGTTAAGAGGTGGAGAAAAAAAAAGCCATGTTGTGGATCATTCTCACATTACCTTGCCCTCTCCAGAGCTGATAAGCACATCAACTGCATAAACCTCATGCACCTCAAACTCTGCCTTTTCATGGTCCTTCCTGGGGACATTATATGACATATTTTCAGTCATCAAATTCCGCAAAAACCCAGACTCATTCAACGGACCTCATAGTTCTGTGCACAGTTCTCTTTACCTCTGCTGTTCCGTGGGGTTCTGAATAATGGTCTTCTCTCCATCAATGACATGCTGCTTCAGCTGATGAGACAGCATACCTTTGGGAGACACACATATTAAGCCCATATAGTCACCACATATTCAGCAATACATATTAGTATGCCAGCTGGGAATCTCAGCCAGAGAGCAAAGGAGATGGAGTGACACTGGCCCTCACCTTCAATAGCTGTGCATTTGAATGACGCTGCTATCTTGTTCCATGCCTCTGTGACCTGAGTGTTCTGCCCAAGAAGTACAGAAAAGGACATTTAGATTGAGAGTATACCTGACAGAACTTTTGGTACATAGCCACATACCGTATTGGCCCGAATATAAGACGACGATATGCAGCATTTCTTAAACCCATGAGTAGTGCTTTCTGGTGGCACGGTATCCTCTTTCTTAAAAGCGCACCAGGCCTCCTGCCCCACACAACCTTGAGCCAGTCTAACACCATGACCCCATACTTTCTGACTGCTTGAGAATTCACGCATTCAATATAATTATTAAATTGGCGTTTTAACTTCGTCTAAGATTTTGGTTTATTTGACGAGATTTTGAACCACATTGTGTAAGATGATTTCAAGGTCTCCATTACCTAGTGTTTTATTGTTATGAGGGACGGTGGCCGAATCTTTTTCGTGCAAGCTTCCACTATTTCATCCAGTCCGCGAATATAAGACGACCCCCCCTTTTCAAAAGATATTTTTAGAACAAAAACCTTGTCTTATATTCGGACCAATACGGTTATTTCAACAGACCACAAACACATTCTTTGCCATTTACAAACAGACCTGTTGCACACCAGTGATCATTGTTCAGGCAGATTCTCACAACTCAGCATAGGTAACCACTCCTACCAGTTTGAACAAACCTTTTCATCCCCTCACAACAATCTCACAGAGCAGTCCATTCCCCATAGGCCACCCCCACTCACCTGGTTGCCGGGCTTGACCAGCCGCAAGGCGGCCTCAGCACACAGGTGGGCAGCTTTGATGACATCCGCCTTCCGGCCCGTCACTGGGTTGTCCTGGAACAGAGGAGGACAAAAAGGCTTGGTGAAAAATTGTAAAAAGAGACAGGGCCTGCTGACAAAGCTGACCAAGGGCAATGCAAAGAAAAGAAAAAAGCCACAGACCTTGGTTGCACCGATGACAAAGCTGTGGGCTACATTTGAGATGAACCCATCCACATGCACACCTAAATCACTTAGAAGATGAGAAGCAAAGCATAAATCAATAAATAAAACTTTAACAAAGTGCAAAAAAGGGTGTGTTAGAGCAGTCAATGTTATTTATGGCTTACATTTTGACAAGGTCTCCATCTTTCAGCATGTAGTCAGGATCACTTTTCAGAGGAGAAAAGTGGCACACGCAGTTGTTGACGGATACACACGTAGGAAAAGCAATACCTGAAAAACAATAAACCCAAATTAATAATAAACCCAGGGGCCTACTGCACAAAACTAGGATAAGGGATTAAGCCGGGATATCTTGGCCACACTGACAAATAATTGGCTAATTCAGCCAGGATAACCAAGATATCCCGGCTTAATCCCTTATCCTAGTTTTGTGCAATAGGCCCCTGATCATTAATGCAATAGGCAAGCCAGTCACCAAAACAAACCAAATGTCTTCATATTTTATTTTTGTACCTTTCTTGATGTCCTTCTCCTTCTTGAAAACCTTGCCCGTCTCTGCTGCGATGAAAGCGTCTCCTTTTTCACACAAGCTGAGCACTGACACTCCAGGTTTGGCAGCCTCCATTACCATCCGCACTGCCTCTTTATTGAGGAGGGAGGGAAGTGTATGAAACAGAGATAAAGCACACAAGTAAAGAGTGTATTCATCTTCATCAGCCAGTTATTGATGGAGTACCGTGCAACCCATTCAACACATTCTGTCATGGTTCCCAGACACTAAGCAAGCAAGCAGCACATCCACTGCAGTGGCCAAATTGATGCCACCCACAAGGCACCTAGCCAATGCACTTGTGGATATCAATACAATAGAGTGATAATGGCCTTGATTTAATCTGATGGACACTACTTAAAAATGAAAGTGTGATAAGGATTTTATCGTAGAGGGG
Source organism: Limnothrissa miodon (assembly GCA_017657215.1). NCBI lineage: Eukaryota > Metazoa > Chordata > Actinopteri > Clupeiformes > Clupeidae > Limnothrissa > Limnothrissa miodon. The sequence continues at coordinate 775,883 of JAGFZM010000038.1, read as the reverse complement.
ATACAACATAAACGTTAACTTATAACGATGCAAAAACTCACAATAACTTTACATGTGTACTTAACGTCGTCTCAGTACTCTTAATAGAGGGACATTATCTTAACAGGATATGAAATTTTAACTAGATGGGACAGCGGCACCAACCGAATCAATTACATATTTGAGAGCGAGTTACTTAGCAATCTGGGACAATTACACAAAGTGTATTTTACTTGTGTGCCGTCAATGTCCCGCCGAGCAAACCAAGCTTTTGCACCTGACAAAGTTCCTTAGATGTTCAGTTCAGTCAAATGTGACGTCTTCATATTCTAGATGTTGCTATAAACTGGTCTGTTTAGAGAAACTGCGTAAGTTTAACAGATGTCAAAAGATGCCGTATATTGTATGACAACAAAAGATAAAAACAAGTTATCAAATGGATACCGTAAACACTAGCTAATATTAGCTGGATCGCAGCAGGCTATGGTACGACGAACACAGCCATTAGCTACTGACATGAACTAGCTGATGCTAACCAACTTTCAAATAACTTACAGCTAACGTTACTACCACTTGTATAACGACAACTCTGGCTAGTCAGCTAGCACAAATGGTCAAAGTATGCAAGATAATTTAACTCACATGCAATGGCAAGGTGATAATGCATACCGATTAACGTTACTCTGCGATTAACTGATTGTCAGCTATTTTTGATCACAATCCCTGAACATAACATTCCTTTCATAAAGTTACATTATGGGGTTAGCTGGCTAGCTTCGCAGTTAACGTTAGCTTCCATTTCTACACAGGCACATGGCCGTCCAGCTACACGTAACATTAGGGCTCAGTACCTTGCCAAGTTAAAACTCCATAACGTTCCCAATATCTGTAAACGAGCTCATCTAGATTTAGCAAAGCACTTACGATTTGCAATGTCAGCGCCCATTTTGTACTTGGTAACCACCAAGTCATCTGCTATGGTTTGTTCTTGCCGGTCGTCGTCTCCAGACATCTTTTCCAATGCGTTCAGACAACTTTTCACTCCCGTTGATGGTTTGGTGAGACACCACCACGCTGAGCAGCTGCACAAGTCAATTCCACACGTACGACCAAGCGTAGACTCGCTTGGCCCGCGCTGCGCTAACTCCTCCTTCGGCGTCCCCACGTATGTGAAACCCGACAAACTAAACTAAACAGTTTTAAGAAACATTTTCTTATCAAAAAGGCAAATTGGTTTCACCTTATTTTTTGGCTTGTGTCTAATTTTTTATTACCCTATATGTGAATTGATATCTATAAAATGTAACAAAATGCTAAGCATTTGTGTTTTTCTAGTTATAGGTCAAGTTAGCCCACAGTTACATGCAAAGAGTTTAAGTCATAGGCTACACAGTAAAATCTGGAGTGTTAATTTCACAGTGTAAATGCATAGGCTACCCTACACTTCAGGACCTTTGATGTTGCAAAATGTCAGGAACGTGGCAGTGTCAATGGACATGGAAGGATATTTGTGACATTTATTAGTGTCATGGTCAATGTCTTTAACAATTTCTCTTTAACCTAAATGTGTTAAATTACTGTTCATTTTTTTTTTTTTTTTTTTTTTTGTGGTTCTCCAGGATGGGACAGAGATATGTCAGCAATTCTCTTTAACACTGCCTTCAGTCCAGGGCCGAACAAAACCTGACAGGATGTCTGCTGCTCATGCTAAAAGGCTGTTCTCTTCCAAATGGTTTGTCCAGTAAATGTGCATTTTAAATTGTATGTATGTAAATCTGTGTAATAATGAGTATACTGTGTTGTCTGTGTGTCTTCCACAGGAACCTGCCTTACCTTTATGCCACTGGTTTCAAGAGGTTATCCATGGTTATATCACCTTGGTGAAGCAAGCTATACTCTGCTAGGCTGTGAGCGCAGTTGTTGCCTTTGATTAACTGTTCAAGACTCCCTTTGTCTTTGCCATCTCTTACAACACCATGTTTTACAAGATGCACACATTTATGTAGACAACCTGGACTAACCTGTCTTTTATATCTTCAATATTCTTAATTAAGAAGAGTTTTTGCTGTGTAATGTATTAGAGACATGGTTTGATTCGCAAAAGACCTGGTACAGATGACTCTGTTTTTTGTTGTGTTGATAATATAAAGCTGTGTACTTGTCTGGATAAACACAAATGTTTAAATGAGCAAATATGAAATTTATTTTGCTGGTTTGGAGAAGGCCCAGTTGCATTTCTGAATTACTGTCTAACAGTATTTCTATTTTCCTTTGAAGTCAAGCATATTTAAAACTGAATTACAGGTGTGGTTTTCTTTGAATCCTCTGTCTGCATGTGACACATTGTCTTAGTTGTTTGTACCTTGTGCACCTTCTGGTGAATGTTGCTAATAAACTGTTTACAGTTAATTTTATTGTGTTAGTTCAGTTAAGGCAATTGGACTTCTTTTTGTGCTTGAAGACTTTCCCATCCAGAAAGCTTCTTCTGTTGTGACTGATGTTGGAATTACCCTGGGATATACTGGCCTGTGGGTGTGAACTGTAGACCACACCCCTTGTCACGTGATTCAGGTATGATGTAGGATGGGTAAAGGGATTGGAACACCTTGTGTCTTAATTTTTTTTTCTTTCACATTAACTGGATTCATATTCTACTTGGAATCCTAACCATCTTTTCAGTAAGTTCCTTCTAACTAATTGCTGCTAGATCTTACAACCTGACCTGATCTGAACTGCAGTTACAAGGAGGCCTGATTGCCAGACTAAAAATATAGGCACTCACCATTTCGCAGTGTGCACAATTTCAAACTAATAATTGTGTTGATGTCCGAGACTACTTTCAAATGTTGATACTTGTTTTTACGGTAATTTAAATAGTTACACTGTTAATGTATTGGTAATTAGATATGACATCTTGTAATTGTAACACATTTCCAAAGTAACTTTCCCAATGCTGGTCTTGGAAAAAAAGATCTCATGGGGGAAATATACAATTTATTATAATTTCTCTAATATACAATTGTTAGTAATCTATTTTAGTTTAGTTAAATTTACCAAAAATACAGATAAAGAGGGTACACAAGTAACTTTTGTATTTACATTGCATATACTGTGTTTATTGTGCACCTCTGTAACAAATGAATCACATTTGATGGATTATGGCAAAGAACAGATTTTTAATGCATGGCTTATAGAGGATTGCTGCTATAAGATGATGCTCTAGAAATACAGTTTACTAAAAAACTACCACACTAAATAAGCCAGATTTAAAAAAAAAAAAAAAACAAATCGCCTCAATCGCCACAACCTTACAGAGGGGAACGTATCATATATAAACATATCTTGACATCATATGTGGCAGGTCAGCTGCTGGGCCAGTAGAGCCTAGACCAGTCTCTTCATGCATTACTGAACTAGTGTCTAGAACTCATTTCTTGTTATGCAGATCCACACAAATGGACATTCAAACAGATCACTGAATAGTTATGGAACAATATATTCCATAAAAGCTTGGACTGGTTTTGTCCTTGAGAATGCTTTATGTTTTATGCCTTATGGTGTTGGAGACAGCTGTAAAGTGATTAGTGTGAATGATAAGTTAGATGCTATTTATTTTGGCTAAGGTATAAGGTGAGTTATTATTATTATTCACAGTGCAACTGCACCCACTGGCTACACCTCTCACCTCCCTGAACTGCACTCCTAGTCAGGGTCATGTTGCCTCTCAGGGCAGTAGGCATCGACTTGCATCACACTAACCTTCCACATCATGCATAGGTGGTAGGTGGTTGTAGGTAGGTGGAGTGGATTACTAGAGCCACTGTCCATACTACACTGATAAAACCGCTCTGATGCATAAAAGAATATTACACTATCTACACTGATGCATAAAAGAATATTACCCTATCTACACTGATGCATAAAAGAATATTACCCTATCTACACTGATGCATAAAAGAATATTACAATCTCCACTGATGCATGAAAGAATATTGCGCTATTTATCATAATTATTTTTTGTAAAAGTGAAAAGAGTTTATTTTTTCAGCTTACAAAGCCTTTTAGAAAAGACAAAGCTATAGATCATTTGTACTCATACATTCACTCATGCATGAACCCAAAATGGATAAGATCATTGATCCATAATGTCCACATTTAGCATAAACGATCATGATAAAGATTATAAAAGTCCAAATATCACATTTTTATTCTCACAAGTCTAACACTAATGCGGTTGTAGTTTCAATAATGTGTTTTTTGACAAACTACTTCTGTGCTATTCTGTCCAAAGCTTTTCTCACGTACGCAAGGCATCTTGCTTGTGAAAAAGTCTACTGTGCCAGTAGTCTGGGTTGTCAAAGGATGTGTTAACTGGCTCCCCTACACCAGCACGCACTTTAACATACTGCTCTAGTCCTGAGGCCATTCCTCCTGGCCTCGTTGTAAGAATACCCCGAGGCATGTTTTGGTACTCAACCTCATCCGCCGGGTTGGAACCGCCTTTGGCTGCCCCCATCTCCTCATAGTCCTCCACAGGCTCTGCACTGGCGGTTATTTCATCCCTTAGGCCTATTCTGCATGTGAGAACCTTTGGCTGGGCCACCCATGCTTCCTCCTTTTTCTCTTCATGGTTGTTGCTGTCTTCATCTTTTCCTTCACCTCTATGTATAGAGTTAGCTGGTCGTGGGCCCTCCTCTAAGCTGGAGCTCTCCAGGTCTACTCTGGCTTTGAGAGAGCTGCGGATATCCATGTACTCATACTCCACAGCAGGATTCGGTTGCTGTGATGAGTCTGTGTGGGCTTCCTCGTCCCTTTCGGTTCCACTCGCAGGTTCCAATGTGGCTGAGCTGCACAGTACTCCGTACTCCTGATCTGAATTTGGTTCTGCAGCACTTGGATTTGAAGGTTCTTGAGGTTGGACAGGCACGGATTCTTCTCCTGCTGGTGGAGGGTCAGCGGTATCAACTATAGGAGAAATAGCAGACATTCTTTTCCACACATCTGGGGAACTCTCATCGAGCTGGTCAGAAATTCTTCTGGAAGCCTGGACAGATGGTGGAGACTGCTTTGTCATAAGCTCATACTCCTGCGAGCCATCGGCTCCTGATACTTGAGTGGATAATGGCAACCTGGAGCTTCTGATTTGTTTGTCACTCAGAGTGGTGTTCTTGGAGTTGGACCGTGACAGCAGAGGAACTAAGAGAAAAAGAGATCAAATTCAGGCCTCAGTTGATCAGAACCAGACAAATGTGGACAGGTTTCTATAACAAGTACAGATTCTATGAGACGTCTTTGCCTTTTAGACTAATTGGGTTTTAGGTATTGGTACATCACCTGTTTCTGGAGGATGGCTGGTTTTAGGCATCACATAACCATTGGGATCCTCTTCCACTGGTAACCCCGGAGAGGGGATTTCTGAGGCTATGGACAAGGTAGTGGACATATAAGCTCTGTCCCCATGGTTACAGGTCCTCTTCAGGCTGCTTGTGTGGGAGGGCACATGCACATCCACTATGGGGCCTCGGCTTTCAGAGCATTCTGACACTGTCCGCCGAGAGTTAAGCCTGGATCTTTGATTCCACATCTACAAAGACATGACAAATAGTTCAGTGACTAGGAGTTCAGCTCAGCTGAATTTTTAATGTTTGCTTAGAGATACCATGCCATACAAGTTGTTCCTGGGTGTGTACACATGTGTACAAAGATGTATCCCACCTGTTTAGTAGCCTCCCCGGGACTGGGCGTCATAGGTGTATATCCCACCGGAGCAGAAAGAACCCCTCCATTCTGTTGGATCATGATATGAGAAACATGCTATTCAGGCACGTTTTAACACAAATCTCTTGGTACATAGTAAGTAATAATGAGTGAGTCTTACTCTATGAGAGTTGATCCGCAGTCGGGAGTGACTTCGAGAAGGTGACAGATGAAGAGGAGGTGTGGAAAAACCATCCTCTGACACATCATCCTCAAGGTCAGCATCCAGATTTGACCATTTAAGATCTACAATGTTTTGTCCTGCCTCAACAGAGTTCCTCTAAATTTGGAGAAGTAGTCATCAGTTTTGCTCGTCCATATGTACATCTTCTTGTTAAGAGTAAAGACAATTATCACTTTTGCATTAAATCATACATATAGGCCAATGAGACACGACTCTCTCACCTTGACAACTAGGTATCGACTTGGATCTCTGGCCATTCTTGTGAACTCATTTGCCAACTCTTTAAAGGTGGGCCGGATGTTCTCATCAACCATCCAGCCTGTAAATGGTGAGGAAAGAGTGGATTAACTTGTATAAATAACAAAGACAAACTAGTAGGGCTGTGCGATTTCAAAATTGCGATTTTTCTCAACCAATATTGCGATTATATTGCGATTCTTCACAATAAAAACCACAAGCACCAAATATGTCCCATTAGTATGCATATTTGTACACAAGGTCCAATTAAAAATAGAAAATGAACTATTTTATAATGAACTATATCTTGTTGTATTGAACCCCAATCCTTGTTGAACATAGTGCAGAGTGTAGCTAACAAACAAGTCTATGCATTAAGTCTATGCAGTTACAAAACAAAAATATTGCGCACCTCTGCGATTTCGAAATTGCGAATTTCCAAATTTCAATTATATTGCAAATGTGATTAATTGTCCAGCCCAATAAACTAGTACAAGTTAGCTGAGGACCGTCACAAAAAAACGCCATCACTCACATTTCACCATGACCATGTAGACATCTATAGTGCACATCTGGGGCTGGGCTAAACGCTCTCCCTTCTCCAGCAGCCCTGGAACCTTCTGGGGATGCATGGCTTCATAGGGCTCAGCACCATGGGACATCATCTCCCACACTGTCACCCCTGGGGAACACCAGCGCTAGTTGAGGACGCTTATAGTACATTACTGTATACCTAGATATTCCTTAGTTTTAGCCTGAGTTCCAGTGAGAGTGGGGCAATACATTCATTCTGTCAGAACACTGAACTCGAAAGTAAACATAGTACGTTGTAAACTAGGTAACTATCCTTTTCCTTAAAATGTGAGGGGAAAATGAATTTCAATGGCATAAACTGATTTTTTATCTGATATGCCAAAATATTTATATCCCAATTTGAAATGGACAATAAAGAAAGTAGAAAAGTAGGTCCCCAAGGGTCAGGAACAGTTGGCCCACTGACACACAATACAAATACAATTCATTACAAGGCCAATAGAACTATCAAGATGTCTTACCATAACTCCAGACATCACTTTGGTGTGTAAACTGGCGGAATAAGATGCTCTCCAATGCCATCCACTTGATTGGTGTCTAGGTTACAGAATATTTATTATCTTTTATTGCTAACATGGACAGCTGTTAAGACAGGCAGGCTCTATGTTGTACTAACAAAGATACTACACCTTGACTTCACTGTAGACATATTTCTTGTCATCAGGATAGAGAAGGTCTGCCAGCCCAAAGTCTGAAACCTGCACTATGTAATCACTCTTCACCAGCACGTTCCGAGCAGCGAGGTTCCTGTGAACCATGCGGTGCTCCTCCAGATAATACATTCCCTGCACATCAAAGAGGTTTGATCAGCACACATTACATTAACACACAGCATCATGCAATACTCTATACACTGTGTAAATAATGAATATGCTGCATGAATACCTTGCTTAAACACATGGTTGCAAATGCAACGTCTTACTGATGGTTTTAGTTGCAGGCACACATTGCCACACATCCAAATGGCTATTTTTGCCAGTCCTAGTAGACAGACACGCATGTGCCACTCACCTTTGCAATCTGCACACACCAGTTGAGCAGGCGCTGGGGGTCCACGTTGTCCTTGTGCTGTCTGAGGTGCTCCAGCAGAGAGCCATGGGTGCAAAGCTGGGTCACCAGCTGCAGGGAGGGGCCAGGGCAGAGGCCCAGCAGCCGCACAATGTAAGGGTGGTCAAGGCTGCCCACGGCCAACATGTGCTGTGGACAAGTGGCAACATAGTGTCACTGGAATCACACCCACACACAATGAGGAGGTAGACGGTGTGGGGTATTGTAGTAATCTATTATAATATGTATATTATATACTATATTATATGTTGTTATGCAGTATATACTGGTGTCACTGTGTGTAAAGAAATCTGTCACTCACATCTGTGATCTCAGTGAAGGTCTGGCGGCCTGTAGGGTCAGAGATGGTCTTTATTGCCACAGGGATTTTCACTGAGTCTCCTTCTGGAATCCAAACGCCCTGTTAGGGGAAAACAATTTAGGCAAGTATAGCAATACTACAAAAACATTTGACATTATGTTGACTGTTCACATTAAGTAGATTAACATCAGATAATTTTGTTCAGATAAGATCAGATCAGATTTAGATAATTTAGGTTTCTATAGGTTTTTTATTGTTGTATTTGATTGTCATGTTAATTTCAGTTGACTGCGACTGTGGATAAGCTGAGCAATATCCACTGAGAGACTTACCTTATGGATAGTGCCAAAAACACCAGAGCCCAGAAGCTTGCCCTTGCGGAGTTCTGTGGTTTTAAGGATCCGTGCGTGAACTTTGGTGCCTTTCTCTCCAGGGTCAAAAGGTTCATATCCCTAAAATACAACAATAAAGAGTTTACAAACTTCTTTGGATGAAAACCTCAGTAAAAAAAGGTATTTTTTGTGTTTTTATTTATATGCTGACATACTGTAAGAAAAATATCACTTGAAACAAAGATCACTTGTTATTCTGTGTGGCACAGTTTCTTTTGCTCGATTACAGACTCACTTCACTGCTTTCTAGGTATCTCCGCATGGTGCGCTTGTGGCGAATGGCCCGACTGCGGCGGTAGAGCATAGCCAGCCCAACCAGAGCCAGCAGGAAGAGCAGACCCATCAACACACCAGCCACAATCCCAGCTATCAGTGAACTGTATACAGATATACATGCTTCTTCAGGTTAGTGTGTGTGCATGTGTGTGTGTATGTGTGTGTGTGTGCGTGTGTGTGTGTGTGTGTGTGAGAGAGAGAGAGTGTGTAAGTGTATCTGTTCGACCAGTAGGGGGAGCCACTGACCTGTTTGCTGCTCTGCTAGAACCCACACAATCCCACAGAGTAGGTCCAGTGCACCTGTGCAAAAGAGCAAGACTCATGTGAGCGCGTCGGTTTTTACCCGCCCACCTTAAGCTACTGTAATCAACATGTTCTCAGCTATGGCTATGTCTATTCAAAAACCTGAGAGAAGATAACTTTAACATTAACAGGAGCACCAACATTAATAAATCATGCAGTGAGTTTAGAGTTTAAACACATCCAATTCGACAGTAGAGAGCTGTCATAAATAACTTTATCCTTGAGGTCCCCAGCATACACATCCAACTCACCCTTGGGTGCAGTTGAGATGACAGGGCTCACAGTGGCCCAGTCGATTTGGGTATTTAAAGATGACAAGGCCGTTCTCCCCCATTACACCACTGGGGCAACTGGACACACAGCGAGGGCCATCCCTCAGACTGGAGCAGGACACACACTCATGATCACCCTGGCAGAGACAGACACGCATCCATTGGCAAATGCTTTGATTCAGCCCATTTCGAGATGTGTCTGAGTGGGACAAACACAACATGGACCACTAAAATATAGACACTGACCAGAACAACCAGTTTATCAAGTTCTGTGTTCACCCGGAGTTTCTGTTTTTAATGTCATTGAGACAAGCATTGCACAAGCTCTGATAAGTTCGAGCAATGATCTGACTCATAGATTCTTGTAAATGACTGCTACTGCTCTCTTAGTTGTTTTGCCATCTGTGGAACATCATTTTGTTTTACATGTAATATGAAAAGAACTCTCAACCTTTTCCCATTTCCTATGCTGGGAAAACAGACGAGATGCATATGGAGAGTCTTTGGGCTATGAGCAAAACCACTATGAATGTCCAAATAGTTCTTAGGTGGTAAAGTGAAAACAATCTTTTATTTCACACATTAGATGACATAAAGGATTACTTAAAACTTAAAAAGAGACATAGCCCAGCCTAAAATGCGCTGGGAGACACCAAAAAAAGTGTGGTATCTAAGCTATGCTCCGAGGACCAGAGAAAATTCCAGAAGACGCCACTTTTTACATAACAAAAGGGAAATGAGTCATCAGAATGTTCAGTATGTTGTTTCTTAATTTCAACAAAAAATATCTTTTGGCCTTTGTTTACAGTCTTTGTTTACATCCCAGACAATGGCAGGTGACAAAGAAGAATCCTCACTGGATTACTTATGTATTAGCACACACGCCCACAGTACGGGGAGTGTTTGAAGTGGAGCGTTGACAAAATCCACAACACCCAGCCCTGCCATTGAAAAAGAGGATACCTTTCAATCTGTACTATTTTTTAAAAGAAGCACTTTATTGTTTAGCTACGCTCCGAGGAAATGCAGGGACAGTTCCTGTGGGACGCTCTGTCAACAAGAGCTAGATCAAGTGGATAAGACGTTAGGGGAAGAATATGATGTTTTTTTAATAGCATGAATCTTCTTTTTGAAACCAAGATTTTATTGCTTGCTTTACAAAGAGAAAGAGAATATAGCATACCGGTCCTGTGCAACTTTGGCCACCATCCTGTGACTGACACTCTGAATGGCACGAGATACATTCGCCTTTTGGCCCCACAAATTCCCGTGGCTCTCTATGGAGTACAAAGGGAAACACATCCCATTTGTGAGGCGTTTGTTCTGTGATGTGGGCCCACACACACACACACACACACACACACACACACACACACACACACACACACACACACATGTGAGAGGTTCCCACTAACCCTGTGTAGAAGTTGCAGTGAGCCACACAGGCTGAATCTCTGCTGTGGTTCCGACAGGAAAGGCACTGATTTGGACCTGGTCCCCAACACCCTGCATCTGAACACAGTGGGTCACACACATGGCCCACTGCAGCTATGTGCACACACACACACACACACACACACACACACACAGGTTTTAATTGTCTTCCATAAAATATATTTAAGTGAAAAGTTTGTATGATTAACCGTGTCCCTGTTAAACTCATAGTGACGTACTGCAGTTTTCCAGTCGCTGGTTGTTCTTGATGTCGTTGGCCTTAAGCCGTTTGGCCAAGCGTCCGCCAGAGAAGAGTCGAGTCCAGTTGACAGTGTGGTGGTAGCAGAGGTTAGTGTTCTCCTTGATGTAGACGCTACCGTCGCTGATCTCACGCAGTGAACGCAGACCCAAAGAGGTGAGGGTGTTCACTTTCATCACCAGCAGAGCGAAGGGCCTGATGATGGAAAGAGAGGAGGATGAAAAAGAGGTAGAGCACAGAGAGAGAGAGAGAGAGAGAGAGAGAGAGAGAGAGAGAGGATGGGAGCCAATGGGAAAGGGAGAAAATCCTTAACGTCTGATTGCAAAATTAACAATCAACATTGAAAATCAGGAACATTAACATTTCACTGAGAAATTAAATATTACCTTATTAACTAATAAAATATCATATGAAGAGATGTGAAATTAGACAAAAAGTGAAAAGTAAATACATTGAAATAAATCTAAAAATAGGAGACAGACAGCAACAGCAAAGCCAGGACGGGAAACACAGATTCTACATTCTAGATGAAAGATGTATTTAGCTGAAACAGGACAGAAAAGAACCTAACAAAAGATTCCAAATCAGAGGGTAGCCATGCAGTATTATCAGTGATGCCATCAGACACCCTCATTCATCTGCCTGTAAAGAGATCTCATCTGGCACATCACTGCACTGGTGGTGAACCCAAACATTCCTGTCTGCTAAACACATCTCCATCGGTTACCCCTGATCCACTATCAGCCCCTGCATCTATCCTCAACTCCCAAATAACTGGCACCAGGTGGGAAAGGTGAGACGAGGAAGATGAGGGTGAGAAAAGGAGGAAGGGGAGGGATGGAGGAAGGGAGGAAGATTAATCTGATAAGTAGGGCAGATGCCAACACACTAAGATGTTAGGGGTTACTTACTTCTTGACACTACAGGCAAGGTTCATGACACAGGCAGGGCATGAGGAATAGAGGTTAGGACACACACACACACACACACACACACACACACACACACACACACACA
>JAGFZM010000038.1:746627-761273 GCA_017657215.1 Limnothrissa miodon | reverse complement strand
GTGTGTGTGTGTGTGTGTGTGTGTGTGTGTGTGTGTGTGTGTGTGTGAGGCGGGGGGACATTGGGGGACAGGAAGAAAACAAGCACCCTGACTATATGCATCTTTCTGTGGCTTTCGGTGACTTGAATTGGGACACACACACAAATACGCTTTTTAACTGTATCTAGATCACAGGTCACTCTGCATGTCTGTTATCACAATTTAAATCTCACCTTAGTCCTTCTACAAGTGTTCAACACAACAAAAGTGTGTGAGAGTGCAATCAATGTGCTTGATAACTCAACCCAATCAAACACACATGTACCTGTGGATGCTGTTGACTTGAAAGTTGAGCTGGCCATCTCCCCATGAGGGGAATAAAGCAGCGCCACACACGTAATCACAGCAGTTCCAATATACGTCCCTGTCCATTCATTCTCATCTATACATGTAATCTTGGGCAAATATTAGCACAAGATGGGAGTGGAGCTGTTCAATGGAACCCACTCCTGGTCATACACTCACACCCACATACTCCTTCTGTGTCATACACACACACACACACACACACACACGCAGTACACCAATTGTCATTGTTCCGGCTCAAAGGCCACTTCCAACAAGGCACTACGTTTATTAGCGTGTGTGGATTCGGGAACAGGAATGGGTGACTGACCAAGGGAAAGACAGAAAGAGAGAGAAAGAAAGAAAGTCATGAGCATAAATTTGATATAAGATCGAGAGGCATCCTTGAGCAAAAACAAACAGAACGTCTATCTGCAACTCTCTTTCCTCACTCTCTTCTCTAGTGAAACGTCCTCCTCTACTCCCATCCATTCTAATAATGGCTTATTCAACACCAAAGCCAATTAGGCCCTGTTGTAAAAGTGTGTCATGGTCAAAACAAGCATTCTTCTCCACACAAGCAACCCAGCTGAGGCCATCATGTACTGCAGTCTGTGACTTAATGACTGAGGCGCTGTTAAATCAAGCTCTTGACAGCTCATCATGTCTATGCTGAACAAGAACACATAGAGAATGGGCTCTTTCTCGAAAAACATGCTCTATACAACTTTGTTTTTGGCAAGGGCCCCACCATTTGCCTGCGTTACAATCATTACCATATGATCATGAAAAACAAGATGAGCATGATGATAGAGGGTTGGAAACATTAACAACCTGTCCCACAAATGTATCCCTCCTGACAGAGAGCACTCTGGGAAGAGTGGAGCAGTGAAACACAAGTTGACTCTAGGGTCATAAACATGAGTGAGTCAGTTGGCAACTGAACTCGTTTACTGCCAGGTAATTGTCCCACACCTATTACTGTTCCGCCTCTCTGATCTCCAACTCACAGACATGGCCCAGCGCCTCTGACTCATGAATAGGTTAGATATTAATACTGTAATGGCCCCTGATTACAGCATTGTGCTGCCTGACTCGGGTAAATCCAAAGCTTGGACTTTATTCCAAAGGCAAGGGCAGTAAAAACACTGAAAACGCAAGAGATCAAAAGTTGCTTCCTAAACTCTGTATCACTTCATTTAAGGGCAGATTTGTATGTTCTGTATTCATACTGTTAAACCATTTCATAGCATAGGCTAATTGTGCTGGTGTCATTAAGCACACACACAAACACAAACACACACAAGCATACGGACGGTACAGCGAGTATAAATGCGTAAGGATTTCCCCCAAGGGGAAATCATCACATGAATTTAATACAGCGACTTACCTTCTTGACTGGTCTGGCAGGTGGCGAAGTGTAGTTCGCACAAGAATACGGCGCACAGCGCGAGCACCTGTCGGAGTTCCATGGTCTGGACCAGTTTCCTGCGATCTTAGAACCATACCCGAAAAAACCTTAAGAGTTCCGTCCCTCGTCTCCTTCAAAACACGTTTGCGATATCTTCGATATTACAACTAAATAATAGGTTTATATGGTCTTAAAATTGATGATGGTGATTTGGCGTTGTTCCCCTTTACCTTAAAAAAAAAACCCGACACTCAATGGCTCCATGAACATTAAGTGTAGCCTGTCCTACGGAAAGTAGTGTTGACTAAAACCTCCAAACACCAGCAAACGAATTAAAAATTCCCGAAAGTGTCTAATATGTTACGATACGAAACCAAATATTTTGGTTCGACTCAATCCTCGGCATGTGTACGCATGTGTAGTCGTTTGAATATCAGGCAAAGGAGCGCACTGACAATGACGCTCCCGTGGACTTTCGATACCACTCCTTCAGCGCTCATCAAGAAGTTGATGGTAGATCGGACCGCCCTGCCTTGCTTATCATAAGGCCCTTAAGAACCGCGCACAGAGTCGACTGTTATATGGGTATATTTTCTACAGTAGGAAACAAACCTTATTTAGACCATATGGATAAATGTGCCTTAGCAGGTTTATTACTAGAGAGCAAAAATAAAAATGACCATCACGCATTAAGACAAAAAGCCTATAGAATCAAGGGGAACAGCACTGTGTGGCTAAACACTGTGTGGCCTATACACACTAATCAAAATAAACCTTCGTTTACCTTCATGGGAATACATTTGACACAAGCTTACAGACTTTTATTGCTAGCCTTGAAGTTGCACACATTGATTTTTACTGTGATTTTGCAGTGATTTTACTGTGATTTTTGCAGGGGAGACGCATGGTTCTCTCTCATTTCCCGTGAGAAGCATCATTGTACTCAAGTCATGTCAACTGGTTAATCTCCTCCGTTGATGCATAGTCCAGAACCGTCACAATGACCACATTGTAATGGGGGTAAGTGACTTTTGATCCCAGGCTGAACATGTCTAAGATCCAACAGAATGGTCACTGTACGCGTGGAACACACTACACTTCCTGTCACAAAAAAGCGGCGACTAGGCCACTACATCCATTAGCTTTAAACAAATTTCCGTCGCTCACATATTTCCACAAAACAGCCAATAGGCCTATACAGTGGACATAATTCCTACTGTAAGCCAATTAGAAAAAATATAAGCCCAAATAGTGTATTATGAATTATTTATATGAATATTATCTTATGTTTCTAAGAAAAGACACATGGGAGTGATGTGTACCACTTCAATAATACAACGGTAAAGGTTTGATAAAGTTTTTTGTTACACTTTTTGTCGCACTGGTTGGTCACATATGTGAACAAAAAGTCTAGTCAAGCCCCCTGCTGTCCGTAAATAATAATGCGTGCGGCATGCAGCATAGCTAAATAAATGAGGTTTATAAACCTCGAATTCCATGCATTTAAATAAAAGAAAATTTTACTGTTACAACTAGACAACTCATAACTGTTACAACTAGACAACCCATAACTTTATGCAAAACAACGTTTAATATGGCCTTAGCTGAATAAAAAAACAATAGCCCACTGTAGGAGAGTTCAGTGTGAAAAATCCCAGACTTGCCTTCAAACCTTGTTTTGATCATGTCTTGCTGTCTTAGGCTATGTGTAACTGATCATGCCATTCGTCATGATTTTCTTTGACTTTGACAACATCTAAACAACTATATCTGTATATTGTACTCCTTATATTTGCAAAACAAGCTAGTTACTTTTGCCCTGTAGTTTACAAAATGTACTAATATTTGAATGTAGCAATATACTGTGCTTTCCCAAAACATTAAGGAGAATTCCAACAATTTCTTAAGGCACTATTAATGTAGTGAAATAATTGTTAATTGTTATCTGTTCTTTTGTTTATTAGGCCTCTAAGCTACATTCTACATTTTCTGTCTGTATACTGTAAAATCAAGTCAGCACAGTTTAACTTGAGTCTTATTTTACATTACAGTATTTTACATTACATTAGGCCTATATATAGCCTACTTGTACTTTTGCCCAAGATTATAGATGAGTATGGAAAGTGTGTAGACTACATTTGTCATCCCTGCTGAACTGCTCTGTCTTAACACAACATACATGAAAACAACACCATGTGCAGGATTGCTTGCATGTGTGGTATTGCTTAAACCAAGTATGTCTGCTGAATCAGATAAGGAGACTGGATGCTTGTTTTTGATGATCCAACATGTTGAGTAAGTGTCTGTGAACTATTGCATGAAGAAAGTAAAAGGTGCTGGGAGGCTCAGGAAAATAAATAGGGCATTAAAACCCTGACCTGTTGTAATCAATCTACATTTAACTAAAGGGTTTATGGAAAAGTGAGCATGGATGCTGGAATGCTTGAAATATGTGACTTTATTTGTTTGACTCCTTGAGTGACTCAGTGAAAACAACAGCACTACAAATCAACTCAAACTGCACCCCAGCATAAAACAAAGAAGAACATGATGGCCAATCCATAAAGTAAACATCAGCGCTTGGTTCTGCATACACCTCCACCTCACATAGTGTGAGGTCCTCTGATCGTCCTGGAATGACCACATTAACCCAGCAACCCTCCATGCCATTACGGGGTTTTGGTTACCATCAATGGCATTTGAGGCAAATCCTAAAGCTGTCCATGGGTCACCAACCAACTCTGACTGGGTGGCTTTTCCACGCAGAGCAATAGGACCTATTCAAATAAAAAGAGAGACATATGTTTTTCCTTAGCTCATTTTCCCTCATAGCTTCTCTTAATTATTCACTGCATTTAATAAATAATCTGAGGGTTAAATGTGCATAAATACTTTATAAGATTATTAAATCATGTTTTTTTTTGTTAACCAGTAAAATACCTTACCTTACCAGTAAAACACCTTACATGTAAACTAAGCTAAAATTAAAAAATGATAAAAACATAATCTGTTGGCAATTTATCTTTTCATCTTTTCTTACGTTTTACATGGAAAGCAACCAAAAAGAAGAAGATGAGAAAGGATAAAAAAGGTTGTATAAAAATAAATATTTACCATAACATTTATCACAGTTGCTGACACGTCTGCATTGTAAAGCTTCCATAACTTCCCAAAGCTTTTATAACTACTAGTTTTCTTCTTTGATGCCATGATCTTGGAGAATACCAATCTTTCCTTTTAACACAATGAATCTACGCTGTTCATATCCTTAGACCCTCTGTGTACAATTCTCTACAGTTATATGGCACTGTGATAATGCATGGATATGTTTTATATCCTTTTTATATACAAGTGACTTTTATTTTACCTTCGGGCATTCCCTCGATGGCACCAAACAGAAGGGCCAC
Organism: Limnothrissa miodon; assembly: GCA_017657215.1. Classification (NCBI taxonomy): domain Eukaryota; kingdom Metazoa; phylum Chordata; class Actinopteri; order Clupeiformes; family Clupeidae; genus Limnothrissa; species Limnothrissa miodon. The sequence continues at coordinate 756,131 of JAGFZM010000038.1, read as the reverse complement.
ACAGCAAAACAAACTGAATTGCATCACCCTGCAAAATCATATGAATATAGAGATATGAAATCTCTCTTAATTATGTCTTCAGTATTTCATGTATTGCAGTATTGTAGAGATACTTTCTTCCACTTACCTTTTTAAGAGATCTATTTCACGTATCATCAATCTCTGAGCATATAAATGAAGAGTCTCTCCCTCTGTCTTTAACCATTTGAGTCAGGAAGCTATGAATTTTGTGCAAAAATTGCACATTTCACAACACTGCAAAATAACTTGCCAATGAGGAGATGAGGATATTGCAGAAAATTAGCACTGTTTCAGCATGTATTTTGTGAAACCTGTTTAGACTAGTCTCCAAAGGGGGTTTATTACTTGTTATCACAACGTTTTTTTGTTGTTTTAATTTAGTTATAAATCTATTGAAAGCTTAGTGTGGCCATGTGATGTGATTGTTGTTGATATTTATATCAACTGGACGTATATTGACTGTCTGTATGTGGCTTAGGCCTTGCTTGGTGTATTACTGTATTAGCATTTAAGTATTTATTATATTTATTATTTTATGTGAGGATGCACTGAGAGACAGAGACATGTCTCAATTTCATTGTACCTGTGACAATGACAATAAAGGACATTCATTCATTCATTCATTCATTCATTCATTCAGTGAAATTATATCAAGAGTAATGACAGAATGAGTGACCCTTACTAAATGTATAGGATGAGGATGTTTAAAAACGTTACGGATGCTGACGTATCCTCAGTCAGCCTCCATGCCTCTGGGCGCGGGTGCCACAGCGACCCGTTCACCTGAGAGAGGAGGTCCCTCCTCACTGGGAGGGTCCAAGGCTGGCCATCCAGCATTGAGACCAGATCCGAAAACCAGCTCTGAGAAGGCCAGTGAGGGGCAATCAGAATCACCCTGTGAGCCACCGCTCTGATCCTGGTCAGCACCTGACACAGGAGAGGAAACGGGGGAAATGCGCAGAGAAGACGCCGCGGCCAAGGGTGCGCGAGCGCTTCTACGCCCAGAGGATCTACGTGGCCTGCCCGAAGCCAGTACACAGATGCCGCACTACGTAGTTGCATGTGCCAGGCGAGAAGGTTGGCGCCGTAGTTGCGGGTGCTGGGCAGGTGGGCCGCCCTCACGGACAGGAAGTGCTGGGACACCCACATCAGGACCTTGAACGCCATGTGAAGCAGGTCGTGGGAACGCGTGCCGCCCTGGCGATTCAGATAACACGGCGACAACCGTGGTGTTGTCTGTGCGTACTAGAACATGTTCTCCTCTGAGAAGAGGGAGAAACTTCTTCGCAGAACACCGCCAGGAGCTGCGTGTTGCGTGTGCCAGGCGAGAAGGTTGGCGCCGTAGTTGCAGGTGCTGGGCAGGTGGGCCGCCCTCACGGACAGGAAGTGCTGGGACGCCCACATCAGGACCTTGAACGCCATGTGAAGCAGGTCGTGGGAACGCGTGCCGCCCTGGCGATTCAGATAACACGGCGACAACCGTGGTGTTGTCTGTGTATACTAGAACATGTTCCCTCTGAGAAGAGGGAGAAACTTCTTCGCAGAACACCGCCAGGAGCTCGAGCACGTTGATATGCTTCTTTCTCATGAGCATGCCCCATTTCCCCCTGGTGGAGCGGCTCCCAAGCCCGTCTTGGACGCATTGGTGGTCACTACCATATGGGTGGCTACCGCACCGAGTGCGCTGCCTCTGGCGTAGGACGAGGGCCACATGCACTTGGACACTACGACTCGACGGTCAGGGTTCGACCTGGAGGATACACCCAGTTCCGCTAAGGCACGCTGTAGGCCCAGTGGAGGCCTGTCAGCCCTGAGGCACAGACTGGCTGAGACGCAGGCGCCCAGTCTGAAGTGACGGAGGAATACTCTGATGTCCTCCATCCTCTTGGTAGTGAGAGTAGCTCTCAGTGAGCGTGAGTTCAGTACGCGAAGCATAGAAAACGCCTGTGCCTGGGAACGATGCCTATGTGAAAATAGGCATCCTGGAGATCTATGGTGGCCATGTAGTCTCCCTGGCGGACGGATTCCACCACCGTCTGGGCTGTGAGCATGCGAAACGTGAGAGGCATTGAGAGGCATTGAGTGGCATTGAGTGCCTGTGGCGCACTCGCTGGGGGGTACGGCACTATAAAGGCACTCGCAGTGCGTGACGCCAGGGAGGTGTGCGGCGTGCGCCTGCTGAGCGAGCAGAGGAGGCCTGCGACAGTTTGTTAGAGGGGAGGTCCACCGACCGAAGCCGGGGCTCATTTTCAAACATTGCCCACGAAGGCCGGGAGCGTGTGTGCTGAGTGCTTGTGAACAAGGCAAACCCAGCGCCACTTGGGGACATGGGATCAGAGAGGACCGCCGAAGCGGGGGATGGCGCTCCGAATCGAGAGCTGCAGGGCGGGGACCCGTGCCTTTCGAAGAATACAGGGGCAGAGGAGTCAATGGGCTGAAACCGCACAATGTGGAACTATAGATGATGACATCGTCAATGTAGGCGGCGGTGTAGTCCTCAGCGCCTCGTAGCACCTTGTCCATAAGGCGCTGGAACGTAGCTGCTGCACCATGGAGTCCAAACGGCATGACACAGAACTGGTAGAGGCTGTTAATTCCTGTGCTCGGGGTGACAGTGGCACCTGCCAGTAGCCCTTGCACAGGTCCAGCGTACTCAAAAATCTTGCCCCTCCCAGACGCTCCATCATCTCGTCCACGCAGGGCATGGGATAAGGGTCAAACGCAGAGATGCTGTTGAGCCTGGAAAAATCGACACAGAAGCGCAGTCCTCCCCCCTTCTTCGGGACAAGGACGACTGGACTGTACCACTCACTATGCGATGGTTCGATCACCCCCATCTCCAGCATGTCACACACCTCCTGCTTCAGCGCGTTGATCAGGCGTGCTGGCACTCTGGTGGCGGTCTGCCGGATGGGGCCTGGAGACGTGAGCCGGATGTCATGGGAGATGATGTCAGTCCTCCCTGGCTGGTCTCGAAACAGGCCTCTGGAGATAATGCTCTGTAGATCCTCCTGCTGTTGGGATGACAGGTGAGAAATAGATGGACAGAGGGACTCACCGCCAGCAGTCGGAAAGAATAGCTCGGGTAGCTCCTCCTCCTGCTCTACAGCCCGTGCCCATAGCTGGTGTTGGGTGGTAGGTGGACGGTCCACCCACTGCTTCAGGAGGTTGATGTGGAAGAGCTGCTTCCGTCGCCGTCGGTCAGGCATGGCAATTTCATAGGTCACCTCGCCGGCCTTGCGAAGGACCTCATATGGGTCTTGCCATTTTGCCAACAGACTGCTGTCTGATGATGGTAAAAGTAGTAGCACCTTCTGCCCGGGTGTGAAGGAGCGACTACGCGCCGCCTAGTCATACCACCGCTTTTGTCGGGACTGTGCTTTGGCCAGATGATCATGGGCCATGGAGCTCAGCTGGTCCAGCTTCTCCCACATCTTCAGGACATAGCTCGCGATGTTCTGTGACTGGGGGGCAGACTCTCCCTCCCAGCTCTCCCGAAGGATGTCGAGCGTGCCTCTCACTTCCCGCCCATACAGGAGCTCGAAAGGGGAAAATCCGGTCGAAGCTTGCGGGAAAGACGCGCCTGGGACAGGCGGGCAAAAACAGCCTTAAGTCGACTTAAATGGGACTCCCAAGTATCACTAAACAGAACCAGGTCATCTAAATATACAGCACAACCGTCAAGGCCTGCGATCCCCTGATTCATGAGACGTTGGAACGTTGCTGGTGCATTACGCAATCCAAAACTCATTATATTATATGAGTACAGGCCCGATGGTGTAATAAATGACGAGAGCTCTTTTGAGCGATTAGTCAAAGGCACTTGCCAATAACCCTTCAGCAAATCAAGTTTGGTCACAAACTTCGCAGAACCTATCTGATCCACGCAGTCTTCCACCCGAGGAAGTGGAAAACAATCTGGCTTTGTCACAGCATTGAGTTTTCTGAAATCAGGGCAAAACGAAACAGAATTATCTGGTTTCGCAACCAAAATACAAGGAGAAGCCCAATTGGAAGCAGACGGAACATATATTATACTTCAGAGTCAAGAAGTTTCCTCTTCTCCGGTGAGACACGGTAAAAGCGCTGTCTAATTGGACTAGCATCTCCAACATCAATATCATGTTCTATCCAGTCAGTGCAAGATGGAACATCACTAAACAACTCTGGATGAGCATGAACCAGTTCTACCAAGTCACTGCGTTGATCTACAGGCAAATGACCAAACAAAGTATTAAGACCGGCCAGGGCCTCAGAGTTCTTCAAACGACCCCGCAACACGCCCTCGTCTGGTGCAAAGTCTTCCTCCTGTCCTGCCACAAGCACCCCCCAAAACTGAAGAGGCCGCCAAAGCCACACTGTTTCCCACAACACTTTCAACATCAGTGTCCACAGTCTCATAATAAGGTTTCATCAAATTTGCATGACAGACTCGGGTGGCTTTTCTCCGCAACGGAGTAGAAACCAAGTAATTTTCTTTGGAAACCCTCTTTTGAACTGTGAACGGACCATCAAACTTAGCTTCCAAAGGAGAGCCCACTATTGGACGAAGTAAAAGAACTTGATCCCCAGGTTCAAAGGTGCGTGCCTCAGTATTGCGGTCATATGACCGCTTCATTTTTTTCTGGACCTTTACCAGCTGTAGCTGTGCCAGTTTTCTAGCCTGGTACAATCGCTGACGAAAACCATTCACATACCCCGTTAGGCCCTTTGGAGGTGACAAGGACTCAGTCTTTTCATGCAAAGACGCTAAAAGGCCCCTCACCTGGTGTCCAAAAACCAATTCATTCGGACTAAAACCTAAGCTTTCCTGAACCACTTCGCGTGCGGACAAAAGCAACCAAGGTAACCCATCCTCCCAATCACGACCAAGTTGAACGCAATACGCACGCAGGAGCGACTTTAGAGTTGAATGAAACCGCTCTAGCCCCCCCTGGCTTTGCGCATGATACGCGGTAGACTGATTATGCTGTATGCGCAATTGTTTTAAAACTTGTGCAAATAAATGTGAAGAGAGGTTTGAGCCCCAGTCACTCTGCAGAACTTTGGGTATTCCAAAGATTGACATAAATTCCGACAAAGCCCTCACTATTGATTTAGCGGTGATGTTACGTAAAGGATATGCAGCAGGGTAGCGAGTATTTAAACACATTATGGAGAACAAAAAATTGCTCCCATATTTAGAGTGTGGCAACGGTCCCACACAGTCCACTATCAGATGTTCAAAAGGTTCTCCAACGGCTACAATAGGACGCAGGGGTACGGGTTTTAATGTCTGATTCGGCTTACTTGTTATTTGACAAGTGTGACAAGACTTAATGTAGGCAGATACATCACGTTTGAGCCGCGGCCAAAAGAAATGCTGAAGGATGCGGTCATACGTCTTTCGTACACCAAAATGTCCACACTGATCATGCGAAAGCTGGAGAACAACATCACGAAACCCAATAGGCACTACAATCTGAACAACTGGCTCACCCACAAAATCGTCCCCATGTCTGGCCCACTTACGCTTCAATACTACGTCCTGCACAAAATAACCATGAGCATCACTTAAAACATCACCACTAGACATAACAGACGCAAACACTTCCTTCAAAGACGAATCGTTCTGCTGTGCTTTCCCCAAATCTTCAAGAGAAAAAGGAAAAGATAAACTGTCAAGATCAGGCACGGGTAGCATCTTACAATTATCATCTTCATCCATAGCAGCCAAACTTGCCGCACGTGTTACGGCACACACCGCATCCCCAACTGGAGGCACAGCGTTCTTGATAACACCACCTACACTCTGAGGAAAAGAAACCACAGGACAAGACGAAAAGACAGACACACGTTCTCCAGCAAGACCATTACCCAAAATTACATGCACACCCTCAACAGGCAGAGCTGGTCGCACCCCAAGCAGCACTTCTCCATGAACCAAGTCAGATTTTAGATTGACCCTATGGAGAGGAACAGACAAGGTATTTAGCCCCATTCCACGAATCAGCACTTTTTTCCCTGTATCAGATTGTCTTGAAAAGGGTAAAATTGAGTGCAAGATAAATGAGTCCATGGCTCCCGTATCCCTCAACACTTTCACTGGAACATACTCGCCGCTTCCTGAAAGAGACACAAATCCCTCTGTAATAAAAGGTAAAAATGACACAATATCAGAATTATTCAACAACTTGTTCTGCAGCTCCTGCTGTTCATTCAGTGGTGAAACAGGAACCGCTAAACTCACAGGCTTTGGATACAGAATACTGGATTTACCCCTCAAAACCGGGCAACCTTTTTTCCAATGGCCTTTTTCTCTGCAATAATTTTAAACTAAATCAAAATTAGGTTTAGGAATGCCCTTGTGGAACATAGAAGTAGCACTTTGTCTACCAACATCAGTATTGCCCATTTCAGAACAACTACGTATCAGCACAAAATCATCAGCTAAAACTGCTGCTTCTTCCACCGTTCTGACCTTATGTTCACTGATAAACGTTGCAATCCTACTAGGTACCGAATTTTTGAACTGTTCAAGAATGATCAGGTTAACGAGCTCTTCAAAAGTTTTTATCTCTGAGGAGCAGCACCAGCGAGTAAAATGTTTTTTTAACTCACGCATGAAATCCAAGTGCGTCTGAGCTGCCTCTTTCTTACAAGAACGAAACCGCGCACGATAAGCCTCAGGCACCAGCTCATAAGATTTTAACACAGCACCTTTAACCTTTTCATATGACGTACAATCTCCACTTGCTAACGAGGAATATGCCTCTTGAGCTCTCCCAGTCAACACACAAGACAACAAAAGCGTGCGCTCGGCGCCTGACCAGCCCCTAGCCTCCGCCACTCGCTCAGATAATAAAAAGAAAACATCAGGATCGCTTTCATTAAACTTTGGAACTAATTTCAAATTTTGTGAAACACTGCTTGCGTTTAAAGAACGCTCACCAGTCGCAACCTCCAGGACATTGCCCTCAGAACGCAGCTTTAACTTAAATCTGATCTGCCAACAAATCCCTTTGCTGCTGAAACGTAAGCGAACTACCTATTTGCTCCGCTGATTTTACAGAACTTGGACTCCCTACCGTTTCAGGCAAAAGACCTTTGTCTAATAACGCAGACTTGATGGCGTTCTTAATCTCCTCCTTTTTCTTATCTGCACCAACATCGATTTGAAAATGTTCGGCTATTTCAATTAAGTCTTCCTTTCTGCACTTCTTCAAAGCCCCTAGCGAAGGAGACTTAACAAATTCCTCCAAATCCATTATTGCTCCCCCCTAAACGAACAACAAGCCACGAAAGGAGATAGGGAGAGAGAAAAAAAAAACCAACTGAACAAAAGTAAGCACTACGTACATGCAAAGTTTGAAGATTCCCCAACTATCTAAACTACCTGCCCCGACACTAATACTCTCTACCATACACCTAACTCTTCATGCAGGTACTAATGAGGGGTAATTATGCACTGGGCCAGAGCAGCCGAAAAGAATACAATCTTCCCGTCGGAAACTCTAATCTAAACTCTGGCACTAATTCCAGCAGAGTGTGCAACGGGACAGAGATATCTGCAACGCTTCAAGACTCCGCGGAGGTGCTCCCGAGCCAACTCTCACCTTCCCCACAACATTAACCCCAAACCCTGATGTGCCTCAAAAGAAACACACCACTATGCCTAAGGGGAAATTATTTCCATCAAACAATCAAACTTTGCACATGAACAGCAGCACTTACCGAATGACAAAACCTTTGCTTCACACACGCCAGGTCGAAACAAATTAACAAAAGGTGGGAGTGTCCCAAACACCTGATACAATACCTAGCACAACGATTAGTGCCTGGCCCACACACAAAAAAAACAACCACACTAAACGCCACAGCAGATTCAAATACCAATCTCAAACAAAAATACCAATAACTAAACCTTCAAGACACTCGAATTGAACGAGCCCCCATCTATCACGGCCAGGCTCAAAGTGCCGTGATAGAAGTTGGGACACACACCACATTTATAGCTTCAACACACAAATTTATTATACCAAAAGTAAATCCAATTCAAAACACAACAAAATGACAAACAACAAGAACCAAAAGAAAGCAGAGAAAACACATAAAGCGGGTAAGTCAGTTAGAATCAGTATGTAGAGTGCGTGGGGAATGGTATAGTAATGAGCAAATGTTGAAAGGTGCAAACCAAGAGAAACAAAAGAGAAATAAAAATAACAAATGTGACCCATGGGACTGGTGCCTATTGTAGCCATGCCATCGTTAACCTGTTTATGGGTGGGGTGGGACACTAGGACCCAGCGGGAAGGCGACAGGTTAGGGTAGGCTTCACCCTAACAATATAGTGGTCACTTCCGCTACCCATTTATAAGACGCCAAGCCATTGCTTACTTGAGCACACCTGCATCGTCCAAGCCACGGTTAGCTGGTTTCATCCAGTGTTGGGTCTTTTCTGTTTGATTCTACGTATGAGGTAGGCTTTCTATCATTGTTGTTGGGTTGTGGCAGAGCTACAAACTCGGGTTAAGCTATTCTAGCTGATACAGTTACTATTTGAGTGTTATGCCTTAGCATTTTGTCGTGTGGGCCTGCAATCTGTGACGCTGTGTAGCCGGATGAGGGGAGAGCCCCAATCCATCCATTCTAATAGAGGTAAAATTACGTATTTTTCTCTTTACAACGCAACGTTACTGACTGAATGGTGCCAATTTCTATATGGACTTCGGTCCCTTTGTGTAAATCGTGAACGTGTAGCGGTGGCGTCTTCCCTAATAGTAAATCTCCCGTTGGTGTTTTAGGACGGGGAATGTACGCCTAAGAGGAAGGGAATCACGTTAGCGTCAAGCCAACGAGAGGGGGACACCACTGTTTTTCCCATGTTTGATTTTGTTCTTTTATTTTAATAACGAGCTCTGTGTAACGAGACATCGTACAGGCTACTCTTACATCAGGTGTGCAATGTTTGAGAGCAGCTATAGGACGTTATCGTATGTGTTAACTTATTTGGGACGGTGCAATATATCTATGTAAAGTCAATGTAAAGTGTTTATGAACTGTTTGGGCTAGTGCAATTATCTTGGTGCAATACTGGTGGCCTGTGGGCTAAGTGCAATTCCGGAACCTCTGGTTACTTTATAGTGTTAGCTTCTTGAATTTTGTAGACCACCCCCCCTTTTCACACAGTGTGTCTGTTTGTGTGTAACTGCTTGAGTGTGCTGTGATTTTCATTTGTTTGAGGTGTTCTTTTCTTTTTGTTATTTTGTTCATTTGCTGTGGAGCACTTTTGCCGTGTAACTTAACTGGCTACTTGATTTATAAAGCTACTTATCTTGTGCTGACTGGGTAAGGAATTCTACCTATATCTTGCTAGTTTGCACAGTGTGATTGGCTTAGGTTCATTGCTATTTATTACTATTTATTGCTGGTTTGCACAATCCTTGACTATTGACCCTTGCTGATTTGCACAATCCCTGACTATCTACTATTGCTGATTTGCAC
>JAGFZM010000038.1:701940-746617 GCA_017657215.1 Limnothrissa miodon | reverse complement strand
TTGCTGATTTGCACAATCCCTGACTATCTACTATTGCTGATTTGCACAATCCCTGACTAGTTACTATTGCTGATTTGCACAGTCCCTGACTTGTTATCTGTCTGGTGTAATGTAGCTATTGCCTCCTAGTAAAATGTTATATGATCTATCCAAGCGCGAGTTTTGCACATTTTAAAATATTGATTCCAACAGAAACAACAAATAAAATAAGTATTGGATTGTAACCACATTCTCCTCTTTAGTTTATGTCTGATAGAACCTGCAGGGGGAACCGTTGGTAGAGTATAACCATAGGGCGCTCCCACCCAGTTAACCGGGAGTGGCGTAGTCACTACTATACAGAAAATATTGGCCACATTTGGCGTAAGTCGGCAGGACATATTGGAGACAGCGGTGGTTTTCCAGAGCTCGCTGTTTTTTGTTTTTTTTTGTGTTTTGTTTTGTGGATACGTGGGAAAAACAGTGGTTGCCCCCATTCGACGAACAACGCTCCAGAAGACAGCAGATTGGATTGGGCGCATGTCAAGCGAACCTCCTATTGATTGTTAAGGAGGACGTTTTTTTTTATTATCTACTTGGGTGATTTTGTTTTTGGTGTCTTTTTCTTTCTCCGTGGCAGATTAGTGGGAAGGGTCTGTGTTGGCTGGATCTCACTATGTCTACAGAGGGGTTAAATGTGGAAGAACAGCTTAAACAATTAACAGACCGTATACAACAGCTACAGGCGGATAATGACCGACTAAGGGCTAGTTCTATCGGGGAGGGCTCAGGGGCTGCGAGTCCTGTGGGGGAGGGTTTATCATCAGCTAATGTGGGAGGGGCTAGTGCTGCCCCCCTTTCAGTTACAATGGAAAGACCAGAGCGTTATGTATATTTGCCCAGAGAGAGAAAATGCCCCAGATTTTCAGGTAAAAGTACGGATCCACTGCCTATTGAGGAATGGGTCGAGGAGGCTCGTAGGTCCTTGGCAGTAATTCACATGTCCCGAGCTGAACAAGCCTTATTCTTGTATGATTTATTAGATGGGGAAGTGAAAAGTGAAATCAGGTTCCGCCCATCTACTGATAGAGTTGATCCTGAGAAGATATTGGCAATTCTACTTGAGACTTATGGGTGTTCACAATCATTTGTCTCCCTACAGAAACAGTTCTTTCAACGTAAACAGAAAGAAGGGGAATCTATTCGAGAGTTTTCACATGCTTTACTGTCATTAATGGAAGCTATAAAACGTTGCAACTCCACAGGTATCCTAAATCCAGATGCCCTTGTACGAGATCAGTTTATTGAACATGTGCGGGATGGGTTATTACAACGGGAGCTTAAGAGGGCAGTAAGACTTAACCCTGAGGCGTCCTTTTTGTCCATACGTAGCGAAGCCATTCGTTGGGCAGAAGATGGGGAACGGGCCTGTGCTCCTCGAGCACAGGCTTATTCTTGTGATTTTCAGGCTCAAGTAATGAGTGAGTGTCATGCCGATAGTCACGCTGTTACAGTGAAACCCAGTGATGAATTGTCACAATTGAAAGAGTGTCTACGTAAGCAGTAAACACAACTAGATGCTATTTTACAACAACTTTCTACCTCCTCATACCCACTGGCAACGCAGGCTCGGGGCCCTAGTGGACCCTCCCGTAGGCCTTATCGTTTCCAGCCTGATGGTAGGCCGATATGTATGCGTTGTGACCAACCTGGACACATTGCCCGTTTTTGTCATACAGAGTTGACCAGTAGCTCGGGGCCCCAGGGACGGGGGAGGCCAGTTGCCCAGAGTGGGAATATGGGCACAGGGGTGGTTAATGAGCAGCAGGGAAACTAGCTCCCTCTGATGTGGAGAGCCAGCCATCAGAAGGGGATTTTAAGGGCTCAGTGGTAAATTCTAGACAACTTTCACAATTGATTGGGACCTGTCCCGTGGTGAAGATTGTTATGGGGGATGCAAGGGTTTCGTGTTTGCTTGATACAGGGTCTATGGTAACAACTATTTCGGAGAGTTTTTTTAGACAGCACTTCCAGTCCTGGGGTGACAAAGGGCTGCAAGAATGCAGTTGGCTACAGTTGAGGGCAGCTAACGGGTTAGCACTCCCATATTTAGGCTATCTAGAGTTAGATATCCTAGTGCTGGGTAAACTACTTCGGGGCATGGGTGTGCTAGTTGTCAGGGATCCCCCCCACCCTGTCAGTCATGCCAATAAGGAAAAGGTCCCCGGTCTGTTAGGTATGAATGTGATTAGCAAATGTTACGACGAATTGTTCCATCAGCATGGCTCCATGCTATTCCAGTCCCCGCTGGTACAAGATGCTAGTGAAGCATGGAGAGAGGCCCTATCAGAATGTCATAAGTTGGATTGTATATCGGAGTCGGGTTGCTTGGGTAGAGTTAAGGTTGCAGGTCGCCTTTCTATTCGGATTCCTGAGCAGGGTTATGCAATGCGCCTAGTACATTTCAACGATTAATGGAGCGCATCTTTGGCGATGAACGGTTCCAATCGCTTCTCCTGTACCTGGACGATATAGTTATTTTTTCCACTAGTTTTGAATCACACGTACAGCGATTGGACTTGGTGCTAGGGAGGCTGAAACAGCATAATTTGAAGCTGAAACTCCAGAAACGCCACTTCTTTCAAAGTAAAGTCAAGTACCTGGGACACATCATCTCAGCAGAGGGAGTATCAACCGACCCAGAGAAGATCAGGGCTGTGGCTGAGTGGAAGTGACCTCGGACCTTGACGGAGTTACGGTCCTTTCTAGGATTTGCTTCATACTACCGACGGTTTGTGGAGGGCTTCGCAAAGTGTGCCGCTCCACTGCACAAGCTGGTGGGGGCGCGGCAGGGAGTGCAGAAGAGAACTGGGACAAGTTCAGTAGAGGGGCGTTGGGACGAGGCCTGTGAGTTGGCCTTCTCAAGTCTGAAAAACAAGTTGGTGAGTGCACCGGTGCTGGGATATGCTGACTTCTCAAAACCATTCATCCTTGAGATCGATGCCAGCCATTCCGGTCTAGGGGCCGTGCTATCCCAGGAGCATCAGGGCCAGAAGAGGCCTGTGGCCTTCACCAGCCGAGGACTGCACCCACCCAAACCTAATATGCTGAATTATAGCTCTATGAAGCTTGAACTACTAGCTTTAAAATGGTCAGTGACGGAAAAGTTCAGAGAGTATTTACTAGGGACAAAGTTTATTGTCTATACTGATAACAACCCCCTTAGCTACTTACAAACAGCTAAGCTCGGAGCAGTCGAGCAGCGCTGGGCTTTCCAGTTGGCACTCTTTGATTTCGAGCTTAAGTATCGTCCTGGCGCCATGAATAAGAATGCAGATTGCCTGGCCCTCCTGTTTCAGTTTCTGTGGCCAACCTTGTCCCAGGAGTCCAAATACCAGTGGCCCTTCAGACAGCCCATCCTGGCTCTGCTGTTTCATATCCGGTCCGCTGTGGTACCATAGATGCCGTCCCAATCAGGGAGAAGAAGGAGCTCCAGACTTTGCAGGTCATGGATCCAACAATTGGCCCTTTCTTGCATTATTGGAGGAGAGGGGAACCTCCTGCAGCAACTGAGCGCCAGAAAGAGACTGCTGAAGTTCGAGAGATGGTGAGGCAATGGAACACCTGCACAAGTCAATGAGGAGCCCATCAAAACACAGGGGTCGTCACACCTCCCTGTAAGCAAACAACAGGAAGGGGAGCCACTGGTCCCAGTCAGCTCCAGTGTCAGAGATGAACTTCCTGAGCATGGTCTTCAAGGTTTGGTTAAACCTCTCGACCATTCCATCGGTCTGCGGGTGGTAGGGCGTAGTCTTGATTCCCTTAACCCCTAACAGAGAATATACCTGCTTGAGAGTCTTGCTAAGGAAGTTGGTTCCTTGATCTGTCAGGATCTCTTTGGGGACACCCACCCGGGAAAATAACTGGGTCAGGCAATTGGCTACCTGTCTAGCTTTGACATTTCTGAGGGGGAACGCTTCAGGGTAACGTGTTGCGTAAACTGCAATAACCAGAATGTAGCGATGGCCAGACCTACTCCTCTCTAAGGGACCAACTATATCCATGGCGATCCGACTGAATGGGACATCAATGATCGGGAGGCTGACTAATGGCGCTTTCAAGCCCCTGTTAGAGCGGGCAGTCAGCTGACATTCTGGACAGGATTTGCAATACTCAGCAATATCGCGAAGAAAACCTGGCCAGTAAAACCTCCAACTGATCCTGCTCTCAGTCTTCTCCTTACCCAAGTGACCCGACCATGGGATAGTGTGCCCTAGAAACAGGACTTTTGGTCTAAGGGCCTCTGGAACAACCAGTTGCTCTCTTTCTGCACTCACCCTATAGAGCTTCCCATTCCGTAGAACAAAACACACCTCTCCTTCCAATATGGCTCCCTCAACCTCATCTGAGGACTTGACCGAAGACAGACAAGTGCTAATGGTGGGGTCTTCCTGCTGCAGCTTGCTGAAATCAACAGTGACGACTTCACTTTCCTTTAAAGGTGGTAAAAGGGGAACTTTCTGCATTGCAGTGCCAGCAACCTTAGCCCTGCGCCTTTCTGCTTAAGACTTTTTGCGCCTACCGCCCTGACAATCAAAAGGTAGCTCTGCCCAATGGTCAAGGGCTGCCGTCTCCTTAGCCTGAGCTGTAGTGAGAACATACCCTGTAGCTGTGCTAGCACTCCTTAACAAATCGGTCAGGATGGGCACAGGACAGGATAAGGACAGTTATCTAAGAGGCCAACGCTTAATAAGTACTTTTGACCACTTATATCTATTGGGACTTCAGTAGTCTGGTGCTCAGTCTCATCGCCATGGATGTAGCAATTCAATTCAATTTTATTTATATAGCGCATTTTTACAAAAGGCATGTCACAAAGCGCTTAACACAAGAGGCCCAATGAGCAACAGGGGCAAGGAAAAACCTCCTCGCAGCGTTTTTTGTTTTTACTTGTTATGGTAGAGGAAGAAACCTTGGGCAGTTCCGACGGCTCAAGGGGCTAACCCAACTGCCTAGGGCAGGTTTTCAGTCTCTCAGATGGCGGATAGTCCACTATTATTCCATTAGATACACATTACAAGAAAATTTTGGTAAATAAAGTAATATAGGAGTCCCATTAGAATCCCAGGATATAGTCCCATGTCATTAGGCGCAGTCAAGCCAGGGGCCAGCTAGAGGCTGTATCGATCATGTCAGGGTCATCTGTGAAGCTGAAGGCAGACCGCCCAGGAGAGAGATGCAGGATCAGGCAGTGGAGGGCAGGGGTGACCCTCAGCAGGGAGGCAGTGGCATGGACAGTGGAGTGGGTTGAGGACCATTCAGGAGTGCCGCCGGATCACGTTGGAAGAAGGTCCCAGGAGGTGCAGGCACAGGCAGTGGAAGGCAGTGATGACTCACGGCAGGGTGGTAATGGCATGGAAAATAAGAGAGGAGATGAGTTAGAACAGTCTCCATCAGATTTCAGAGAATGTGAGTTATATTGCATGTGAAACCATATACAGATGTTGGCTAAGTGAAGAGAGAGAAGTAAGTGGAGAGGAAAAGAGAGGATGAGAAAGACAGAGTGAAAATTGTACGGTTTAACAGATGGGTGGATTGTGGCGGCATTAAACTATAGCAGCATAACTAAGGTATGATGTATAACAAGCCAACACCACCAAAGGAAATGGTCAGTGGCCACCAAGCCCTGGACAGGAGCTTACAGCAGAGGCAGTCCTTTCCAATAAAACCCTGAGGAGATGTGGCTTACCATACACCATCCCTAACTAAAGGGGTCAGTAAATAGAAAGGTTTTGAGTCTAGACTTAAAGGTGTTGAGAGTGTCCGCTTGACGAATGTTAGCAGACACGGACTCTACCCAAAGGCTGATAACTGGGATCTAGACAGGACTTGAGGACAAAAGATTGGCTGCTACCAGAATCAACAAGTGCTTGCACAGTTTTCCCTCCTAGCTTCACTGGGACAGTAACATCAGCAAGGGCAAACAGTGAATGACTACTGGGGCCAGGTAAATAACAAAGCCTATTGTTAACAGTTTTAACTAGGCAATTGGGCTTAATGTGGCCAGGCTGACCACAACCATGACATACCGGAACCTTGGATGTACTAGCTGGGGGTACATTAACTGACTGAGGATTAGGGCCAGGGCTACTGGGGCTGCTGGAAGGCCTAAAGACACGACCACCACCACCCACAGACTTACTGACAGAGGTCTTGGCAGGTTCCTGCTGGGGCAGCCCATAAGGTCTTCTGCCGGCGTCGAATGGACCCAACTGGTACCCTCGCCTGGATGGTCTGGCAGCCACAAAAGTCTCCACCAGGTCTGCGGCTTCAGCAGAGGACTGAGGGGTGTGCTCCTTCACCCACACCTGCAGGTCGTGGTTAAGCATACCCAGGAACTGCTCAAGGAGGATTTGGTCGCATATCTGGTCCTTGGTCTTTGTCTGGGGTTCGAGCCACTTCTCCTGGAGGTCCTTGAGCCGGTCACGGAGCTCGCTTGCCGTCTCACCCTCCAAGATTGTCTTGGTGCGGAACCTCTGGTGATAAGTCTCCGGTCTGATCTCAAATTTCCGAAGAATAGCCTGCTTCACCTTAGTGTAGTCTCTGGTGTCTTCGGCATTTATAGCCACAAAAGCGGCCCTGGCCTTACCTCTAAGCAGGGGCATAAGAGACAAAGCCCAAGCTTCAGGAGGCCATTGACTAGCCGTTGCCAGTCGCTCAAACGTTGTGAGGTAATGTTCGATGTCTTCATCTTCCTCATAGACGGCTATTCTTGGTGGTTTCCACCCCGACGGATGACTAGTGGATAGGCCCATGCCAAGATATGTAGAATTCAGGCAGCTCTGTAGTTGGGGGGCGGGACCTTGACTCAGAGGCGGCTGAGGTGTTGGTATATCCAGAGGGGGACCTCGGAGCAACACGCCCTGAGCTGAAGAGAGACTGAGGCTGGATGGGTAGCTCTGCTGAGGGCCAACACTTTGCTGTTCTGCTGTCTGTGCGGGCGCCGATCCTTCTCTCACCACTCTCTGCAGCTGCTGGAACTGATGCTCCATCGCCTTCCACCGCTGGTCTTGCCGCTGGGTCTCCGACTCCTACTGTTCCTGCTGGCGCCGCTGCATCTCAGCGACGGCCTTCATAATGCGCTCCACCCAGTCCATACGGTCTTCCACTACTGGCGAAGAAGGTCTGGATGCTGCCGACCTAGGCCTGGACCCTGGGTCTATAGGTGGACGTCCTACAGGGGGCGCCGAAATCCCTCTTGGATCCATATTCCTCTGAGAGCAGCTCGTGGCCACTGGCTTCCCTTATTCGCTGCCACCAAATGTTAGGGGTAAGAGTGTCCGAAGCGGATTGAGCAAAGATGGTATTCTCAAGAGGGAATTAGATGCAGATGGGAATTTTTATTTTTGCTCCCAAATTAAGGCCATTTGGCAAAAAGGATAATAAGGAAAAAGTAATAAAAAAAAAAGAAACGAATAAAATAAATAAATATTGAAACAAATAACTTCTTAAAATGAAAAACAAATTGACATATTTGTCAGTAAAGCAGAATAACAAAAAAATGGAATTGTCTAGACAAACAACATGACTAATAAACTAGTCAAAAATCAGGAGAGCATGGAGATCCACATCTGCTCAAGACCTGCTCTCCCTGGCCTCTGAGCCAACAGGATTAAGTTAAACTTGAACGCACCCTTGGAATTGGAATTGGACCATACCAATATACAAATTAAACACAGGGGTGACTCAGGTAGACTAACAATGCAAGTGCTTAAACAGCAAAGAAAACATTTTCCCACTAAACTAGAAAATTGCATTATGCTAATTATAACATGATAGTGAAGCAGGAATATCCTACAATGTTTTAAACAGCCCAAAAATATTAATTAAATAATCACGGATTCACTTCCTGTGAACCCGGAAACCATAACGTTTTTTAACCCGGAATTCGGCTCTGCGATTCTTTTGGTCAAAACAACATGTGACGTGACACTGAATGGAGGTGAGAAGAACTTGCACAAGTAACCTTTTTAAACATTTCACTGCTGTATGATTTAAACTTAAATAAAAGGGTTACATGATAACATGTTTGTTGAGTTATTATTTTAACATAGTGATGAATTGAAATGCATGATTTTAAGATGGTTTTTAAGACGTCTTTTTTAACGGCAACGGGAACAAACATTGTATTGTGAGCAATGATACCGCATTTTAAACTGCTTTTTACGCTAGAAATTGACATGATCATATTACTGCAATTATGATTATATTAATGCACAAACTGAAAGTCTTTGAAAGTAAGCAGCATATAGCTGCGGTGGTGGCGGCTATGCACCCTGTCACACTTGGGCATGGCAGCCTTTTTCTTCGCCTGCTGAGGATGCTGAGACGTGCGTGCGCGCATCTGTGGAGCAGTGGGAGCAGGAGTCGAAGCAGGGGGAGCGGTTCTCTTCGGAAGAACGGGCTGCAGGGCCTTAGCCGCCGCTTTAGTCTTCTCCATCCGCTCACGCTGGAGTTCCAGCGCCTGGCCAAACAGAGCTAGGGGGAAGACAGGTGCATCCATCAGATGCCTTTTCTCCTTCTCTGTCATCGACGAGAGGTTCAGCCAAAGATGGCGGTCCGCGGCAACGAGGGAGCCCAGCGAGCGCCCCTCCGCCTTGACCGCTGCCCTGATGGCAAGTGACGTCAGCGAGGCTCCACGCCTCAGCTGGTGAAGTGTGAGCTTGGACGGCTCCGCCATCGTGTCCGCCACGAGGTCCTCAGAGAGAGAGGAGAGGAGGAACGCGGTGTTCATAGGTCTGACCGCCTGGCCAGAGCATATGAAGGCTTTCCCCAGGAGACGTTTGGTCCGTTGATATGGCTTGGAAGGAAGCTCCGGGGGCGTGTTCCATGTTGCTGCGGACGAGGGAGCCAAACAATCAGCTACCGCATCCTCCAGGCGAGGAAGACGCAGGAGGCCAATGGCGTAAATCCATTGCGTAAAACGCAGCTTGACCTTGAATGGGAGTGATGTCCGAGAAAGGTGTCTTTCATGACGCCTAGACATCCGCCATAATCGTCGGATTGGGCGGGAGTGGTAGAGCTCCGGTGAAGGGGTCTAAGTGCCCCTCTGTATCTCGCTGGGGGAGAGGCAAGTCTAGCCTGCCAGCCGCCTGAGTAGCCATGGAGGCTAACTCACTAGCTAGCTGAGCGGCGTGGGTCTTCTAGACCGGCGGCGGAGATTCGACCTCCACACACTTGTGAGAGGACAAAAAGGATTCAACCTCGTCCTCGTCAACGGCCTCAATGATGGGGTCGTCAGAATCTTCCAGTGGTGGAGAGCTCAAAGCGCGAGCTAGAGCAGCCCTTGTGGAGCTAGGCGAGGGGCTAGCTCAAGGGCTAGCCGATAGCTGGCTAGCAGCTAAGTGACTAGCAGAAGGCCCGGAGGTTCCTGCCACCGAAGAGGAGAGCCCGGGTGGCCCAGCCAGGTACGAAGACGCCGGGGGACGCCCGGAGGGATGTGGGGAGGGAGGAAATCCAGCGCCAACGGGGGAGGAGACCGCCCTTGACACGCTGGATAATCCCTTGAGGAACGCCACTCGATTTGCGACTGCTGCTGGCGACAGCACAACGCAAGCCGAGCAGAGCTCGGGCTGGGTGAACACCTGGACGGCGTGCTCCATCCCCATGCACTGGATGCACGTTGGGTGGCGGTCGATGGCCGCCATTATTCTTCCACAATCCGGACATCCCCGCGTTGCCATTCTACAACTTGTGGTAGCCGGATGGGTTACCGAGGTGAGAAGCTTTGAGCAGAATGGAATCCTAGAAGCTTTGGAAAAAGCTGTTGTTGTGGGCTTTGAAAAAAGCCGTTGATTTGGAATATTTGCAAAATTATGCACGGTAGAGTTGTTCACAGCTGAATGTAGCTTGGCAAGTGAAAAAGGCAAAGAGGACCCTGAAGCGTAAGCGCAGTCATATATAGACTTCCTGACGTCACGCAGGTCTGTCCAAGGATTGCCTGCGCCCGTCAGAGCGCTTACTGCCCTTTTATCAAAGGGTTGGTTATAGTTGTTTTCAGTAAAAGTATAGGATGAAAGACTTCATCCACTCGTCCGTTTCGGCTTCGAAACGAAAGGGAACTATATGCTGAGACTTTCACTTTTGCTGTTGTATGTCCACAGCCTTCTTTACACTTGGCGTGAAACACATTGCACATTCGTTTGAGGTCATTATACAGACATTTTATTATTATAGTCTGACCTGAACAGTTGATTAATAATGACATTTTCTGTCAGCCAGCAGTGCATACTGCCTATTCATACCTCCCAGACTGACTCCCCGGTGTAAGTGCCCTATTGACATACTACCTATTTAAACCTACTTCTTCCTCAACTCTTTGTCTGGCCTCGTCCATAGTAGCCTATCCACACTCCTGCATTATGGTGACTGTTCTTTGGAAGTGCGCCCTTTAGTTCAGTTTTCCTGTGTTATCTTTGCGCTTAACCTGTGGTGTTCCAGCTCTTCTGTTGGTTCTAGACCTTCATTTGAGATTATCTTCTCAAATATGCTTCTGGGTAGGTTGGGTTTACATGGCATCACAGTCTGCATGTTTCCTTTCCTTTCCGTGATGAATAAACTACTGTGTTCCAGTGATTGTGCCTTTTCTAATAAACAAGCACTTTGGAAACTGATCTGCCTGAGCCTGAAAATGTGAGATTTTCAGATGAGAAAACTAAATGAAATATCGGTTTTGAAGCAATGAAATTCGCACAAAAATAAAAAAACAGTCAATAGATATAAATTTTATCTTGTCAAAGGGGATTTACATGTAATGAAATCCTAAGTAGGCTAATAAAATATTTTTACATATATCTATTTGGATTCTTCACATTTCTGGCAGAGCCAAAAAATGCCCTATGCATCTTTTTTTTTTAAATCTTTTTAATACTGTATGTATTTCATTATAATGTGCTGGTTCCTCTGAGAATAAGTGAGTGTTTTGAATACAACACATCACACCACTGAAGACTTCCTCTTTCTAGTCAGCTGGGATATCAGTGAGCATGGACGTTTGTTACAATCAAAACAAAAGGCCACAGGCATTGTCAAATATTTTACACCATCTTTTATTTTGATTAGTTACAAAACATAAATAAAATCAACAATTGAATTAGTTACAATTGTACAGTGGCTAAATCACCAGCAATAAAATGTTTAGTCATCTAGATGTATTTTGTTCAAATAACCTTGAATCATTGGAGCTCACTCAAGTACCTCTGGGGGCCCCTTGGCACAGCAATCGCAAGATTTATACACTAAACATTTAAAGGAATTATTCATGTCCTCCCATGATTTTGAATTAAGTTAACTGAATGAAAATACTTCAGTTAAACTGTAAGTTTTCACATGAAATGGCTAAAAGTTCAAAGCACTTTTGCTTTGCTCCAGGGGAGCCCCATCACCATGGTTGAGAACCAATGTCTTCAAAGTGCCAGATAACCTCAGCTTTGTGCAACACTGATCATCAGTACACAATTTTACATTTTTTTTACAACCCCATTTCAAAATACAAAAATAATGCTTCTCTTTTTAGATTACATTTTGGTAACACTTCAGGATAGGGTGAGTTCCGACTTCCTCTGTTGTAAATAGCAAAGCATTGACGTGGTCAACAGGTTAGTGTCTAACTTCACAGCACAGTAGCTTACCACCACTTACAATGTGCCATAGTTTTACTGTAGAAATGTGGTTGTTTCGTTGCAGAAAAAAACCCAACACTGATATAATGAAAAAAGTTAAAAGCCTTGGTACTCGTAAGGTTTTCTTTATCTTTTTTTCCCTAAATAAACATCCACAGACTCAAGCATTACCACTGACTGGATGGCTCCACAAAAACAAACCAAATTCACCTCTCTCTCTCTTTCTCCCTCTCCTTCCCCCTTTCACACACATAATCTCTCACTCACTCTTTCAGAACGCTTTCTTTGCACATGACACAGAACATTCTTGAAGTCTGTTCGACAGGCAATCTCGCTAGTTAAGACTTGTCATTTTCTTTGAACAGCTTCATAAGAACCAAATGCACATATAGAAGGGCCTCCGTTATATTGAAAATATGACATTTTTTTGGATTGGTCAAATTCAAATGTTGAAACCTTCACAAGCACGCTTGGGGTAGGTAAGCTTAATTTCTGCTTGACATTTGGTCAGGCAACACTTTGGCTGACCACAGCACTGGTCAGATGGATGGGTGGCCATTTTGGTGAGCTGTTGTCCTGCTGTGCACTGTGTCTGGGTTCTCTTTGCCAAAGACTGACAGAAGCAGACGGGGTGTAAACAAGGATGTGACACAGTGTCTGGTGCTGCTGTGCGTTACTGGGAGAGGCTGGTTTCTGTGGTGATTACCATGGCGATAGAAGTGATGCTGTACCCAACAGTACACACATACAGAAACTTTATCACACAAGAAGAAAAAAATACATCATCAATGTAATAACTCTAAAAGGCAATATAGGGAGAGCCAATGTCAATGGTTTCCCTGTTTTTTTTTTTTTTAATCCACTTGGCAGTTTTATTTATCTCTGTCACATCATGAAATGAAATGTTTCATTAGTGGAAGAAAACTACTTTTTGTCTGATGATGTTGTGACTGATTGATCAGTTCATCATCACAGTTGAATCAGGATCTATAGCTGATTCCACAGACATTTACTGATGTCAGATTGGAAAAGTGCTCAAATCCAATTTGAATTCTGAATTCCAAAACAACAATTGGATCTATGTTAATCTGTCTGTTGAAAAAAAAAGAAACTGTTAACAGAAAGAAAGTATTATCTGCAGTCACATTACTTGAGTTGAAGAAAGATAATTTCACTCTGATACTATTACAATGTACTGGATTGAATTAAAACTTAAAGTTGTTGACAGATTGTTCCTGTTATTTTATCAAAAAAATGTAAATCCATCCTTACCTAATCTATAAGGTTACCTCTATTTATCAATGCAAAATCTAATACGAACCACATGCCTTATCCGTGCACAGCACTGTACAACAGTGTCTGGGGTTGCGCTAGTGACAGCTAGTGATGGTTGCCAGGGAATATTACCATGCTGCGCAGTGACATGCTGCTGTTGCAACTGATGCAATATCTCATGGTCTGAGGAGACTGGTTGTGCTATTGACACTGATAATGGAGGCTTTGCTAGTGAACATCTGGTTGTTGCAACCGTGTTTAGGCTGTACCGAAAATATTTTCCTCTGACACAGAAACAAATCACAACAACACAGAAAAAAATGGGTTCAAAGAACAGGTACTAATTGCACTTTTTTTTCCCTCAGAATTCAAATAGTCCTTAGAAGCGTTGATAAACTAAAAACAACAACAAGAAAGCAGGTATTAATTTATGTCAAACATCTCATCTGCTTCACGTCTTGAGAGAGCTTAGGTCCAACTAGGTTGGATGTAAAACTTGACAGTGCCAAAATCACAGAAAAAAAGATATGTATTAGGGAGGAAAAAGGTGAACACACACACACACAGACACACACACACTACATAATTTATACACCCCAACACCCATGCACAGCAACACTCATAACTGTCCCTTGCATTTCCACCAATCTGTACATTCTGTACACTAGATTAAGCCATTCATTGTATCCTATACTGAATTTAGCCATGATGATCTCTTTAGTTTTCTTTAGAGTCCTCATTAGAAAATAAGACCTTGACACAAAATCATTTTTATTGACTTCTCAACCTCCGCCTTATGTGGCTGTTGACATCTCCCTCTCTCCATCTTAAACACATTCCTTGTTTCCCACTTGTTTTTGTATCCATTCCTTTTTTCGCGTTTTTTTGTTTTCCTTGTGTTCACTGTTGTCCCAGTGGGAGTGTGGAGTTGGGGGGGTGTGGGGTGTAATTTGGCACTAGAAGGCAAAGCGGAGGTGGAGCAGGAGGAGGAGCAGGAGGAGGGCGAGGAGGAGGACGTGACGGCGGCACAGGAGCAGAAGGCTGCTGTCACTGGGGCCAGGCCGCCCACGGGGGGAGGCGCGCTGGCAGCTGCGCTGGAGGCAGCCGAGTTGACGCCTGTGCTGGTCATGAGTAGTGTGGACATGGAGGTGTGGGTGCTGCAGGAGGTGCTGGAGGAGCAGCAGGGGGCCGGCGGCAGCGTGGGGGGCTGCGGCTGCGGCTGCCTGCTCGCGGGCACACCGGTCGGTAAGGCAGGCATCTGGGGTGGCATCTGCGTGGGGGGCATCTGCAGGGGTGGTATCGGGGGCTGGCCCAGAGGCGCAGGTACGGGCACTGGCCCGGGGCCGGGCCGCAGGTGCTGCACGTGGAGCGGCGGCTGCGGCGGGGGTGGCTGGAAGGGCAGTGGCTGGAGCGGTGGCAGGTGGAGGCCCTGCGGGGGGTGCTGTAAGGGGGACACCACCGGCGGCTGCACTGGAGGAGGCGGAGGCTGGGCCAGATGTGGGCCTGCGCTGGGGTACTGGGAGGGGGCCATGCTGGGGAGGCCTGTGCTGGATGCAACTGGCTGGGGGTTCAGGGGGGCCAAGGAGAACCAGCCTGGTGGGGCAGTCTGCTGAATCTACATCAAAAGGAACTCTGGTTCATTAACTGTTGGCTTTACAGGCATTAAGTCTTTCAGTTTGCATCACTGCCCTGTTCAGTTCTCTAATATATACATTTTGCATACTGAACCTAAAGCTTCATGGCATTAGGATTGATTAGACAGTCACAGCAAGCTTTAGGTGCGCCTGGGCAGCAGATGCACAGGCCTGACTGGAATGTTCACTGTCACACAGAATTTCTGGGGGAAAGTATTTTTATACCTCAGTAGGTTGGTTCCAGCCACCTAATTCTTGCTCCTGCTGGATCTGTTTGATCTGATTGAGCGAGGGCTTGGGTTGGGCGGCGCCCACCGTCTCTTTCGTCCAATCATCTACCAGCTTGTGCAACTCATCTGTAAATGTGCTCTTCTTATTGGCCGGGCTCTGGGCCGGAGCAAGGTGGCCATGCTCCCCGGCCGAGAAACTACTGGACTGTTGGATGCCTGAGAGGATCAAGAGAAAGACAGAAGGAGAAAGAGTGAAATAAGGAATAAAGAAACAGACAGAGAGAAACTCAGATCCCCAAAAACACAGTGACTATGGCCATCTTCAATACCAGCGTGTGTGACTCCATTGTTGTCCAGGTGGGAATGGGGTCTGGGTCGCATCTTGGTTTTGGCAGGCCGGGGGCGTCGGGGGGAGATGGCAGGGGGCAGTGGAGGGGTGCGCGCTAGCGGCAGCGGCAGGGGCTGGTGGTTGTCTTTGACGGAGCGCAGCTGCCTGTAGAGCTCCTGCAGCTCACGGTTCTGCTGCGCCTGCAGGGACACCACCTCTTTGATGTGCCTGAGCGAGGGAGAGAGAGAGAGGGGGGGGGAGGGAGAGGCCAGCAGGGAAAATGTAAAGGATATGGATACGGGGGTTGGGGGTGTGTGTGGCGAAACATCAAAAGAAAATTACAAGGGTTACGGAAAAAGAGAAACAGCAGTGGTGGACCAGAGAAGAAGATAAGATGAAGCAAAAGAGAGAAAGTGAGAGAGAAAGAGAGAGAGAGACTCTGAGACACATCATTTTGGACAGTAGCAGCTTGTCACGATAAATGAGGTCCTAAAATACATTTCCACTGCACGTCTCTCTCTCTCTCTCTCTCACTTTTCTCGGAGCTTGTGCAGCTCTCTGCGGAGCTCCTCGTCCTCCAGCTCGCTCTCGTCGTCGCTGCTGACCAGTGGCGAGTGCCCGTGTGCTCGGGCGGAGTGATGAGGGGGCACGGGCGTCCTCTTGCCCTCTTCTCTCTCCCCCTTTGCCCTCCTCCTCTCGCCCAGCTCCAGGTCTGGAGAGACTGGGGAGCTGTCCGTCTGGCACTCGGCCTGGGTGACAGAGAAGCGGCCCACTTTCCTGTGCTTGCTGCCCTGGCTGGCTGGAGCCTCGCCGGGGGGAGAGGGCTCAGAGACCTGGGGCACTGGAGTGACCTAAGGGCCGGAGAGGCTTGTGTTTTAGAACAGGCTGTACTCCAGTCCTAATACCACAACAATGCACTACACCTGGATTATTATGTTTTCATTTGCACCTGACTGATTTGACTAAATTCTTGATGTCCTTGTTGCTTGTCTAAAGAGCAACACAACTACCAAAGTCAAATTCAATGTAAGTATACTTGGCCAATAAAACCTGGTTCTGATTCTGATTCTACTCTACTGTGCCAGTGTCAAACACTTGTCTTTTGCCCTGAGCAGCAATGACATATATTATTTGTTAAGATAAGATTTAAAATTGACATTAGTGTTTTTTGTTAGTTTTTTTTATATAATCCTGCATGCAAAACCTAAAGTTGTGATTATTTTATTTTCTTTGGACAGATTAGTGTCATACTCAGCTGTAAAACTGACACCTCACCTTAACCCCCTAAAGACATAGATTAGTGTGTGGCCACTTGTTGCAAATGCCACTGTTTTGTACTCAATGTTGTGGTTATTGCATCCAGTGCTGCCATGGTCATCACTAAATGATCCCCAGTAGGCGTGTTCCCCAGTGTGTATGGTACTGCAGTGCATAGAACGGCATGGTGCCTGCACTAAACATTGTGTTCTAATGAAGTCTGCCTACCTGGAAACGGCCGCGCCATGACTGCTGGGGGGCCTGGGCTGCGCTCTCTCTCTCCTCCTTGGCAGCCTGACTGCTGGAGTTCCCATCTGTTGGGCAGATGGAGAGAGGAAAGGGAGGAGGAAAACACAACAAGACGGAGAGAGACAGGACAGGGGCCACAGGAGGGGGACAGACAGAGACACAGTGGTACAGAGAGACAGAGAGACAGACGAGATGGATGGAACGGACAGACACAGAACAGAGAGGACAAAAAAATCAGCCGAGGGAGCGGTAGGACACACAGTGTACAGTACATGCGCAACATGAAACACAAGTGTGCAGAGCAACACCCACCAAAGGGACAACACATAGGAGCGGACAGGGAGGGTGTGTGCGAGAACACAGACAAACACAAAACACAGACATATTACAGACACAGAGGCAACGTATTAATACATCTCCTAATCTCATCACACATCAGCATAAACTCTACAGGTCTGCGGCTACAAGCTTGCATGCATGTCTATGAGAGAGTGAGGCCGTTAACCCAACGGTGTTGAGGGGAATATGGTGCCAATCAAGATCTTTTTCCGTCCTTTCACAATGATTTATGCATATTCCTGAGGCCTTTGAGAAATTAGTGAATAAAAGAAAGAGCTTGGGTTGGACATGCTGGTGGGTAAAAAGTGCTGGAAATGGGGTGTGGAGGGGGAGTGAGGAGAAGGCTTATGCAAAGTATATAAGTGAAGTAACAACAGTGACAGGAAATGCAGTTTATGCGATGTGAATTGAAGAATCAATAATCAAATGCCCCAACCCAACCGCACATACTCTCTTTCTCACACTCTCGTTCTCTCCCTCTCTCACGCACACGCTTGCACACACACACGCACACACACACACAGACACAGCAACATCCCATGCGCCTCTGCACTCTGACTGTGACACAGGTCATGGTGTGGGATGTCTGAGAATATTCTAGACTACTAAAAACAGACAAGCGTGTATGTGGATGCACTGTATCATCTGAGTGGAATTTTACACCTACAGTTTCAGAGCAAATGATACACCATCCCATTTACACACACATATACTTATTCAACATACATGTGCTGACACATATGTTCATGTGAATGATATGCTTATTATATCTGTACAAATGTATATCTAGAGTAGCATAGGTCTGTTATGTGTACACATGCTGTAAATACAATGAAACAAAATCTTACAAAAGCCTACCCACATAGGAAAGAACAGGATACCTTCTATAGCCTGACCAGGGTGAACATTGTAATGCAAATTGTGATTATCATACTGGATCGTCAGCATCTTGTCAACTTTACCATCATCCACTGGAAAACACTCTTTCTCTTACATGCATTAGTGGGAATGATAAGAAAAAGCATGTGCAGTATCATGGTCTTTTTTGTCGTTGCAATGACATACCGTATCAAAATTCACATAGGCTACTTCTCATATACTGTAAGGTCATTCTCACAAGCTTTTTGCAACAGACTGTATCAAGATGCTTCAGATGGTACATAGGATCTTAACAGTAACACAACAGTGATTACCAGTTCAGCTAGTCCACCCAGATGCTGCCTTGCTGCATTACATGGGCTGGTCAGTAAGACTGGCACTCAGAGCTACTGAGTGCCACACACATACACATGTAATGCAGCTTGTACCCGGTTCGTCCACCTGTGCCCAGATGCAAACTCTGGAGACTGGGGTGCTACTCTGTGCAGCCAGGTCAGAGGTGAGGGGGAGGGCTCGACAGTGTCTGAGGGAAAGGCTGGGATTGGCTGCCATAACAACCCAGTGCCCGTGTGCCAGACAGACGATGTGCACCAGGAATTGTGAATCCAATCTGTTTCTCTTCCTACTTTCTCTCCCTCTATTCTCCTCCTCTATACTCCTCTGTTCTTTTCCCTGGGTGGGTAACCCATGCAAAAAAAAATATGTAAGATAAATTAAAGATAAATTAAAGACAAAACAAAGACGCTACAAAGTAAATTTAGCACAAAATATCTGCAAAACAAACAATTCTGTAACAATGTATTGTGCACTAGTGATATCAGTATGCACAAACTAGAATAGCCACAAGCACATTGCCATTACGACTAATTGGATTAATAATTAATAATTAATACTAATAGTGATAAAAGTTAGATGATGCCTATCTAGCGAAGTGTTGGACAGCTAAAATAGTCGATCTATATTACTTCCATCTACACAATCACTTCTCCCACAAATCATTCTCGCTCTCTTTCTCACGCTCTCTCTCGCTCTCGCGCTCTCCTCAGACGCTACCTTGCTGGACTCTGGGCTTCTTGAACAAGCTGGCGGAGTGGCGCAGTTTGCACGCCCAGCTTTTGAATTTGCGAGTCCAGGATTTCTTGCTAACAGGATTTCTGATACTAGGACATGTCAGGTTTAGGCCAAAATATCCACCTCCTGCATTGTGCTGCGGCGGGGCTCCGGGGCCGATGGGGACCTGCTGCGGCGTCGGGGCCGAAGGCCACGAGGCGTCTCCTGGGGCACTCCTGTCAGAGAGGGAGGGGGCAGCCTGGGAGGGGGCAGGGGGAGAGAACAGAGGTGAGCTTCCAAGAAAGGTGGTGCTGCTGGGGCGGACACCCATGCTGAATACATCCTAATGTGCAGATTAGCAACATTACAAATGACTACCACTGGAATACCCAGCAGAAAAAGTGCTTTGAAATGTTTCTTTGTTATAAATGACTAAACCAAATGACTAAAACAAATACATTACTATTGCCAACATTTGACTACACTGAAAGGCATCACCTCTGTCAAGTGAATAAAAATTATTTGATTGAGGTAGCAGTAGATATTCCATGGGCTTGCAGCCTTGCACTCACACCACCTCTCCCACTGACTAGCGAGCTTGTGAAGTAGAAGGACTAAGTGCAGCTCAGCCCAGCAGTAAAACTGTAAAATCGTGTGTTACTTGTAACAGACCAAAACTAAAAAAACCTCCGTAATGACCTCCTGTGCTTGACTGTAGTGTTTTCATAGTTTGATCCAGCGTTTCAGATTTCCACAATATAGTATACTATATTCCACATAGGCAATGTTAGGTTATATAAGCAGAAACCAATTTTGCCCTTTTTAGGACAGTAGGTTTTCCCAGAATGTTGAGAGTTAAATGAAAATCAGTAGTTATCATGTCATTTCATAAAATGATTATATTAAATATAACATTAATGCATAGCTAGTCCACTGTTCAGTTTTCATTCAATGGATGCAATGGCATAACACAAAGCGATTAGAATAAACCAAATGAACTGAAAAGATGAACCTTTAAGCTCATGAGTCCAACAATAATAGATGACTGATCCTGACACACTACAAACAGCACACTAATCAGCAGAAGAGGCACACCAGCACATCATTCTCACACCAGCAGTCCAGACTTACGGGAACGTTGGGGTCACTGGGAGGAGGCACAGCTGCCTGTCCGTGTGGGGGAGACAGGAGGGAGCAGGGAGGGGTGGAGGAGGAGGTGAAGGAGGGGGCAGGCTGGTGCTCCACAGGGGCGGCTGCGGCAGAAGCAGGGGGGCTGGCCAGGGCCTGCTGAGCCTCGTCTGCGTGGCGGGCCCTGTCCAGGTCAGGGGAGGTGGAGGAGGAGCGTGGGGTGGTGGAGGAAGTGCTGGAGGTGGAGGA
Source organism: Limnothrissa miodon (assembly GCA_017657215.1). Lineage (NCBI taxonomy): Eukaryota > Metazoa > Chordata > Actinopteri > Clupeiformes > Clupeidae > Limnothrissa > Limnothrissa miodon. The sequence continues at coordinate 726,339 of JAGFZM010000038.1, read as the reverse complement.
GTGAGGGGAGGTGTCAGAGGAGGAGGCTGGGGGGTAGGAAGAGGAGGAGGGAGCGACGGCGGGGAGAGAGTGGGGCTCCGACAACTCCTCCCCACCCGCCGAGGCCGAGAGCGCTGGCGCCCCGGTCGACGAGGAGGAGACGCTGCCGGGAACGCCACTCGAGCCTGCAGAGGCTCCACCCACAACTCCACCGGACGCCGCCCCTCCGCCGCCGCCACCACTGTACTCCTGATACAACAGGTTCCTCAGCTTCTCGTCCAGGGTCTTTATGCGGTTGTCCACAAACTCGATTTTGGGGGGGCCTTCGCTGTCAGATTCGGCCACTGAGGAGGGCTGGGCGGGGGAGGGGGTGAGCGTGTGGGTCAGTGCCGGCAACGGAGCTGCTGCCTCAGAGGCGCTGCTCAAGGGCAGCTGGGGCAGAGAGGCGTCAGAGGACGAGGGTGGCACCTGGGCCGTGTGCTGGTAGCCTGAGGTGTCATCAGTCAGGCTGGCCTCGCCTGTGGAGAGCTCCGACTCAGACTGCTGGAAGGAGGACTGCTTCTGGACAGGCTGGGGAGCTGGAGGCATGGCTTGCTGCTGCTTCTGCGGCTGCTGCTCTAGAGGCAGAGGCTGTGCCAGTGGCACGTGGGCCTGTACTGTATTCTGGGGAACTTGCTCTAGGGGCACTGGCTGCTGAGTGGGGGCCTGCATATGTGGGGGCCTGGGCTGCTGAGGCTCCGGGACAAACTGCTGCTGTACCTGGGGCTGCACCTGCGGCTGCTGCGGCTGCAGTGGCAGGGGAGGCTGCTGGAACTGCGGCTGCTGCTCGGTGCCAGGTTGAGTGCGCTGCTGCAAGTGCGGCTGATGTTGGAATGCCACCGCTTGCTGCTGAAGTGACTGCAGCTGCTCAGTGGGGGCCTGCTGTACCTGCGGCTGGGGTAGCGAGCTTGGCTGCAGAACTGTCTGCTGCGCCACTTTCTGCAACAGAGGCTGCTGCATCTGTAAGGGAGGGGTGTACTGTGGCTTTAACTCCTGTGCCACATTAGGCTGCATCTGCCCAGAGAGACCAGACTGAAGCGGAACTGGGACAGGCTGCTGGATTGTCTGCGGTTGCTGCTGGTGCTGCTGCTGTTGCAGGACCTGTTGCTGTAATAGAAGCTGCTGTTGCATTTGAAGCTGCAATGCTGCCTGCTGAGCGTAGGTCTGCTCTGGGGCTGCCACGGCAAGCTGGACTGGCTGGACAGGTGCCGCCTGCTGATGGGCTTGTGGTCGCTCAGGTTGGAGGCCAGCATGACTGACAGGGTGGGCTGGAGAGGGAGCATGACTAGAGGATGAGGACAACGACATACGCTGCTCTCCCTCTGATGCACACTGGCCGGGGGCGACATCAGCCACCCCGAATCTTATGGAAGAGCCTACACTGGAGGCAGGAGTGACTACAGCCTCAGCAGCAGGCAGAGGGGTACTGGTTGGGACTATAATTTGGCCAGGAAGGACAGTAGCAGGCACAGCTTGCGCTTGGGCTAAGCTTGCGCTCCCAGATCCCTGCTCGGCTATGGGCACAGGGATCAAAGCTGGAGAGTCGCGGGCAGCAGAGTCTGGGGGGAGGTGGTGAACTACTGCAGAAGCTGGGGCAGAGACCGAGTCAGAGGCAGTAGTGTCAGGAGCAGGGGCGGCAGTGGCTGGGGCAGACATGGACGCAGGGGCAGACACAGTGGAGACTGGGGGGGAGGTGGCAGACAGTACAGGGCAGGGAGGGGAGGCCATCCCAGAGAAGGATTCAGAGCGCTGTGATCCCTCGCGATCTGGAGGCATGGGAAGAGAAGACAATTAAGACCAAATCATCCTGTATATCTTACAGCCTATCTCACAGTGAGATCATATTTATCTGAAGCAACCAGAGACTCAGGGTGTGTTGGTAAGGCCACCTTTTTCAGACTCTATAGTCTGCAAGGATCGGCTCTCGCCAGACGGAGGCGGTGTGGAGGCTCCCTGGTTTGAGTGAGAGTCGCGCTGCCGTATGGTCTGGTTGATGAAGAAACGCCAGCGCCCCACTGGAGATGACTGTGGTGCTGAATCCACTGATGCGTTAACAGAAAGATGAAAAAGACAACTGAGTCCCATGTAATAAACAAGCATGTATAAAAGAGTTATAGTACTAGCACAGCTGCACCCGTCTGGACAGGTTGATGGACTGTTTTTCACTAGTATTTATGACTAGTGACATGGTGTATTGCAACAGGAAAACACGATTCTATTAATTCTGGTGAAATCTACTCCAATAGACCACATTGTCAGGATATGCAGGAAAATGAACCAAACTAAAACTCACTTGTTGAACTTGCAGGGGTGCTCACATGCAGCTGTTCCATTGATCCAGCCTGACAAAAAGATTTATGGTCACAATTATTTCCCTTTCTGTTCACATTTGCCCAGCAATATACAATATAAACTGACTGTACACTGCTGTTCTAATGAAGTCAGTGAGGTTCTGAACAAGTATATTGCAGACTATAGGCACAGAGACTATGAGCAAAGATCAATACTCCTCATATAAAATACATGCTGTAAACTGTATGTCAGGAATGAAATGGGCTCAAATTTGATTCTGGGTCAACTGCCTAATGGAGAACATACTGTACAGCTAAAGCCAATTACGGGAATATGGAAAGATGCTGAAAGGGTTTAGACATGTTCTTGACTTATGGTGATATGTGTCTATGATGTATAGGCTGTTTATATTGTACAGCATGTGTCTATATTGCTATTTTGCTATTTATATTTTGTTACTGAAATCATACTACTACATGTCTATTGTTAAATGAGTTAAATGAGTTAAGTCAAATTGTGTATGTAAGTATACTTGGACAATAAATTTAATTCTTTCTGGTTCAGAAAAAACACACAAACCTGTGACTGAGTTGGAAGGATTTCCAGAGCTTTCTTTACTATGGCCCTCAGGTCGTCAGCAAATTTTTCCTTTTCTGATTCTAGGACAAAGTCCTCTTCCACCTTCACAGTAAGCATTACAGAAAGAAGTTATCAACACTAAGTGTATGTTGTACAATAGACAATAGAGTTTTTATGTAAAACATGACTAGCTGAATTACTGTTTCTGCTTGACACTGAAATTTGAAAAGGAATGATGTTTGTCACCATGTAATCAGCAATATCCTCTGGAGCGTCACCCTCAGCATCAAACTTGAAAGTGACCATTTTGTTACTGTGAGTCTCAAGCTGGCATTCCACCAAGTTGTCTCCTGTGTTTGACACCTAAGAGAAGAAGCTTCTGGATTAAACTTGTGTCTGGCTTACACAACACACTGTAAACACTTGTAAAAACATAGTCTCTTGTAGCAAGGGATACATACCTGGAGCATGCTTAGTTGAAAATGAGTTGTCTTGTCTGTTCTCTGATAGGATGATCTCCTCTGTGCCTTCAACCTATCCAATTTCCCATTGGCCCACAACAGTTGAGACTCTTCTCCATTGGCCGGAGCAGAGCTAAAGGTAAGAGATGCAAACCAGGATATAAACCTTGACAGGATAGGTACAAAACCTGACTTTTGCCACACTGAAGTTAAGTATGGTGTGTTGGCCTTTGATACAGAAAAGTGCACCTTAGATGTTAATGTCTCTTTTAGTCAATTCATACATCTGTTGTTGGATATGCAATGTATATAGCATAATGGTGAGTCTTATTTTGACACTAAAAAGAGGGGGGTCTTGTGTGTGGGAAACGGAAGAGTGGACCATTAAAATAGTTTGTCGTGAATGTAGTAGTGTGTTCTTTTGAAAACGAGTAACATGGTGTTGTTATTGCTATTGTAATGCTCTGTTCTCTGGATGTGGTACTAGCTGCATCAAAAACCTTCAACTAATACAAAATGCTGCAGCACGAGCACTCACTAGGACAAAAAAATATGAACATGTCTCACCTATCCTTGCTTCCTTACATTGGCTTCCTGTTAAAAGCCGAATTGATTTTAAAATACTTCTCCTAACATACAAAGCCCTTAATGGCCTTGCTCCCGCATATATTACAGACTTACTTGTTCCCTACCACCCTTCTGGACCCCTAAGGTCACAGAATTCTGGTCTCCTTGTAATTCCTAGAATATCAAAATCCACAATAGGAGGAAGAGCAATCTGCCATTGTGCGCCTGTCCTGTGGAACAAGCTCCCCTCTAACACTCTCAACACCTTTAAGTCTAGACTCAAAACTTTTTTATTTACTGACCCCTTTAGTTAGGGATGGTGTATGGTAAGCTACACCTCCTCAAGGTATTATTGTAAAGGACTGCCTCTGCTGTAAGCTCCCGTCCAGGGCTTGGTGGCCACTGACCATTCCTTTGGTGGTGTTGGCTTGTTATACATTATACCTTAGTTATGCTGCTATAGATTAATGCCGCCACAAATCACCCATCTGTTAAGCGTACAATTTTCACTCTGTCTTTCTCCTCCTCTCTTTCCTCTCCACTTCTAACTCATTTCCTCTCTGACTTTCCATGCCATTACCACCCTGCCGTGAGTCATCACTGCCTTCTACTGCAAGACCCTGCACCTCTTGCCTCCTGGGTTCTCCTGGGACCTTCTTCCAACATTTAATCTGGCGGCACTCCTGAATGGACCTCCACCCACTCCACGGTCCATGCCACTGCCTCCCTGCTGAGGGTCACCCCTGCCTTCCACTACCTGATCCTGCATCTCTGGCTTCCTGGGCGGGCTGCCTTCAGTTCCACAGACGACCCTAACATGATTGATACAGCCTCCAGCTGGCCCCTGGCTTGACTGCGCCTAATGACATGGGACTATATCCTGGGATTATAATGGGACTCCTATATTACTTTATTTATACCACAATTTTCTTATAATGTGTACCTAATGGAATAATAGTGGACTCATCACCATCTGAGAGACTGAAAACCTGCCCTAGGCAGTTGGGCTAGCCCCTTGAGCCGTTGGAACTTCCCAAGGTTTCTTCCTTTACCATAACAAGTAAAAACAAAAAACACAGCTAGGGAGTTTTTCCTTGCCCCTGTTGCTCATTGGGCCTCTTTGTGTTAAGCACTTTGAGACATGCCTTTTGTAAAAATGCGCTATATAAATAAAATTGAATTTAACTTTTCAGCACCAGAATAGCCAAGTCTAAACACCTACCCAGATGATGAATGTTTGTTGACAGACTGGCCTTGAGTCTCCTATGGATACAGAACAGATTGAAATCAAACCCTTCTAACGCACTTGTGTGAAACATTAATATAGCTTAAACAGAGCAAAAAGGTGGCAATTGTAGGTTGTGATTATAATAACTGTTCTTAACAAAAATGTACTGGGTACTGCAAAATGAGTATTTACTTTATACATCTGTTGTAAGTCTTGAGCATATTTGGTTAGTAGTATTTAATAGGTCTTGTTAAACCAAAGGAAAGTTAGATAAAAAATATTTTAGTAATAAATATCGCAATTGAGCTGTGTGTTGGTCTTCTACCTTCGAAAGTGACCATGAGATGTCAGACATAGCTCCATTTTGGCTAGGACTTAGTCCAGCTTTCTGCCTGTTTCCTCAATTAGTGTGGACACACAGCATGTAATGTTACTGATGTCTATGTATGCCAGGGTGATCAGTCAAGGGATTGTGAGTGCTTTTGTACCTGAGCAATACCCAGCAGAGCGGGGTCGCATTCTGCTAGAGAGGTTGGGGGCAGCGAGGGACCGTTAGAGCTGAGGGTCTGGAAAGCAGTGACAGTAGATGGGGATGTGGGGACCAGGTCAGCAGCACCCAGTTGGGTGGTGGATGCCTCAGCTTGAGCAGGGCACACAGGGGCAGGGGCAGCAGGGTGAGGGGCTGGCAGAGCAATGGGAAGGTAAGCGGTGGCGTGAGATGGACTCGGGGGCAACTGCTGAGGTTGGAAGGCCATGTGTGGATACAGAGGCTGATCGGATTCTCCTCCGGTATCCACGTGTGTCTGTGTGTGGGAGTGTGCCTGCATCTGACCAGGGGTCTGTGTGTGTGGGGGGGGTCTGGGCCTGACTGCTAGTCTGAGTGTGCGCAGGCAGAGGGGTCTGAGGGACATGGTGTTGAGGAGATGGTGGTAACTGGCCAGCAACAACCTGGCTGTAGAGAGGAAGAGCTCTGGGCTGGGGCAGGGCTGGGGCCTGTGTCGAGGGCTGAGGCATTGGCTGGGGCTGACAGGGGAGCTCATGAGGAGCTACAGGAGCCTGCTGTGTGGGGATGCTTTGCTGCATGAAAGGCTGTGCCGTTGAGGCTGTCTGAAGAATCTGCTGCTGCGGGATTTGTGGCACTGCCTGCAGCTGCTGTGGAGGCTCGTACGGCTGTGTTGCCATGGGCTGCGCTGGAGGCAGGGAATGCACCACTGGCTGCATACCTGTGTTGAGGGGCTGATGCTGGGCATGGATGACATGCTGCGACTGCACCTGACTCTGGATGTGTGCCTGACTACTCTGCTGAATAAACTGCTGTGTTGTGCTTATGGAAGCGGGGCCAACTGTGGGCGACGTAGTGACAACAGCAGTAACTGCCCCCGGAGACAGCATCATTTGTTGATACTGTACCACTGGTGGTTGAATGGATTGAGTGAGGTCTGATTGGATTGACTGAATTGTTGATTGCATTGGTTGTGTGGCTTGAGTGTACTGTGATGCCAATGTTGCAGGAACAGCCTGTTGTGGTTGTATTGCTCCAGGGATTGGCCCACTAGGTGCCCCTATCTGGTCAGGCTGGATGGGCCCTGGGATAGGAGCAACAGATAAAACTTGAGCTGGTGGGGTGGGCAACATCTGACCCTGGGGCTGCATCTGAGTCAGTGTAGGTGGCTGAGCTAATGCCTGAGCTTGTTGTATTTGTGGCTGTAGTACTTGGGTCGGCACGGGTGCCTGTGAAGACTGCAGAAGAACCTGGGCCTGGCTGACTTGAGGCTGTCCTTGGACAGGTGGCAGCGGTTGGGTTGCTGCTTGTGTTTGGGTCGGAATAAACACATGAGGCTGGACTTGTGATGCAGTGTGCCCTTGACACTGAAGTTGGGCCTCTGCAAGACTCTGGATTGGTACTGGCTGAATTTGAGGCTGAACAGCAGTCTGGAGTGGAATCTGTGGTGGAACATGAGTAGGTGCTTGAACCTGTCCAGGGAGTTGAGCTATGACCTCTGGGGTTGCTTTAACAAAGCCAGAGATCTGGGCTTCCACTACAGAGCTTCTATGCTGCTGCTGCTGCTGTTGCTGCTGAGAGACCAGAGCTTGTTGTTGCTGTATTAGACCAAGTGCTTGTTGATGTTGCTCTATTTGCTGCTGAGTGAGACTTGACAGCAGCTGGTGAGGCACTGCTGTCTGCTGCTGGGAGAGACATAATGGCTGCTGACCCATCTGCTGCTGCTGCATCTTCATCACTTGCTGTTCATTTGAGAGTTGCGCAGTTGCAGGGTCAATTTTTTCAATGTGCTGGGGTCCACTGTGATGCTGGACTACTGCTGCTGTCTGGTCCATCTGCTGCTGCTGTATCAAAACCTGTGGATGTGGGTCAGCTTGTTGCTTGAGCAAAGCTTGCTGCTGCTCAAGTTTTTGCTTCTGAATCATAGCCTGCTGCTGCTGCAACAAGGCTTGCTGTTGTATCTGCTGTTCTCTCTGTTGCTGCAGCAAAGCCTGCTGTTGCTGCTGTAGCTCCAATTGTTGCTGCTGTTCCCTTTGCTGCTGTAATATGGCTTGCTGTTGTTGCTCTAATTGTTGCTTTAGTAAAGCTTGATGATGCTGTTGCTCTAGCAGTGCTGCCTGTTGCTCAATTTGCTGCTGCTGCTGCTGTTGCAACAGTGCTTGTTGTTGCTGTTTTTCCAATTCTAGCTTCTGTTGAAATAAAGCTTGTTGTTGTTCTAACTGCTGTTGGTGTAACAGTGCTTGCTGTTGCTCCTTTTGCTGCTGTAATAAGACCTGCTTTTGCTGTTGCTCGATCTGTTGTTGCTGTAGAAGAACTTGCTGTTGATCAAATTGCTGTGGAATCTGAACCTGTGGTTGACTTGGTTGCTCTATCTGTTGTTGCAACACTGGAACTGTTGGTTGCTGTTGCATCAGTAGCTGTTGGTCAAGATGTTGCTGTTGCTGCTGCTTCAAGTAGGTTTGCTGCTGTTGTTGCAGCTCAAGTTGCTGCTGTAGCAATAAAGTTTGTTTTTGTTGCTGTTCATGCTGCTGCTGTAACAGAGATTGCTGTTGCTGTTGTTGTTGGTGGGGGGTGGGTTGTTGCTGTATCTGTACTTGCTCTGGCTGTGGTGGTACAAAGACCTGCTGCTGTTCAATCTGATGCTGCAAAATCATAGGCTGTTGTTGTTCACTTGATGGCTGTTGCAAAATGGCTTGCTGAGGATGATGCTGTGGTGCCTGTTGCATCACAGTTTGCTGCTGTGGTAATCCAGGGTGTGGCTGGATATACGTTTGCTGTGTTTGGGGTTCAATCTTTTGCGGTAGAACTTGCTGCTGTGGCACAGGAATATATGACTGCTGTGCTGAGCAGTGGTTGGGCTGCTGCTCCTGTTGCGACATCAGAAGTGGTTCAGCCTGCTGTGGGATTCCTGTATTGGTATGCTCTATCTTTTGCGGTATTAATAGAGCTTGAGGTTGTGCTATCACATTTGTCTGTTGCTGCTGCAAAAGGGTGGTTGGTGCTTCCAACACTGCCTGCTGTTGCTGCTGAACTATGGCTTGCTGTGTTTGCTGGGGTAGCACCTCATGCTGAAAAGGTGTGGGTTGATTTTGCTTTGTCAGTGGGAAGGGCCCTCCTACCAATCCTGTGGGATCTCCAATTGACATGGGTGCTGTGAGCATGCTTACGGGGGCCTGGGGTGAGACTCGGGGAATGTAGGATTGTGACTGAACTATGGAGGTGTGTGGAGTGGTGCTGTCCATGGATTGAGAGGGAAGCATTTGGGCGACATTGGATGGGTATGCCTGAAGGGACTGTAGGCGGAGGTGGATTTAGAGAGAATGATTATGAGGGAGTGGTGAGAATGGAAGAGATGGTGTGGGAGAGGGAGAAAAGGTTGTTGTGAAAAGAGAAAGGAAGACCATAGCATTAGTACCAGGGTTCAATCATCTGAAAGCACCAGCACATTTTCAGTGTACCTAACTCAAATCTTTATCAAGTGTGTCATGCCATTATTGTGTTTAAAATCGCACAGGTTTAATTTGTGTCAGTTTCTTATGCTCCACTGCTGTCAGTAACTACGCTACTGTAACTGTGCATTCTGTATTTATGGATGGTTGACTCAGACTAAATAAGGTAACAATAAGGTAACAACTGACACAGATTGGAAGATACTGCTGCCCCTCAACAGTGAAGACTGATGGCCAAAAACAAGTAATAGTTTCATTTAGATAACAGTGTTATACTTGCAATGTATAGGCCGTCACAAAGATACAAAGGGTACCAACACAGATATATGACATGTGGAATTAATATCTGGGTAGGTTACAGAAGAAGAATCCACACATTTAGTAGAACATACACATCAAAGTCAGGCAGGATGCAACTTCAAATGATTCATGTATGTATGTATAATGTATCTAACTAGGGGCATATTAATAACATCAGTTTCAATATCATGAGAGGCAAACCTAGCCATCAGGGAAAGGAATCGTCTAATCATCACACAAATGGCATTGGATGTGAAGTAAGTCAAAGAATGAGCATAGTTAAGTATTATATCATAGATCTCCAGAAGATTATTTGTGCTTTATACCATGGGTCCCCAAAGGATACATCTCTACCTATAAAATACATCCAGAGACTCCAGTCAGACAAATGAGGTGGTGTGCTTGTATATTAGGTTAGTCTCCCTGGGTATACAGTATGTCCAGCAAAGGAATGATTTGGAGTACATTGTAGAATAGGTGAGAGGCACCAGATAGGTAGATAGCCAGAGACTGGACATGAGGGAGACATTCACCTGGGAATATTGCTGCAGTATGCTTGGTGATACCTGTGTTGCCATAGTGACTGGCTGAATGAAACTATGAGCCACTGGCATGTTTGGAGCCCCACCACCACTTTGGCCAATGGACATGCCAGACATTCCACCACTCTGGCCAATTGGCATGTTTGGATCCCCTCCGCTCTGACCAATAGGGAGTATCTGGGGGTGGGACTGAACCCCTGCACTCTGCACTGCCTGATAAATAAAGAGAACAATGCTTACCCACAATAATGTCATTTTTAACTCAACAATAGGCTTTTTATCTCAGGTGCCCACCAACATGTTCAAAAGCGTACTGTATTGTCATGACCAGAGCTCTGGTGTCTAAGAGAGTAATTACATAACAAAACTTTATCACACACACACACACACAAACATACACATGCAATGGCTTATTGCTCATTGAGTAATAAGTGGTAGTTACAACAGAATGAAGTTCCTTACGGTCGAGGCTGAGGGGTAACTAGGTTGAGCAGGTGCGTATGGCCTCCCAGACTCCCCCTGTGCTAGGAGGACTTGGTTTGTTCCGCTTGCAAAAGATTCACAGCTTGCCGCAGAGATGCTCTCCCCCTCTGAGTAAGATAAGAGAATGAGTCAGACTCCTGTCACTGAAGTGTCCTTCATCAGCAGCTGGCAGCGATCCAACCCAAAGAGAATTAGGCCTACCAAACCACCCAATGACCACTAAATTACAGTAAATCCTTATCAACCAATATAGAAAACAAACAAGCCACCTTTCAGTTGTATTTTTTTTTTGTATTTTTAATTTTTTTTTTTTTCAAATCCATTTCAGTTATAAACCATGTTGCTCATGCTAGCCTTTACACACTGAATACTGGCTAGTATTACATATACACACATATATACATATTATATATATATACATCACACAGTTTACAGACAACATGCGCTTGACCAAAGTGCATAGGATTAGTGGATTAGCGGAATCCCTGACTATAACACCTCTGCACCTCTCGGACCACTTCTTCATTCAGTTCAGCTTACGCCTCCCTGTAGTATCTCGGACCGTCCCTCCTCTAGTATCGTTCCGCCGCAATCTCTGAAATCTCTCTCCCTCTCACTTTGCTTCTCTTGCTGCCTCTGCTCTTCCACCAGCATGTACATTCTCCTCACTTGAGGTCAATGATGCCACTGAGTCTCTGTGCTCTACCCTGAGGATGTGTCTTGATAGGCTATGTCCCCTATCCACCAAACCGGCTCGGCCCTCCCAACCGCATCCTTGGCTTGATGATTCCATCCGTCAACAGCGTACAAACCTCAGAGCTGCTGAAAGGCAATGGCGCAAATCAAGAAATCCTTCTGACTTAAACAGGTTCCAGGCACTGCTCTCTTCCTTCTCATCTGATATCACTGCTGCAAAGAAGGCTTTCTATAATGACAAAATTCAAAACGCCACGGAAACCAGGAGACTATTCTCAACCTTCAAAACTTTACTCAACCCCCCACCACCACCTCCTGCTACCAATCTGACAGCTGATTCTTTTGCTTCTTTCTTCAACGACAAAGTAGCTGCCATCAGTAGGCAGTTCTCTGAACCAACTGCAAAGGCTACAACTGGACCATATACTAGCGGAAGCACCTCCGATTGAAATAGTCCTGCCGCGACATTTCCTTCATTCAAACCCCTCACCGAAATGGATGTGTCCAAACTTCTCACTTGCAGCCGTCCTACAACGTGCCCTCTGGACCCGCTTCCAACCAACCTCTTGCAATCCATTGCTCCAACTATCACACCAGCTATCACACATGTGATCAACGCTTCACTATCAACAGGAATCTTCCCTTCTGCATTCAAGCATGCTCAGGTAACACCTCTACTCAAAAAACCCTCTCTTGCTCCCGACCAAGTAGGAAACTACGGTCTCTCTCCTTCCGTTCCTTGCTAAAACTATTGAAAGGGCGGTATTCAAACAGATTACTGAATTACAGATTACTTGAGCCAACAGAATCTACTCGACCACAACCAATCTGGCTTTAAGAGCGGCCACTCCACTGAAACAGCTCTACTATCTGTGGTTGAAGCCTTAAAAGAAGCCAGAGCGGAATCAAGGTCATCTGTACTCATCCTGCTTGACCTGTCAGCTGCGTTTGATACGGTAAACCACAGTATTCTATTGTCTATACTGTCAAACATGGGCATCAAGGGTGATGCATACTGCTGGTTCGAATCCTACCTCACTGGGCGACTGTTCAAAGTGTCCTGGCTAGGACACACCTCTGCGCCTTACCACCTTGCTACTGGAGTACCCCAAGGATCTGTGTTGGGCCCCCTTCTTTTCTCCATCTATACCACTTCTTTGGGCCAAATCATCCGCCAGCACGGCTTCTCTTACCACTGCTATGCCGATGATACCCAGCTCTATCTGTCATTCTCAACCGATGACCCAACCATCCAAACGCGAATCTCGGATTGCCTCTCTGACATCTCTGCATGGATCTCCAGCTGAACCTCTCAAAAACCGAGCTGCTGGTCCTCCCAGCTAAACCAACTATTCACCACAACATTTGCATCAACTCTGGCTCCTTGTCTCTTGCTCCCTCACGGGTAGCCAGGAACCTAGGTGTTATGATTGACGACCAGCTAACCTTCAATGACCATGTTGCTTCTGTTGCCCGGGCCTGCCGCTTCGCACTATTCAATATCAAAAAGATCAGGCCATACCTAACTCAACAAGCCTCCCAATTGCTGGTTCAAACTATGGTCCTCTCACGCCTTGACTACTGCAATGCCCTTCTGGCAGGACTTCCTGCCTGTGCCGTCAAGCCACTTCAGATGATCCAAAATGCTGCGGCGCGTCTCATCTTCAATCAGCCGAAGAGGACGCATGTCACCCCTCTGCTAATCGAGCTCCACTGGTTGCCTCTGGCGGCTCGCATCAAATTCAAATCACTGATGCTGACTTACAAAGTGCTTAGAGGATCTGCCCCTTTTTATCTAAGCACTCTCATAAAAGCTCAAGCTACCCCCCGACAACTCTGGTCCTCCAATGACTGTCGACTGGCAGTCCCGACACCTCGCCCAAGGCAATCCAGACTCTTCTCATGTGTCGTCCCACGCTGGTGGAATGACCTACCAAAAACAATCACAACAGGGCCATCTCTGGAGGCCTTCAAAAAGCTCTTAAAGACCCAGCTATTCAGAGAACATCTTCTATCCTAGCACTAAAATGAACTGAAGCACTATCCCCTAGCACTATGCTCCTTAAGGTTTCTGCTATGTAGCTTGATTGTTATCCTCGTTTTGTAAGTCGCTTTGGATAAAAGCGTCTGCTAAATGCATAAATGTAAATGTGATGTAATGTAATGGATGGGGTACCTGTTGTACCTGCTAGGCCAGATGCGTTGCTGTGGACCGCCTGCTGTCTGACGTGCTGGTCCACCTCCGGCAGCTCCTCTGCCTCCCTCTGGCCCCCGGTGGCCCCCACAGCACCAGCAGTGGTCCCAGGACCCATGGAGGAGGGGCACGACGGGTGGGAGCAGGAGAAGGAGGAGGAGGTGAAGGTGGAGTCTCTCCTCTCCTCCAGAAGGCCAGGCTGCTGCTGATGCTGCTGCTGCTGAAGCTGCTGCTGCCTCCGCTCACGGGACTTCTTGATGAGAGTGACCCGGTCGCGGATGGACTTGCTCACCACTTTGGCGTCACTCTCGTGGAAGAAGCCAGATTTCACCTGACGCGGGGACACAAGGGAGAGATAAATGGGAGACACAAAAAACAGAGTGAGGAGGGCAATCGAGAGGGTGGATGGATAAAAGGTTAGAGGAAGCTAAAGTTATGGGACACACATAGAAACACATTCAACTGCCTAGACTTAAAGATGCTAAATTCGATTTTAGATCTCTGGCATCTAAAATCGATAAAGATGCTAAATTCGATTTTAGATCTCTGGCATTCGCCCTTCTTTCCTCTCTCTCCCCCTCACCATTTCCAGAGCCCCTTCCTCTCTCTCCCCCTCACCATTTCCAGAGCCACTTCCTCAGCGCTGTCGTTCTCCAGATCATAGCTGAACTCGATGGCCTCGTTGTCCTTGTGTTTGCCCTTGAGCTTCTTGGGCTCCTCCACCCAGATGCGCAGTGCCAGACAGTCCTGGCAGCCCATGTCTTCCTCCGCCAGCTCCACCCGCACGCCCGTGTCTTCGCCAAAGAACGCGTGGTTGAGCAGGTCTTTGATGGAGAGTCTATGGCGTGAACACAAGCAGACAAAGTCAAGCAGTGTAAAAAGAGGGTGGTTAAGGAGAGATTTCTCATCTGGCCAGCCTCGCGCTAGCAGCCAAATGACACACTTCATTAGGCAGAAAGATGGGCCATGCAGCAGGGGAACTCACCGCTCGGTTCTGTTCTGGCGAATGCAGCCCTCGATGATTTCCTTAATCTCAGGGTCATTCACCTTGTCAAAGCTGGCTGGTTTGATACCCTGCCAAAAAGACCAATGAACACATATTTAACAGCATACACTGTATGTATATTTCTAAAGGGGCATAAAATCAGCAAGATTTAGTTTAGGGAGAGAAAGCATCTTAGATACTCCTGCAAGGCAAAATGTATGGCCCTTACGCTTGTGACTTTGCGGTAGATCTGAGCGGCATTCTGGCACTCGGAGTATGGGTATTCTGAGGTGGCCATCTCCAGCATACACATGCCAAAGGCATAGACATCCACTGACTCATCATAGTGCTCCTCATACATCTCAGGAGCCATGAACTCAGGGGTGCCTAGACCAGACAAAATAGAATGATGGTTGGGAACACAGATTCACAAATCACAAACAATCAGCAGGCACTAGCTTACAGTATAGTATAACCAGGCGGTGGTGGCGCCGGTGGTAGAGGAGCCGTAAGGTTGCAGGTTCGAGCCCTGAACACTCTACCTGACACCATCGAAGTGTCCTTGAGCAAGACACTGAACCCTAAATTGCTCCTGGTGGCAGCGGCCTCTGGCTCTCCTGACCATGCGCATCCTGTATGTCCAGTATATGTAGAGAAATTGACAATAAAGAGACTTAACTATATTCTGGCACTGTGATGGGAACCCAGGAAAATGATTGGTGCTTTTCAGACCAGAAGCATGAGTTCTTACATATTTCTACCCTCTGGTTTAAGTGTGTTCTGAGTACCTGTAGATTATGCTTATGCTACTTTTCCGGATAAAGGTTCTTTTGTCTGTGCAACTCACAATCAACCACTGTCTTTAATGCCGTGTAGCTAAGAAGATTTGTCAGCACAACTGGAATGTCCACATCCCCCCCTTAGCCATAATCATCCCATTCCATTAGTTACTTTTCTTTCAGCAGGATGTTTTTAGCGGGCCATTTATGTGCAAATATCGACCAAGAGCGGTCAATAAGCCATAGTTTTAAGCCTCAGCTGTCTTGCATTGGTAAGTATAGTAGAACCTATATACTCCAAAGCCTTTAATGTGCTTTTTGAAAGAGAAAAACTTTGTAATGGACTTTTGCCTTACATAAAATGGGAATATCCAGAACACTTAACTGGCAGGGCTACTGGCAGGGCTCACTATGGTGCTACAGTAGTACAACTACTTCAACCTGAATCTCCTTGTGTCACAAAAAGCAAGCGCTGCTATCTGAGTAGTTGGTACAGGGATTGACCTAACCGATGAATAGGGATGGGTATTGAGAACGGGTATTACATTCCTACCAGCTCATGCCTTGTTGGTAATAACATACAGTATTACAAACTCTTCTGTTATCGGTATATTTTATTGTTCTGTCTTTCTACTGAGTCTATATCAAGCCCATGCCCTTTTTTGGGCGGGGAGTGATCAGCTTCATGACAAAATTCATTCTTTCTTGCAGAGTAAAGTATTAGTTAGTGAGAATGATGAACGGTATACTGTAGTATCAGTGCTGATACAATCCAAGTGATGCCCATGCCTACCGATGACGCTCTTTGCAAAGGAGGTACGCATGAGCGTGGCCAAGCCCAGGTCTCCGATCTTCACTGAGCCTGTTGGCCCGGTGATGAAGATGTTGTCGCACTTGAGGTCCCGGTGCACAATAGGTGGAGTGCGCGTGTGCAGGAACTGCAGGCCCTTCAAGATCTGCCGGCACCAGCTGCGCAGCACCTTGGGCTTCATCACCTTAAAGCGCTTAAGATAGCTGTGGAGAGGGGGCGGAAGAGGAGAAGGGGAAATGGAGAGAAAGAGAAAATGGTGTCTGTGTAACGAGACTCCTTGGCATCTGTTGATGCACATAATAAGCGAGCAGGCTGAGACTGAATGATGCGTGTCAAGCAGAAAGTGCTCATGTTTCCACCAAGGCTATCCTAAAGCACAGAACCACCCCACATAGGTAGTGTATCCAGTGACTCAGCATGAAACACGCGGCCATCTGCATCAATGCCTGGAAACAGATCTTAACCAATTCATATAGAGTACCTGCCAACATCTGAGTGACATAATCAGGAAGATGTTTTAGTGGGGGCTGGGGACTGATGGGCAAACATACTAATGGGAATATTCATACATAATGTTGGGCTTTGGAATTTATGAGAGATTCTAGGGAGACACAAAGGAGGAACTTGTACAAAAAGGGGAGCATTTGGCAGCTATGTCAATATAACAGATTAACTGATTTGTCAAGAATGAAAGGTTTGTTTTACGTTTTGAGAGTTCCTGATGTCATGAGCTCAGTGACGAGAACGATGCACTTCTTGCCACGGAGGACGGACTCCCATGAGTCGTAGAAACGCACAATATTGGGGTGCTGAAGGCCTTTGAGCATCTCCGCCTCCTCCTTGAAGCGCTGCTGCTCAGCCTTGGTTAACTTGCGGTCCTGAGAAAGACACAGAAAAGAGAATTGAAAAGAACAAAAAGACTAAATTCACCTGAGCAGTCAGCCTTGCCTAAAAGACCACTGCTGAGTTTTTAGAACTTTTAAGATGTTTAATTCTTACATAAAATACTAAAAAGGCAAGGTAGAGGTGACCTAAGTTGAGGTCACACAGACCTAAGTACACTTGCATTTGTAGACGTTGTACAGCACCATAAAATTCTTTTTTAAAAAATATTGCAAAAAAAATAAAACTGGAGGGAAGTAATATTTTAAAAGATAAAATGAATTTGCTTTCCATAAACTATCAAGCTTTATTGGAGATAAACTCTTCATATTTATGATGAGGTTATAAATTGATCTGGCACTTCCCATGGCTTCATCTGGGAATTAATGACCAGGACAGAGGATAATAAATAAAAGTGCCTGTGGTGCACAGCCGTGAGGTGAGGCAGAGTTCCCCAGTAGAGCGAGCCCACAGCCCTGTTGCAGTTTTAATTGGAGTTCCCCTTTAAAAAATGTGCTGTGGAAGAGGAATGTTAAAATGTATTGTATCCATTCACTTTTACTGCAAGAATGTAACCCTCCCAAATAGACTAGGTTCCATTAGCTGTGTGCAGTCTTTGGCTGGGCAGGCCCGCTGGAGGGGGGAGAAATAGTTGGGAGGGCTGTAACCGTCGGAGCCATGGGGGCTGACACCAGCAAAAAAATCTTTTCGGTTCAACTGCAACGCCATTCAATTAGAACTGTACATCCAAATGAGAGGCTAGACGAGCGCGGGCTCACGTTTTTTTTCCCCTCTTCAATCCCCCCTTTTTTATTCTCAATGCAGCAGTTCAGCAGTGACCACCAGATGGCGTTGTTTAAGTGGGCCTCTGGTGCCTCACCAGACCAACACCCTGCCTATAAAACACGTTTGTGCTGCATCTGCTGCCACACTGAGATTGCTCCGGTGTGGAGGATGCAGTGTAAATCCTCTCTGGCAGAGTGGTACCTTGGCACTTGGCACAGGCGGCAGGATTGTGCCTGTGAGCTCTTTGAGGACAGCCCTATTGCTTTCCCAGACACTGCTTCATATGAACACACTGCCACTGGCTCCTCACAAGGGAGGAATAGGCATTCATTCAAATGTGTTCACCAATACCACATACTGGGCTTGGAAACCACAGAGGCAGTTCGGATGTTTGCCCTCGCTTCTCTATTGAAGCACTAGCTAAATCACACATAGCCTATAGTACACACGACAGGACGCAAAGCAGAGCCCCTCTTTAGAGACAGTCTGCATGTAAATATCAATGGCGCTTTCACAAGGAGGCTCAAGTGTGACAGTGGGGTACCTCGTCATGCACAGAATCTTAATGTTCATTTACTAGTGGGTCCAAGTCACCTTCTGGGTTTCAACACTAGAAAACCACGCCACTGACCCTTGCTGCATGGATACTCTGCCTGTCAACTAAGATCCCTGTCAGATGAAGCAAACAGCTGGCAGCTTTTGGTTTGGGATCTTCATACCTAAACAAATAGCTAAACTAATTCCAAACCCTCCCGACTCTGTAATGCCTTATGGAGGGTGATGTTTCAGGGTCACTGGCTTTTAACACGGCCGACCAAAATAATGCATTGTGGTCATTTGACCTATGACCCTTCATCATTGGGATTAGGTGACCCAAGTATAAAAAGGCTATGGTAGGGTCATCCGTGCAATGACTGTAACAATAGAAGTTTAAGTGATAAGACCTTCAGTTAAAAACAAACGGAGGCGCATGAGAAAAATGCTTTATCATTACAACATTACTCCCACACAAATATGGGGAAATGATATGCTTGGAGTTTGACAAAACACACACACAGAAAGAATATATGTGCAGACATTATCTGATCCACCAATTAGCAAGGGTTAAAATGACGTTGTTCAACTCGTCTTGAGTCACTCTCTTACAAATATTCCACAGCCTAATCTCCTAATTAGATATCCATGTAATGAGGCCTGTTTTTCAGTGTGCAGTGCTTCCTTACATTTGGTGTGCCTGATTTACCGTAGCCAATGCCTGTTCCTTTACTCTCTTTCATCCCAGCCCTCGCTCTCTCTCTCTTTCTCTCAGCCCCCCTCCTGGCTCTCTGTCTCCAGTGATTCAATGTCCTTTTGTGGAAGTATTGGTGAGGGCCACCTCCTCTCTCTCCCTCCCTGCCCCCTTCCTCTCTCTTGCCAGTTCTGTTATGCCCCCCTGCTTCTATTCTCTGGGACTCAACATCAACATGAAAACTCTGCTATTGTCATGGCTAAAAATAATCCCCAGGACTTCTCCTGTACATCTTTCCCCTCACCAAGACACACACACACTCACTGGCAGACAGACAGACAGACAGACAAGGAGAAAGAGTGTGAGCCACACATCCTGTCTCACTACCCGTTTCTCCTTCTTTATTGCACTTATGTGTAGTATATGTTCCTAGTTCTGTTTTTTTGCCAGGGACCAACTAGACTTGTCCCTTGCTGTTATGTGACAACCGGTTTGAAATATAATTGCAAGGTCGAAAGCATGTGTGTGCGTGTGTGTGTGTGTGTGTGCGCGCGCATGCATGCACAGCCCAGTGTGTGTCTCTTTGTACTGTTCTGTCTGCGTATCAGCGACTGTAGCCATTGGAGCGTGTGTGTCTGTGTGGGTCTGCATGTCCTGATTTCTTTGCGTTCCTGTCTCTGTGTCCCCTCTGACAGTCTGGGCCTGTCTGAGAGCCTCCCACTGCTCAGACCAGCCTGTGTCTATGTGAGTGCTCATCACTTCTACTCCCCTATGTACCCAGGCCTGTGTGCCACTGTCTGTCAGTCCGCGTGCGTTCTTGCATATGCACACGTGCTTTGTTCATTTTCAGCCATTCTCTGTCCAGCTGCCTGGG
This sequence comes from Limnothrissa miodon, assembly GCA_017657215.1. Taxonomy (NCBI): domain Eukaryota; kingdom Metazoa; phylum Chordata; class Actinopteri; order Clupeiformes; family Clupeidae; genus Limnothrissa; species Limnothrissa miodon. Next base: position 706,683 of record JAGFZM010000038.1, on the reverse strand, counting down.
GTCGACAAAGGTCAGTTGTGTTAATTACAATAATTATCATTCATGTCCTGGCGACCCAGACAGCTAAAAGCACACACACACACACAAACATAAAAGATGAGTCTAAATTGCAAAACAGCTACTACTGTTCTATTACTATTTTAAGTGCAGAGCATCATTAAGCAATTTTCAGTTATTAGTTAACAGTTAAGCTACTCTCTACATGTGAAATTACTCTGGTATTAACAATTTACTTCAACCTATTAAACTTAATTTACTTTTTCCCATAATCAACAATGATTTGAACTACTACTACTACTACTACTACTACTACTACTACTCAGTGTATTCCCAAAACAAAAAAAGCTATAAATACGAATCACTAAATTATATTTAATGCCATCTAGGGGTGGGCGATATAGTCTAAAATTTATATTGCGATATATTTTGAACCATAGACGGTAGATGATATATATCACGGTATACTTTGGTATGTAACTTACAGCATAACAGTTTCTTAATGGTTACCATAGCATAAAGTCAATATGTACAACAGCTGTTTAGTCATCGTTTGGAGGTGTTTATATTGGACTCTCAAATTCACACAGAAGTAAACTGGTAAGCTGCATTTGTGTCAGGCAATAGCTGTTCAATTTATAGGCTCTTACACAGTTTCGTTGTAAGTTTGAAAAGGTGCTATCAATAAGGTGAAGCTACAGGTCAACAACATTTTTTCACATGGTTGTGGAGTTGCAATGAGCCTATCACGGTGTGCCGATATGACCCAAAATCTCTATCATTGGCCAAATTTATATTGCATATTGAAGGAGAGCAGAAGCATAGCGGCCCGACGCAGTCAGAAAGAGAGATCTTTTGTGGGAAGGCAGTGGGTGTCTTTCATGAATTTCCCCCAGTGAGTGAATATCTCAGTCAGTCAATTGGGCCGATGCATACGCCATGTCAGCTTCACATAGCGGCTATGGCCACAGACTGACGGCACTCACTGAAGCAAATGGCCCATTGTTCCGCGGTTAAATTAGGAGTATGCTCAAGAGAGGCCTCCACATTTCCTGACCCAAGTGTAAGCAAGTTAGCAGAGCATTCTCTCCTTTGTGTGGGCGATCCCCAAAACAAGAACAAGCCCTAACACAAAAGGCCTTACACAATCTGCATAATCACCACATCTGTGCTCTAACATATTTGGCAATATTGGTGGGTGGCAGTGAGGTGTATTAAAGGCTTGTGTAGACAACCTATAACTTTTTACTCTTTCCTTTAATCTTATTTGTTTGTTTTCTTACTTTATTTTATCCACTATGTTTTTATTTTCTGTCTTTGTAAAGCACATTGAATTGCCTACTTTGTGTATGAAATGCGCTATATAAATAAACTTGCCTTGCCTTGCCTTGCCTATAACTCATGGTGTAAACAACTACGTAGACGTGACCTCAACCTGACCACAGAACACACATAGCGAGTCCGATTTGTACCAGACACCTGCTTTGGATAAGGTCAAGTCTTGTGTAAGGTAGAGCTGTAAACTTGTCCTCTCTCCCTCTCTCCCTCCCTCTCTCTCTCTCTCTCTCTCTCTCTCACACACACACACACACTAGTGTAAATCTATGAGCAGAGGAGAGTGAGGAAAGGGTCTCCTGGGAGGCAGTGGAAACTAGCCATGTGTTGTTTAGGCACTTAGAGGCACATTTCCTCCAATGGGCCACCCCACTCTCCTGCGCTCCTGCAGCCTCTGTAAACATGTTCATGAGTCCCAGCGCTCCCCGAAGGCTTTGTAAGTTAATTGTCGGCGTATTACAATCTTTCATCAAAACCCACAACCCCTCAGGGTTCTGCTGAGTGACGGGAGGGGAAAGAGGGGAGAAGCGCTTTGAGTGTTTCGTACATGCTAACAGCCTCATTCCCCCTGTTTCCATGATCTCAAATGTCCGCATGCTGTCTGGTGTGTGAGAAGGGGAGCTGAAGACCCATGGTGAAAGTGCAAGTGGACAGCGAAGCAGACAGGGAAAGTAAGCGGTCCACTATTAAAGAATGTGAGGCGACTGCTGAGATTAGATGAGGGAAATCTATGTGAGCTCAGACTAACGAGATGGGTTGCACTGCTGAAAGGAGAAGAGCTCACTGGGATTAGCACTTACTATTGGGCCAGGCACAAATACCCTCGTCACGTCCATGTTGTCTGTTGTTGTTTTGGTTTTTGCCTTGTGAATCAAATACTGATGACATAATGGCAAGGCTCCTGCCATGACAGTGACACTATATCTGTCAGTGCATTCCCTGCTAGTGGCCGAGTCAGTCTGATCCCAGATCAGCCACAGTACCACTTATTGTCTACAATACAGTAGGTGGATAGACTGCAGCATTTCTTGTGAATGCTGTGGGCTCTCGCACAGATCATCCAGTGCTCACATGTTTGCAGTGTAGAGCTCAATTTACAACACTAGAGAGTCTGATTCACAACAAAAGAAGTCAAAATGAGAAATAAAATCAGACAGATAAATAGGAAAATAATTCTTTAAAAGTCAAGATAAAAAAAATGCAGACAGTATGAAATAAAAAAATGATAATAAAAATGAAAATAAAAGGGGTTTAGTGTTTGGCATTCATAAGTTACCGTATGACAAACACGTACAATGTGAACAGCATCATGGACACGTGATCTGCAGACTGGTTGTGATAGTTTGTTTTTGCAAACGTCTGGAGTTCAACTGAATTATTGAGCTGCCCCTTTAAAGGCACTCTTCATATTCTAGGTCACATGTTAAAAATATAACATGTCTGCCTTAGAGGATCCTGGCCATTGAAGGACTGAGGGAGAATCTACACAAACATGGAGAAGATCACACCACAGAGGAGTAAACATGTGTTTATCAGTGACTGGGAATCCTTTTGAATTCCTTTGTATTTTCTCATCACTTTTTGTGTTTTTTTTCTGCAGATCAGTGTTTGATTTTTTTTACTTTCATTACAAATCTTCACGGCATCTGAAAGCAGCAAAGAGGCTCTGATGAACAAGACTAATTGCTATTTAAATACACCCCGCATCAGACTCCAACTCCAATTTATTTCCCCTCATTACAGCTCTTTTAAGAAATCTTTCCGCTGCAACAGCAGGCAGAGCTGTCAGCCGTTCCTCTTCCCCTTGACTCTCTCTTCCTCCCTCTCTTCCTCCCCTCTTCTACCCCCTCCTCTCTCTTCACCCTGCAGTGAGCGAGGTTGCTGTGGATGCTAGGGGAGAAATACGGAGTGACATAACGTAGCCATGAGTAAGCACATGGACTCTAAGGATGCCTCAGCGCCTCAGACGGGCTATTGCAGACACACACACACACACACACACACATGCCCACACACAGAGAAACCCCAGCACCCTTTCTTCCCTTTGGGAAAGACTAGGCAGAGACGGGCAAGCTTTTTTCTGCTGTGTGCGGCCAAAAAGCGATGACCTTTTCCTTAATGATGGCGCTGGGGTGGGTTGGGCTGTGAGGGATAGCGGGGAGAGGAACCCAAACTAACCCTACTGGCATCATGGCACACATCAATACCTGGCAGGCCTTTGGATCACAAGCTGTCTGTCTGGCCCCATTTGTCTGCTCGAAGCGATGGCGCACAGAGCCAGAATGATGACCAGGCCTCTTCCTGAGTCACATCCGAATCATTGTTGCACTGCAAAACCTACAGCATGCAAACCAAACTAAACCTGATCTACCCCCCAAAAAATCCTAATACTTTCTAGTCTCTGGGGCTTCATTAAAATTGCGTGAGCAACTAAGGGTCTTTTATGATTCCTCCATCTGGGTAGCTTGCTAGAGTTAGAGGAGAATATATGGATTGAGTAATGCGGTGACACCTGCCAGAGAGGTGTTAACTAGCAGAGACAGTCAGTCTGTGCTTTCTCTGTCTGCTGTGGAGGCTGGCAGACGTGGCCTGGCTGTTGTTGTGGCAGAGCCCGTCCTGTGGCAGCCCAGTCAGGACAGACGGCTTGGGTTGAGCCAGTGGCGTTTCTGCGTGAGTTGTGCTGTCTGTGCAGGCTTTTTGTTCCAGCCTGACAGGCACCCACTGTAATTAACTCCCTGGATCACCCCCTGTGTACTCACTCACAGACAGACAGAAGCGCGTGAGCGCGCACACACACACACACACACCCACACCCACATACACACACACACATACAACCCCATTACTTTCTCTCTTTCTTTCTATTTATCCTTATTTATGCTCTAAAACACACACACATAGACACACACAGACTCTCTCTATTTCTCTACCTCTCTGTATATTCCTCTCTAACACACAAACACACACACAACACTCACAGGAACATTCTTGCCTGCATTATTTTAATTGACTGTAGAACATGCAAGAATGTACACTAAATGATATTAATTATAATAAATAATTCACAATCCAATGCACACATGAACTCTAGTATTGTAGTACACACACAGAGAGAAATGTGTTGAGCTGCATAGACCAAGCCCACTCTTTAGCATCTAGTTGCTATTCTATGTGAACAGTCCCATGCATAAGTCGCTGTGCATTCTCACAGTAAATTCCACGCCACTCTGAGTGATGAACCCATTCGCCGAGGCTGCTACAGTCCTAAATGTGAAAGATATAGTGCTTTGCCCTTTTGCCTCTAAGCGGACGGGTGACAGAGAGAACAGGAGGGAGGGAGACAGCGACAGAGAGAGAAAAAAAAGAGAGAGAGAGAGAGAGACGGCTGGAGGGAGGGAGGGTGTGTGGCCA
>JAGFZM010000038.1:678944-701930 GCA_017657215.1 Limnothrissa miodon | reverse complement strand
GAGAGAGAGAGAGAGAAAGAGAGAGAGATAGTGAGAGAGATATTGGTTAGGAGAGGTTTTGTGGATTCCCATGAGAAAGAGGAAATGCTTTTGAAAAAATGAGAACCATTGAAATGTGTGTAATAACAAGTGCTCGGTGCTGAGAACCGTTGAAATGTGTGTAATAACAAGTGCTCGGTGCTGTTGAGAAGTCAGCCCACTACAGACTACTCCACATTGTCTCTTGTAATACATGCTGTTTGCTCTTGTATTGATGCCTGTTATGTAACTGGCAGCTATGAGGGGAGGGCAGGGAGGCTGGGCTGTGTTATTGTGCCCTCAGCACTTGACCAAATTAGTTCAAACCAAATTCTTAACCAGCAATACAAATCAAGTCCCATTCGTTTGGGTTATAAACGAATGGGACTTGAGATGATGACATAATCACAACAAACAAAACTCCTGCTGGTTAATGCGTTCATTTTAAATATTGAGATATGAATATTATGTGTTGATAACAACAGTAGTAAATCTCCCCAGCACCGAGTCCATCTTCACATAAGAGTGCAATCCCAGGCTTAGACGGGCCATGTTATTTAACACTCCTAACTCGGCAGACACAAAACTGGCTGTCGTTTTGTGGTTCGGTCTCACAAGCTCTCTCCCAATGATTACTGCTCAGCTATGAGGAGCGCTCCTACCCCCCATATGCTGGGTTAGTGTGCCTATGTCTGTGAGCGAGCGGCACTGTGGCTAGTCCTGAAGCTAATAGGGTTATATTCTCACTAGGAGGTAATGTCCTTGTCAAGTTGCATCTCTGCTGATCCGAATGAAGTTGAAAAGGCTATGATTTGGTTGCTCTAGGTCTAGGAGATGCGTGCTTCTAGGTGTGCTGGAATCCCCCTAACAGCCCGGCAAACACAATAAGGATTTTTTATCTTTTTATTATTATTATTTCCTCGTTTCATTTCATCATGGCAAAATACCAATACCAGGGCCAAAGTAATTCACTAACATCTAGCCCCACTGGAGGGCTTCTCCTCTGCCAATGAGTTGATCTGTACATATCTGTGGCCAGTGGTTCATGTGAGTGAGTGACAGGGAAAATGACAAAGAGAGGAGAGAGAGAGAGAGAGAGAGAGAGAGAGGGAGAGAGAAAGAGAGAGAGAGAAAGAGAGAGAGAGAGAGAAAGAGATAGAGGGAGAGAGAGAGAGAGAGAGAGAGAGAGAGAGGGAGAGAAAGTGAGCATTATATCCAAAGTTCTCCTCTGGGAAGAATGCCATGTTAATCCTCTGTTTGGCACATCTCTCATTCTCTCTCTCTTTCTCTCACTCTCTCACTCAATCTCTCACTTTCTGCCGTTCTCCCCCTCTCTCCAGCTTCTCTCTCTCCCTATGCATATTTACATATACCTGTTCAGAAAGACCTTCTTTGTATCTGTCTCTGCTTTCATTCCAGTGCGTACAACAGTGTAAATGCACTTTCCCATAGCTGGGCTCTGCTGGCCATCCTTAGGAGAGTGACACAGCAGTAAAAGTGATATACACACATACAGTACATCACTGAGAGTAACAGAGCCCTGGCGGGGAGCTGAAAGACTCTCAACAGGGTTTGCCGGTGTACGATTCCAGGCCTCCCGTGGTAGCATAGCAACCTGTCCACTGGCCTTGTCGGGTTCTCAGACTTTCACCGACATCGCCTGTCATGTCCAACACAGGCCGTGATGATTACATCAGGCATGCAGCTCTGGGCTGATTTCATTTGCATTGGCCACTGAAGCGAAGCAGAGGAGAGGACACAGCAAAAAAAATGGTGTCCACTGGAAGCACATAGCCTTTTAGTAAAGCACTGCTCCTTTATGGCTGATACCATAAAAGTGACAAAGCCACTACTTCTTTGTTTAACATTGCTATTGTATAAGAGCACCTTTCAGATGGTATGACCCCTCACAAAAATAGTGTAGATCATCCATTGGCTCTGGCCCCCACTAATGTTGCCGTGTGAAAGAGCATGATATCCAATTTCTAGAATGGAGATTTTACATCAGATTTTTATAACACAACAGTGACAGCAAAGAAACAGAGACAGTCGGGGACAAGTGATCACCACAGGTAACAGTTTCCATGGAAACAACATCTTTAAATAGTATTAAAAATATCCTTAAAAAAGACTTCAAGTGGCTTGTTGAGGTTATTCTGCATAAGTCATAAATACCTACAAAGTTTTTTTTTTCAATTCAATTCAATTGTCAGGTGTTCATTTTTAGCATGATGGTAGTACAGTGGGTCAAAGTAAGACCTAACCCATTGGAAGATTATCTCTTTTACAGTGCTCCTCAGTGGACGACTTCCCCTGCCATTTTTAATGCCTAGACTACGTACTGTATGTTGTGGGAGTCTTGTGTAATTTATGGTGCAGACCCAGATATGTTCATAGTATATACATACCAAGCCTATTTATGTACATAGGGGGTACTTTTTTTAGGGGATAGGTCAGTAACCCTAGCTGCTGGTCAAAGTCTTTGTTGGGAGTGTGTGGGCCTTGCTCAGTAGTTAAGGCTGCACTCTAGAAACAGGCTAAGTAGCAGCTATCAGGGCTAAGAAGTTGTGGTAAAGGGATAGCATGTCTTGTCAGGGTTGTGTTGCTGTGACGGGGGCAGCGTGCTCTGTAAGTGATATGAAGGAGGGTTGCCCTACAGGGCAGCCAGGCGTTAAAGGCAACAGGAGCTTGAGAGGCAGTCTGAGCAGAGAGCAGTCCTCACTCCCTGGGATTAACCAGGGCACTTGTTTGGAATTAGCTTCACAGCGGAACACATGACCAAGCAGCTATTAGCAACACCTGAAGCTACCAAACCAAGTGACACAGAGAGTAACACACCCTCCACCCACCAAACTCCTTTACATCACTCTTTTGGCTCATGAAACCACAATAGTTTCATTTGTTGTTTCACCTGAGGCTTAACAGGGTTGTAAAAATATCTCCTTTGGTGGTTCTGTTTTTTCCCTCTTCCAAAGTTCTATTGACATTTACCACCAGTGGTGTGTTTTTGACCCGTGACTCTCTTCTGACCTTGTCAACAGTTCCTTGTTCCTCTTTCCCTTTAGGGAAACATCCTTTTCCTCTGCACTGTGTATTCTCTGCCTTGGTCTCCCTTTCTCACATGTTCTATGTGCCAGTCTGGTTGTGTGACCCAGTGCAAGGCGCTCTGTAATACTAATGTCTGCTGGCAGGGCTGGCCGAATAGGGCACATCCTGACTAGGGAACAAAAGTGTGAGCGAAGCGACAAACCCTGGCAGACGCAAAACTTTTTGACGGGCCATTGTGTCTATCTTTAAAACAACAATGCAGGGCTAGACGTTCGCTGTACGGGTCAGGCGAAGGTCTAAGACACAAACACTGGGAGCCAAGTCTCGGTGATTTACACGCAACCTCTTCATCGTAATTAATGAGTGGCTTTGATAAGCTCCTTACCTCACTTGCATTAACCCTTAACCGTAAACGGAAATCTGCTTGGAAGCGGGCGTGTGTGTTTTTGCTAATAGGAAAATATGTGCTCGTGGGGGATTAGAGTCGCGTGCCCACTTTGAATAGCTGAGCTGGAAAGTTCACAAAGGATTCAAGTCAAGCACTTATAGTTATGTTGCAGAGGACCCTGTTCTTAGCAGTCCATTCTGAACAATGTGAATGTATTTGTGTTACTTGTTTTTGTGTTATGTTCTTAAAGCATAAATTATGCAACCAGATGGTAATGTCTTGTGTGTCATACATACATTCCTTGAAAGTGTGATCTGGCGTGGGCCACAGAACATGCCAAATAATGATGTAGCACACAGAGAGAACAAGAACCCATTTCATCGAGCAGAGGAAAGCTTTTGTTGTTCATTGTATCACGAGTTTGTTCAATTCCTCTCTCCCACGGTAACTGTGTACATCTACAGAGCTAATTCTCTCCCTCCTCCCATCCCACCCTGGCTCTCACTGCAGTTGACTGTTAGAACCTCCTCTGAATAGCTCAGGAGACAAGAGGCTACGATTTCACCTCTGCAGCAGAGAAAAACCCCTGAGTAACAGGATTCTAATTCATGCTGGCGCAGCCGGCCAAAGGCACAATACTGTCCCAAAACACTCCCTTGCCCAAGTCCTGAGACTAGACTGTATAAAAAAATGAAAGAGGAAGCTATTCAAGTTGGCCTTCAAGGGCCCTATCTGCAAATCCGCAGTGGAGCTCCTATTCAAGTCTTTAAACTTTGATCATTCTGTCTGGATGGAAATAGAAGCAAGATGGGAACAAGCTCTTACCTGGAGTTCACACCAGGCCACCTCCACCCAAGTCTCAGTGTCCAGGCCTTTGTAGACAGTCTTGAAGGCCCCTCGGCCGAGCTCGATGTCGAATTTCAGGAAGCGTCCACCGGGTGAGGTGGCCACCGCCTTCATCTCGGCCTCTTCCTCCTGCTCCTCGCGCTCCTTGGCCTTTGGTTGTGTGGATGCGGACGAGGCTTCTCCACCAGCCTTGTCTGGGTCCAGGGATGCCCCGCCCGGAGCAGCCTCCTCACCAAGGGCTGTGTGGGCACTGGCTGGAAGCTGCTGCTGCTGGGGGGCATCACCAGCGGTGAACACAGAGTCGGAGGTGCGCAGCTGCAAGTGAGGGGCACTCTGTGGCGTGTCTGGGGCCGTGGCGGCAGCAGCAGCAGCCTCGTCTGGCTCATCCTCCTCCTCGCAGATCTCAACGCTCTTGCGGAAGAAGCGCTTGTTCTCGCGCCTCAGCCGGCCGCTCTGCTGGTGGTGATGGTGGTGGTGGTGGTGGTGGGGGTGGGGGAGCTGGTGATGGGCGGTCGGGGAGGAAGGCGTGGAGAAGGAGAGCGAGCGTGCGCTCCAGGGCACCTCTGGTCCATCCGCCCCGGCGTTTCCACCGTCCTCTCCTTGTCCTGCCGCTCTTCCTCCAGCTCTCCTCTCCTGCGTCTGGGAGGAGGGAAAGTCGCAGGGGGTGCTTCGTGTGTGCTCTCGCTCCCGGGCTGCGGCGGTGGCGGCTGCCGGTGCTCCCACCCCACGGCCCCCCTGTTCTGCCTCCTCCTCCCGCCCTCCATCAGGTTTCTCCGAGGAGTCCTCAGTGGCCGTGGGCTCTCCGGGGTCAGTCGCCATGGGAGATAAGCTTTCGCAGTCCTCCTGGGCCGTCGCCTCCCCCTCCCCCTCCTCCGCCACCCCTCGGGGTCTCGATCAGTCCCCGTCTCTCTCCCTCAGTGGTCACCCTCTCACCCACCACGAAGTGCTAACCGTGCCACCTTCCAGTGCTGCAAGCGTCCTGTAACCCTCTCACCTCTTCCGCAGAGAGGGTCTATCCTCCTCTCTCTCCTCGCTTCCGTCTTGGTTTCTCTCTCTCTCTCTCTCTCTCTGTCTTCTGCTCAGGGCTCACAACAGCATTGGTGGCTAGTGTGTACAAAAGCTGTGTAGGCCGCCACGTCCCAACCACAATGCTGTAGTCTAGTTTTCAGTCCTCGCTCTCCTTCTCTCCATCTCCTTCATGCAGGTCCTTGCTCTCCAGCACACCTTGCCTGGGCGCACCTGGGAACTCAACCAAGAGAGAAGGGCTTTCCCAGCACCTGACAATTGGCACTCCTTCCTTTACGACAGCAGCAAAGGGATCATCACATACACCCTAGAAGCGAGGCAAACAGACACAAGGGGAAGAGAAAATGGAACTTGAATATTTATCAGTTAGCAACACGGATGTCTCATTATTCATGACTGAGAGAATGGCACCAGAGCTAATGAAGGTTCAGGTAAAAGCTCAGTCTATTGGGTTAGGACTATGGTTTGTGTGTGTGTGTGTGTTTCATTGTATCTTCAGTTTCACTCAGATATAGTCTGTCATGAAAACACTGTTTACCTAAGAACAAGCACTCCTCAAAGACATACAGCCCATGCTGCTCTGTAAAAGTTAACTGACACATATCATGTCCAGCCTTCTAAGGCGAATAAGTGTTAAAACCTGATGGCTCTACTCTCTCTCCTCCTTTAGAAAAAAACTCAAGGGGTCATTTCATCATAACATGGTAAATGATACCAGCCCGTTCTTACACAGTTAGAGCCCAAATCCCCAAACACTCGCACCTCAGCGTGCCCCTGCCTGTGGAAGGTGATTAGTTCATCCAAATTCAGGTCGGAGGGCGAGCACATGCTGTTGCAATGCCCATAAAAGTCTCAAATCTTATGAGAGCACTCAACTTTAGAAGGAAAGCAGCCATTAAATCCGCTAATTAGTCATCTGCAGCATAATCTTTGTTGTGGCCCATTCAACTCAAACCTTTAATAAGGGCGTCTTTGCGTTTGGCTGCAGTCAGTGGAAGAATTTGTTTTTGGAATATTTACTTGTGTTGATGACATGAGAGTTCTGGAATACCTAATCACATTTATTAAATATGCAAGAAGAATGACAGACCTTCTCATTATGAATGATTCACAGGCTGCTAGAGATGTGCGTCAAAACTGAATGGAGGTAAATGGCACAGATCGGGAACTGAGAAGACTTTCAGCATTTGTCTAGGTTAGGTGCCACTATCGAACAACTGGCAATGAACTGTTGCATTATGGCTGCTTCTACGTCCATGTAATTCAATCCTATGGCAGTCCTCAGCGGCACGTCTCTGCCAGAGGGAGCCCTATCAGTTTCCCATCCACCGACTCACACATACACACATAAACAAAAACAAACATATGCACAGTATGTGCACACACATGCATACACATAATGCATACACATAACGGTCTGTTTCTCCAATGCTATACCTATATGGCCTATTCTGCTGCAGTGACATCTTTATCTCCCACTCCTTTGTCACTGTCTATCTGTCTGGCATATCTCTGTCCTCTCTGACAGCTCATATCTGTCAGTCCATCCTGGTTCACTCTGATATGAGGGAAACAGCCTTCCTGGATCTGATAGTCTAGACTGCTACAGAGGTGTATATTGATACACTATATAGCATATAGTGTATATAGACAGAAACATCTTTACCACTATGTTGGGTATAAGAAGTATCAATTTTCAAAGTTCTACAGTTACATAATGACAGAGGTCGCATCAGCAATGTCACACAAACAGTGTAGCCATCAGACTGAAAACATTTCATATTGACAATTCTAGTTCCTTATATGCTAAATGAAAATGGCCACATGCTACTCAGGACATTAGCACCCAGGAAACCAGGGCAACAACTGTGTTTCCTGGAGAATGTGCCAGGCCTGGTTGACAGGACATTCTTGTTTTACAACATCACCATATTAAGTTACAGAACAGCTAGTTTTCCTACTTACACTCATAGCACTCAAACATGTCAGTCAATACAAAGCGACGGTATTCATTTGCACTTGACTGCCTGTCCTTATCAGATATTATGCTACAGGAGAACCATGTGGCTAATGGAATTCATGAACTTCTTTTAGAGGAAGTGAATGGCTTCAGCTAAGCGATAGATCAAGTTTACCTGTGTCCTTAAGGGATATTAGCATTCACATGCCTGTGCATGTTTAATGCAAAACTCATCACAACATACTGTACAATAATAATATCTAACTCCAACCTGACGGACCCATCAGAGTTCGGCTGCACTGAAAAAAAAGATTGTTGTCAAAATTACTCCCAAGTATGGAATAAAGGTTAAATAGTTAAATTGATGCAACTGCAGATTCTGAATAGAAATACAGGTTATGATGTGATGTACAGGTTAACAGACCGATTATGTATGTTATCTGTATGTACAGACAGGTTATGACGATGCTTAGACAGTCTGAGAAAAATGGACTGGGACTGAAGAAGAAAGAAGGAAAGATAAAGTAAAGGGCTACATCAGTGTAGTTCCGTCCCTCCTGACAGAGCCACATTATTTGTGAAGTAGGGCCTAGCCCACACAAACAGTAGGCATACACACCTGTCAAAAAATTCTTCAATTCTCCTGCCCACACTAACAGGAAGCATCTTATAGGAAACAATACAACTTCAAACAAACACGAGTAGACAGCTACATTGTTCATAATTTATTATAATAATAATAATATTATACTAATATACCTCTATATAGGCACAACACAGACCCTGTTTCCTAAAATATTTGATCTGCACAAAGAACAAACCCTTTTCTCTAACCTGTAGATGAATGGGCAAAGTGTTTCTTTTGTTTTGTTTAGTTTACTTCGGTCCCATACAACTGACAAATAAACTTTGATTAGATTAGATGTGACAGGAGGAGCCAGGGTAACCTAGCCTTCAGAGCAATATGGAGCTGGAGACTGAGTTTTGACGCTTGTTTAAATTGCCCCTTCCCAGCATGGAGATGCCAAGAGGTCCAGGGGGACATTTAAACAGATTAAGAAGCTGGCCTGCAGTGGCAAAGGTGGGGAACTATGGATGTGGTGGGACAAGGGGCAAAAACAACAAGCGATAATGTGAGGGAAGTTCTCCTTTAAACAGGGGCTTATTTGCCCATATCCCCAGGGCAAGGAGTTCCCATGAAAGCCACATACCGGACAGAGTTATCACAGTACATCAAACACATTGAGCCAGCTCCAGCTAGCTTCATCCCTCTCTTTTTCTCTCGTTCACTCTATCTGTCTACCACCCCACCCCCTATAACTTACACACATACACCCTCCATCAAATTCAAGCTCACACACATTCATACCACACACAAATAAATGACAACAATTCATAATACATTTTAAGAATGTAATTGTCATGTTGTTCAACTATTCCTTCACGATTATGTGAATACGTCTATTTTTACACAGAGATCTCTTAATTCTTTGAAAATGTTCTGGAATGTTTCTCTGGAGTGGAGCTCAGGTGAGGAAAAAGGAGGGCTCATTTACTTTATTGAAGATAGGTGGGAATGCCTGCAGCTAATTTGCTTTTGCACTAATAACTTAATTAACATTGACGGACACAACTTGAATCACTCTGACATCTAAACAAACAAGTTCTTTTTTTTCCTTTTCTTAAGTGTCATAACGAGTTAATAGCTCAAAGTCAAGCAAACACAAGTTACATCGCAACTACACCTTCACCTGATCATGCTAACACGAGAATCCATCTAATCTTTTTGCTTTCAAAAAAAGTAGGCCTACATTTCAGACAAACACATACAAAAATGCTGCACACACACTCACACACTTCCTTTTTCACACAGCCATGGTCAAGCTCGCTCCCACAGAATTATTAAACCCTAAACACAACAAACGTGGAACAACACAGAAGCCTCAGCGCCTCTCACACTTTTTTTTATCCCTCTCTTTGCTGGCATACACACATTAATCCCCTGGGACTGAGTGAGCTCTGTAGATTTACTGAGGCAGACAAAGAGGTAGCCAGTACGTGTGTTTGTGTGAGTGTGCTGTGCATGTGTGTGTGTGTGTGCGCACAAACTAGCGTCCAAACCCAAAAGATGGGGGTGCAGGGTTCAGACACAAAGGTTTTAGGCGAGAGTGAGACATGATGCAGGGTTTAGACAGAAGGGTTTTGGGGGACAGTGAGACATTATGCCGGGCTCAGAGAGAAGAGTTTTGGGGGAGAGTGAGACATGAGGCAGGGTTCAGACACAAGGGTTTTAGGGAAGAGTGAGACACGATGTAGTTCAATGGAAAAAAATCCCTGTGCATGAAAAGGGGGGAGGGGTCAGGAGGGGCCTGGGGGTGAGGAGAGGGGGCATGGAGGTTTTCAGACAGAGAAAGACAGAAAGAGAAGCGAGCACTGGGGGTGGAGTGGGGGGCGCCGGTGGGGGTTGCCGCCCGGTGGAATGGGTGGGAAAAATGTGTGTGTGTGTGTGTGAAAGAGAACAAGAGAGATAAAGAGAGGAGGGGTGGTACACACAAAAAAGGGAGTTGAGGGGATTTTCCCCCTGATAAAATATGTGCCAGTGTTTGTGTGAATGAAAGCAGTGACTATAGCTAAATTTCTACCCAAGCAAAAACAACTACAGTTTGGTCTGATATGAGAAAGAGAGAGAGGCAGACAGGGGGTAGACAGATAATATATCTGATATGGGGCCCGTCAGAAAAACTGAAACATTGGGGTAGTACAAAGGCAAGGGCCCAGAGCATGGTAGCAAAGAGGCCAGATACTTTATTAGAATTTCTTCAAAACGCTTTACATTTCAGCTGAAATTTGTTTTAATGAAATTAAATTTGTTTGTATCCTTCTGATACACTTTATGCACTGCTGATAGAAAGGAAACATTAGACGACTTGTGAAATGTAGAAGCCTCTGCAGTTCTGCATGGAAAGTGGGTTCTCCCTCGACCCTGGCAGGAGTGAGAGAGAGAGAGAGAGGTGCTCTCATAAGCTCGTTACAGGCTGCCTCATTACCCCCTTCAGATTAATCATGTGAGTAGAGACTCTGGGCCCAAAAAGTTGGATAGGCTGCTGCAGCAGACCTCAGCCTAGTTTTCTCAGACAGAGACTACACACAAACACACACACACACAAACTGGCCTTTGCAAGGTTTAGGCTAATTCCTAACATGTTTCCAAACTAAACAACAGAGACCAATAGAGCAGTGGTATCCCCTGTGGATCCCCTGTGGCTGGTTAGGGATGAGCAGGAAGGGGTGTGATCATTTCAAGCATGTGAAATAGCCGATACTAAAATATGGCCTCCCTGACTAGATACAGGTTGCACAATATTTTTAACCCGGAATAAGAGAATGCACTGCGAGGCCTGAGAAAAGTACAACAACAAAGCCATATTAATCCCCAGGTAATCTCATCATATCTGACACACAATGCCTGTATCTGTACGTGTTCAGTATTCAAAGTTTTAAAGCGGTCAAATGGCTGGAAAGTCTGACACTAAGTGGACACAAGCATGGGGAGCGTGCCCCCGACCGGCCAGGAAGGACTGAGACCACAACACAAAAAACACTTTTGTCTGATCTAGGTCAAGCTTGTGAAAGCGAGTGTCACTACAGCAACACAAGGTGGGACACTGGACTGAAACCATTCCAAACCATAAGAAAAGGATTTCTGTGTGTGTGTGTGTGTGTGTGTGTGTGTGTGTGTGTGTGCGTGTGTGTGTGTGTTGGGGGGGGAGAGTTGCGTGGGTATTATTTTCCCCTTAAAACATAACTTGTTCCTGTAATCCAGGTGAGGTGCTTAAATGGCCAAAGCCTAACTACGATGATGAATCTGGATTACAAATATCCAAAGTGGCTTACTGCCTCACCATATCGCAATGAATGGGCTTTCAGTGTTTTATCCTAGAATGACAGACTGAGCAACTCACCTTTGAATCCTGGTAAATCAGCAAAAAAAAAAAACAGTTGCCTCAAAAAATGCTTCTACTTTCTAACTAATAAGCACTAACAGCAGACTGATGAACCACCAAGGGGGTTGTACAAATATACAAAAACAAAAACATATACATTTTTTAAATTGAAATTGTATTTGAGTGCTCCGCTGACAAGAGTAACAGTGTGGGCTACTCTACCTCAATTACAGAGTAACCACTGCCACTTGCAAGCATCAGTCTGGCAATACACGCAAGCCCAACAAAGCCGTTACATTTTCTGTTTACAAAAGAAATGTAAAAATAATCTAGGCCTAGGCTACTCTACAGACGCCGTGTCACAATGTTTTTGACAACCGAAATAATATAATCATATAGGCTTGACACATTAACTCCAGTAGGCCTATAGTAGCCTATGTTAAATACATAATATTTACTCGTAAAACAACAGTCAGCTGGTTGTAACAGATAACCTACAGCACTGCAGTATAGCTAGTTGAATTTATGTCCATGTAGCTCCGAATCAAGGTATCCCAAGCTTATTTTAGTTAAACCCGATAAAAAACTGTAGGCCTATGTGTTTATTACTATTATTATTATATTTTTTTTATTCACAATTAGTTATTCGTATTGTGTTATAGCCTACTAATATCTCAAACAGAAACAGCTGCCTTTACCAGTTTTGTTTTAGCTTGTTCCATAGCTACCAATGGCTAGCTCAATACCGGGCCGACAATACAGCAAAAAAAGCATCTATATTACATCAGCTTTCAGTGTTCTTCTACGAATACAGAAATTGACAGTTACATACAGAAGACCTACACATAAAGCACACACTTAAAAGAGCCAATCGACGTCAATGTTATGATAAGAGGACTAATGAAAGCTGTCATTGACACTACTACAGCAGTTTGCGCTTCTATGTGGAAACCAACAGCACGAATAGGCTATTGGCCACAACAATATATGGGGTAGCTACATACACGAAGACACGTCGTAGTAACTCAGTATCACTAAAGTCTTATTAACATTATTTATGTCAAACATGTTAAAAGTAGGCTATATCTTACCCATATGAGACATCCTGTGTTGTTCGCTGAGAAAATGTATTCCGATGTCGCGGTATACCATGCGAAAACAGAAGTATCGTCTCTCAGCCAGGTTTAATGGATTACATTCTCTACATCATTTAATTAAGTACAATTTGAGTCTTGTTAATTAGATGAAAACGTCTCTGTCACGTAGGCTACTCTAATGTTGTCAGGTGGGCTTTCCTTTACCGTTCGGTGGGCAGCTCTTGATTCGGCCGTGTCGTTAAATCCTAGCCCGCAAATCCCCAGTCAACGTCAAATCACAGTCTGATTTGATAAAGTCGTTATTCGTTTTAAAATTGTGTTTTAATTGCATTCCCCTACAAAGACGATTCAGTGTAATATACCGCAAACGTGATAATTTAGTAAAACGTATTTGTACATAATTTACAAAACAATGACCGTCTGCATACGGGGAAGCAATTGATGTTGCTGGGTGCACTTGCTGTCCTCTTCGTTTCTCTCTGCAATAGACCGTCGTTTTCGGGCTCAGCTTGGTGCGCGCTACCGCCGCTCTCGACCACAGCAAGTCGCGCACCCGAGCCTATTTTTATTTGCCAGGCAGGACGCATGCACGTTGACTCTTCGGAATTTATGGTGGTTTGTTTTTCATTTCAGAACAAGGGGACTTTCATTTATCTGCAATCTTTTGCCTGGCCTTCATACATAGTAAAAATAATTTTTGAACGATACAATTTTCAAACGGATTTCCGCTCATCTAAACTCTATACATTCTCCAGTGGTGTGTATTTACCATATCAAATATCTACTTAATTTATGTTTTTGGCCACTATGTTTAACTCCCCTGTCGGAAAAAAATGTACATTCCATCAGCGCGTGCATGCAACTCCGTACGCGTTTACATAATTAGTTGTCGCCGCCTAGCGGCTACAAAAAGGTACCGACGCTGTCCATGGTGCTTGTTTACAGTAACACTCTCATTCTCTGGCAGCTGGCTTCTACACGCTTCTTGATACTTGGAAGTTATTTTGGTTTAACCCAGTTACAGATGAACCTATAGACCACTCTCCTGAGCTCCAGATATTACAGCACTGTCCAGATCTTAAAAGTACAGCTTAAAATGAATTCACATGCTCACAAATTACTATTACTCTTCATTACTCATTTACTTGTTCATTTTACATACACAATAGACAGCAATCGTTAATAATTATGATGGTTCAATAGACACCATTACAACACAACTTTACCAACTTTTATTGTCAAAGTAGTGTATAAAATTACACAGAATCACAAATTCATTTGGAATGTTGACATGTTAAATATAACAGCCTAAGTCTAATTTCACGAGTTACCTGATAAACTTAGCTTCACAAACCTAGACAAACAAACAGACTCAAATAGAGTAAACATGACATCACACACATCACACATCATATGGCATAACATTCAACATAATTGTTTGCAGTGAAATTGCACAGGTCTCAAAGCAACACCGGTGAGAAGAAAACAAAGCGTCAAGACCTGCCTATATCAACTGTTACAAACACATTCACTGACACAATAAGCAGAAAAATAAGCCTAGGTCTTACAAATAATATCATTAAAGAAAAAATTGCATTCTTCATCCACTCATGATTTATCTTTAGCAAATGACTGAAATATATATCTGGCAAATATATTATTTTTTACTTCTCTCTATGGGCGGTCACTGCACAGACCTCAAATGACCTTTGAAATCAATAGCATAGAAAAAAATATTACTTTTATTATTGCATGATTATTTTTTTCCAAAATCCATTCACCATCCCAAACATTATTCCAAATTAACGGTTAGATCTGGTCCATGATTATGACTGGTTGAATCACGTTCCGTGTAGTGTAGTTTCTGATATAGCAAGGCTGAGACCTCATTTTATTCTACATCACTGCACATCTGAATAGTTGTTGGCTGTGTTTGTGCGTTACGTAGGAACCAATCAGCTGAATGAAATGTATTTCTTAGAGGAGGAATTTGTAATAATACCACTATATTTCTTGTTACTATGGTGTGGTAATATGTGTGGTAGCAGTTTTAAAAAATGAATAAGCCCCCTGAGTCTGTACTATTCTGTGAATATAGAACAGCTGAGAACAACATCCCTCGGTTGGGCTATATCTACTGCATGGCCTCTTGGGGCTTACTGCTACTTATCTTAACCTGATCTTGGCTGATCAAAAACTATAAGATTCCTTAGTTATGAGAGAGAGACTCTTGTATTCAAACTCGGCCATTCATGATCTTATAGGTACTTCTAGGCCACGGCAGCTTTCCATTTTTCCTGAAGTCTGGCATACTTTCCAGAAGAGTGTATACAGCAACATCTCCACATGTTTTTGTGTTGCTCCAGGTTTCATTTAGTTCTTGGCAGTGTCAGGGCTTCAGTTCTCTAGTGGAGCTCTCAGGGGGATGCAGCCATCCATCTCTAAGGACTCAGGCCAGCCCTCATATTTATTACTGCTCTTGCTGTTTTTCATGCGCTGAAACAGAACAAAATAATAATAATAATAAAAAAAATAATAATAAAACCATTTGGACATTCATCAATCTTGGGTGTAGCTCTGCCTGCATGGGCAGGCTTGTCAATTAGCATGGGACGGTACAGCGAAGACATGGAAATGTAAAAACGGCATTAATCAACACTTTCCTTGTTGAATATATATAATGAATGCCTTTATATAGACTTTACCCAGCCAAATAAGAACTCTGGTTCAGATGGAGGTCTGGCTCACCTGTTCAAAAGGACTCTTATTTTCAATTCCTTTGGCCCCCACGAATACCCAGCTGTCTCTGAAAGCCATCTCCTTTGCTGCCGTGCTGCCCAGCTCCTCAAAGAGGTGGCGTGCCTCATCATTTAACCTGAATCACAAAAGCCATAAGACCTGAATCACAAAAGCCATAAGACATATTCAACTGCAGCCAGGCTTTCTAATTCCCAAAGCTCTTTTGTCTAAAAGCTTTGCAAAAGATGTGTCTAATGGTGATTCATAATCTGAGTCTTACTTGGTAGCTGGATCATCAAAGGAGGCCACAAACACTAGTGTTCCCTCATGAAGTGGCCTGAGAAACTTCAGCAATTCAGAGACATCTGAAGAGAAAGAGAAACAACTTGGCTCAAAAGCTACTCAAGCACATTCAAAATACCATATATTCCTTGGGATAATGAGTGATTTAAATAGAAACCCTTTACAACAGTACTGCTTAGAGCAGCCGCAGGGAGCGTGGTACAGCTGTCTCTTGAGTGTCACTTTTTTTTTTTACAGTTAAAAAGTTTAGCAGTTACATATCCATTCATGTTCTATTAGGTGCAGTTAGTTAATCATTATCTCCTCCATGCCTAACATTGGCATTATCTTTTGTGGGATTAAGGAAGTTCCTTTGGCTGGCGGGAAGTGCTGGATGGACACTACAGTCACTTAGACCAGTGCATTCCTAATCCACAATTATTTCTGATACCGGACAGTATCTGAACCAGAGTTGTGGGCTTATCACCCTGAGATATTTCGTGCCATATTTTATTTGGTTTTTAGTTATCATTAGTTTGGAAAGATTAGATTAGTTTTTTTGGAGACTGCTTCAATTCAAATAATGCAGTCTGACTGGTCTGTTTGGCTGCGCAACTCGACATAGCTCTGGCTACACCACCCACCTCCATCTATAGAGCTGCCCCTTTTGCTGACATTATGGGAGATGGAGAGGGGGAAACGGATCCGAACATGACATTGTGTGTGGATGCATTGCTCAAGCCATGGTTCAATTGGGCCATGCAGAGGGTCTGGCTCACCCCGACCTGGTCAAATGTAATGGCTGTAATGATAAGAACTAAAGAAGCAACCTTGTATATCTACTTTCCCACACAGCTGTTCTATGTGCTTTTATTGCTCATTGCTCAAAATTCTAACAACCACCTTTTCTATTTATCCATTTAAAGGTGTACTGTATGCTTTTACTACAGATAGCTCATTGGACCATTGAAAAAACAGAACTGATGTAATTACAGATTATTACCTAAAGATGGCACCTTTCTGTACACTTGCAGTATGGAATGTCATACTTGTCATTTTGCCTGAAAGGGCCCTCCACTCACTAGCAGAAGAAATTCATGCAAATGAATATGTCTAAAAGGTGAGAGTGTGTGGATATTCTATGACTTTCATTAGTATATCAATTAGGGCAAGGTGACATGTGTACTGATATAATATAAGTCACATGCATAACATGTGGGGCATGGCGCCACATACCTTCCTATTGTGGGCCTCTCTGTTGTCAATACTGATTGAGTGTATTTACTACCGATTTGATGCATCCTCCTGCGAGCCATGGCCCTGGGTCATGCTGACACGGTATCTGGGTTGGGCATGAATTGCATGACTACTCTTATCTTTCTTTACTTAAGTTTTGGTTCTTCATGCCTCTCTTCAGAGACGCTTAGATCACAGATGCTCCATGTCACTCTGTATCTTACGTCTCTCCTGTTATGCACAATGGAAAAAAATCTACTCCTTGATTCAACATCTGAGTGTTGGTCTGGTCTCCTGTATTCCTGAAGTGATCTAAAATTACTATCAGGTGACAATTACACTTAAAGCAACAGGCTACCATTCTTCCGCTAACTAGAGCGAGCAATTTTTAATATTATCATGTCTAAGGTAATGTGGTTACATTGTTTTGCCGTCTCTCTGGATTTGAAAGAGACCATAATTGACTGAGATCATCCATTTATTAACTTCAGACTTGAATAAAAATGAATAATCTTACCCCCAGCCCACATGTCAAAAGACTTTACTTCTAGGAGTTCTCCTGTCACTCCTGAAAAAAAAAAACACAATTGTCATGGATTTACTGGAGCAATCTTAAAAAAACTATTTGACACATATAGAAATAACATGTGACCAGTGTCAGCTGCATTTGTGAATAATGCTCTGGATTAGTTACCATTTACTAAAGCGATATTCAGTCCTCGTCCAACATTGTTCCTGACACTGCTCACGAGGCTGAAACGAGAGAGAGAGAGAGAGAGAGAGAGAGAGAGAGAATGTCCTCAATGAGGGATATAGGGAGACTCACCTACCAGACCACAGGGTGCAGGGCCCATTTAAGCTGAGCTTAAAGGTCTCCTTCCAAAATAAACCGTTTAATACTTGATTTTTTTTACATTACCATAGGTCAGCCCAAGTTGCACTTGCAAAATGCTCTCCTACCCCTGTAATGCTCTCCTACCCCTGTAGTCTGTATTCACCTGTGATAGAAAACAGCTGGGAAAAACGAGCGAATCGGAAAAGCCGTGCAAGCCTACGTCACTTTGAACATTAGCTATGCAGTTAGCCCGCCCTCAAGAAAACATTATTAGGCTGCCTGCAGACAGACCAACTAGAGGGAGCGTCACAGTGCTGTTAGCCAATCAGAGGCGATACGTTTGCATATCATTAATATTCATAAGAATCCTCTCGCACTATCCCTGCACTCGTTTTCACCTAACTAAAATAGCTTGAAATAAGACAACCACAGCATATTTTTGTCGAAACCAACTCTCATGACATTATTTTAGACAAGAGACCACCACAAAATTAATGAAAATACAATGGAATGAGACCTTTAAGGAACTGTTGTTCAATAAGTTCTTCCCTTCACTTAGACCAACTTCAAAGCAGCTCTCATCTCAACTCCACTCATCTCAGTGCATGCATTCAATCACGCACAACACATTTAGCTTAGCACAGTTCTTTCATTGGGATCCAAACAGGGATGAAGAAGCGTAGAGATTTTCTAATCAGATAACAAGGATAACTTAACAGGCAGAAGGTATATGGTGCAGTAATGTTTCACATGATGCTACTGTGCTACTGTGTGCTCTAGACAAAACCCATTAGAAAAGAACCACACACAATGGCAAACACATACAGAATCACACCACACAAAATAGGCAAGAACCACAAATATTTAGAGCCTGGCCTCTATAAGTGCTGCTTAATGAGATTAGCAAAGATGTGGGAAGACAAAAAATGTAAATAACTTAAAGACTAGGAAAAAAACATAAAAGAGAACTAAGAATAATGGTCCTACATTTTGTCTTCCAAACAGATTTTTGGACCAATGACATTGGCAGCTCCAGAGACTATACGGAAGGCCATGTGCTTTTCGGGACAAGGTGCAGACAATCCACACTTGTACTTGCGTGGTTTTGGCTCTGCAAAAAAAAAAGAGGAAATGTTGCACCTCTGTATACAGTAGTACTTCCCTGACAGCATGTAAACTAACAAGTGTTATATATTAATCAGCAAACACGACAAACCTGGTGTAGGCTCTTCACCACCACCTATGAAAAAAAAAACAAATTACTGCATTAATGCATCAATGCATTACAGTGGTAGACATAACATGGCCTACATGCAAAAATGTAAACTGTAGAAACCTTACCATTCAAAAAATGTCGCAAGATGGAGCCCCCATCTCTGCCCAATACAGAACTTGTTAGGAGCCATGTGATACCCACAAGAAAAACTACTACCACAACACGCAAAGGCCCTGGAAAACAATAAAAACATTTAGCACTCATGGTTCTAGGAGTTATTATTAATAATTTGTATAAGAAGACAATAACTTACCAGCCAGCCTCATCTTGGACAAGCTGGAGACTCACTGCACCCTATTTTCAGACAGATGGGAAAAGATAAGGAATGTTTCTCCCCATGTTCACTTTATTTTTTTTCCCCCGTCATTTTGTCTTTATTTCAATTTATATTTGCCATTATTTATATTTGATATCCTCTTGGTGAAGAAAATATGTTGGTCACCTTTATAATAATAGAGAGTAAATGTATGCAGTAAATAGATGTAGGCTGCGATAGACATAGAATGAAAGTGTACCCTCCCACACTTCAAACGTTTTGCATGCTCTGGCAATGTGAAACTTTAATTTAAACATGAACATTTTGAAATACACTAACGTTATCCGTTTCAGCCCTGCCTATTGAAAACCAAAGCCATATATGGCTATGTGTGTGTGTGTGTGTGTGTGTGTGTGTACTTCCATAACATTACATTAAAATCTAGGGATGGCACAGGTCACAGACCTTCAGAAAATAAGCTGGGTATGCAAATGTGTAGGGGCTGGGGCGAAAGTTAAGTCGGATATGGTTTTGTTCGGATACCCGTCTGTCTGACAATTCAGAAAACCTAAGGTTATCTAGGTACGCTGCAACCACTGATCTCACAAAGAATTATATTCGAGAGCGGTGGCTGCAGCCATCATCTCTTTAGCATAGACACGCTAAACAATTTAACTAGCTATCGGCTAGCTGAAAAGAGGATACCATGGAGATGAAAAAACAACACCCCTGAACATTACTTGTGTAGACTTGAGTAAATATTATCCAGCAGAGTTAGCTCTACTGTATTCTAACAAGGCACGCTTTGCCATTTAGAAGCTTTTGGGGATATGCACAGTTCAAACAAAAAAAAAACTGAATACCTAAAGATGTCTCCCACCGCTGTTCTTCAGAACACAAACAAGCGCAGATTCAGTGGAGCAGTCAGGCTAGTGCACTGTGCACAGCTGGAAACTGTTGCTCTGTCACCCGTCTCTCGATCTCTCGTACTCACATTTTCCTTTGTGAACAAACGACTTTCATTTCTTCCAGACAAAGCCGAATATGCTGTCTTTTACAGGACGAGTTACACAACCTAAACTGTGGTCATGGCAAAGTAAAATGTGTTTCCAGCTTTTCCTGTGACTTCCCAGTTTTTCCGGTTTCATTTAAGAACGTATGCGGTGACGTCATATTACGCGCACCCCAGCCTTGAGGTGGCTTATGTGCACAAATAAGAGCTAAACCAAACACATATTTCAATGCTTTATTTAATAATTAGAACAATTTATAATTAGCACATATTGTTAGTGGAACATATATCTTTGCATACATGTTGCTACATGAAAGAATGAAGCACCTGCGGTTTTTTAATGGTTAACTGGACTGTGGATAAAGCAAAGACCAGTCAGATTTTGGTTTGAGATTACACTAAAGCAGTTGCATTTAGCCCTAGAGTGGATAAGGTCGTAGTGAGGCAGGCGAGCGACACTGCACCAAAAAAGCAAAAAAGACTGTCAATCAAACTTCCGCACTTGGGCCAAGATGGCAGCCTCCAGAACTGTGTGTTCTCTCTCTCAAGCCTTAAAACCAGTAGGCCTTTGGGGTGGACGACTGGGAAATTCAGCAAAAGTAAGTGTCTTGATATTTGAGGCGTGATTTTATAAGGAAATATGAACTGTTACTAGTGAATAAGTAACGTTAGTTATCTGACTAAACTCACATGAACCACGATGCAAGGTCAATTAGTAACGTTAGCTAACACTGGCAAGCTAACGTATGGTGTACACTCCGCGTCTATCGGTTGTTCAGCTCAGAGAAACTTATTCCAGTCTGTAAAAGTCATGATTTACAGAGCATTTCTAACAAGTATCGCAGTAGCCTATACGCGTTCGCTTAAAGTCACCAACTGCTTTAGGAACCAACGAAGTATCTGCCTCGTTTGCTTGCTCATAGGTGTTCGGTGCGGTGGTCAGCTGTCACAGAGAGAAGTCGACGTACACGGTAAGGTTCTCCTCTTTTTGTTCCTTGTCCGAACTCCGAATGTCTGCTAAATTCAGACCCCAGAATCATGTTCTTAAAAGGACTTGCAGAATTGCTTTTGTCTTTGTGTGGTAAAGAATGGTAAGGTGATGGGGAAGTAACGTTAGAGGGAAATGGCTTGTTCGTTGACATAACGTTAACTCCCCTCCCTCAAGTCAACTGCATTATGTTACACGAAAACAGCTGTTTTTATGGCCTAATCTTGTATTATTTTTAGTCTAAAATATTGTATTGTGCGCTGTTATTGCAATCGTTAACATTGCACAACGTTTAATGTATTTTTTTGCGTCAGATATACTAATACTACCTTAATACTGTAGTGCACTGCAGAGATGGAAAAAAACGGTAGTTTTGATATTGCGATCCAACGCAGAATTTTGTGGTAAGGTAACGGTTATGGGATGCTGTGGTACTCTACCCCGACTAATTTCCATCAAACACAGAATGCGGTCAACCATGAAATAGGTCAAGCTTTGAACAATCCAAGTTTTTTTTTGTCAGATTAAGACATAAACTCTCTCAGGTCAGCATTTATCATTTTAGTAAAGCTTAAACATTAATGGGGTGGATAGACTACTAAAAGTATTAGAATGGTCACCTTGTCTTTCATGTTTTTTCTTTTGAGTTCTGGCTTGCTGCCCTTTCTGCTACTAACTGGTTCTGTCTCTCTTCTTTTGTCTACTGTCATCACAAAAAGGGGCGAATCATTGTGAGTACAAGTCAGGTTCACAATATCATTCTGCAACAAACACATACAAAACACATTTCAATGTCATTTGAGACCATACAGTACACTGAAGAAATTGAACTCTCTTGAGTTTAATATTGCACTGGTCACTTCTTTAGCCACCCCCTGCAAAGTATGGCGGTCGACACACTGTGACCCTCATTCCTGGAGATGGAATTGGGCCTGAGCTCCTCAACCATGTGAGGGAACTCTTCAGGTATGTAAAATGAGTGAGCGGAGCTATACTTAGTCACACTGACCCATTGGAATGTTAGTGCCTTGTAAAGATGACTGAGGTGGTGTGGTGGTTGGTGCTATGTTCTTTGGTCAGAGCTGTTCTGTTGGCATGATTTCTGAAGGTTCAGCTGTGTTCCGGTGGACTTTGAGGTGGTGAATGTGACCTCCTCTCAAGATGCTGAGGAAGACATCAGTAATGCCATCACGGCCATCCGTCGCAATGGAGTGGCTCTTAAGGGTATGAACAGTGTAAACTTATTGTAAACACGTTATTTGACGTGGATTCTCTTAACTTTTCATCCTAATGCTCAACACATACATTTTCTTTGTAGGAAACATTGAAACCAAACACACAATGCCACCATCCCATAAATCTAGGAATAACCTCCTCCGGTAAGGTTATTTAGTTTATTTATATACATTTAATGAAATGTATTTTGTGTGGACATACGTGTACAGAAAATGAAATAACATCTTCATCGTTGCTGGAGCAAGAAGTAGTTTAAATATATATTTTTACGTGTGTAATTCTTCAAGCTCTGACCGCAGTCTCTCTCTGATCTTTCTCTCAGTACAAGTCTGGACCTCTATGCCAATGTGATGCATTGCCAGTCCCTCCCCGGGGTCCAGACCCGCCACAAGAACATAGACATCATAATCATCAGAGAGAATACAGAGGGGGAGTACAGCAGTCTTGAGCATGAGGTTAGTCTTTCTCTTAACCTATTTTCTCTCTTTCTCTTAGTCTCTCACACAAAGTCATCTCTTATAATTGTATACGGTAACATCTCTTGTAACATATTCTGATGTTTTCTGTTAGAGTGTATCTGGTGTTGTGGAGAGTCTGAAGATCATCACGAGATATAACTCGCTACGCATCGCTGACTATGCCTTTAAACTGGCCCGTGAGAAGGGCCGCCGCAGGGTCACTGCTGTGCACAAAGCCAACATCATGTGAGTCATTTCACTCTACATTCTCTCGCTCTCGCTCTCGCTCTCTCTCACACACACACATACAGAAACCACTTCCTCATTAATAGAAATCTTGA
>JAGFZM010000038.1:666947-678934 GCA_017657215.1 Limnothrissa miodon | reverse complement strand
TTTAACCTGGTCAAAGTATAAACGTTGCAGGCACATCTAAGAAAAATGTTAACAGGTGCTAGATATGAGTCAAAATATGGAAAGAATATCTGCATACAGTTTCTAGCTTCTATGAGTGAATAGATAATGTGTAATAACCATTAGTATTTTACATGAATGCTTTAACCAGTATTATCTTTACCAAGTGTATGTAAAGATAAAAAATCACACTTAAGGTGAAAAACAAATCACTCTGTAGGAGCTAAAATGGTGTGCAGATATTGTTTCCTTTTGTGGCATTTTTGTTTCATATCCGGGTAAAGGTTTCACCTATGAGTGTTGACTGGTGATTGACTGAGTAAAGCATCTCTGTGTTTCTGCCCTCTTCTCTCTGACCTGCAGGAAGCTGGCTGATGGCTTGTTCCTGCAGTGTTGTAAGGAAGTGGCAGCTGGATATCCGGATATCGCCTTTGATAGCATGATTGTTGACAACACCACAATGCAGGTCTTACAACAGCGTCCATTAGGCTGAATGTAGTTTTTGTGGAGAGGTGGTATTATTAAATGCATTATGAAAATAGCTAGTACACATGCCTTACCCGTGCCTCACAAAAACAAGCAACAGTGTTGGTGCAACCGTTATATTTGATCAACACTGGTAGATATCAGTCTAGTGACTGAGATCAATCACTGGATGCTGGACCTGGCTGTGTAGTAGTTTTGTTTTTTTTTCTTGCCTTTATGTGATAAAAATGAACATAAAAATATAGAAAATGCAGTGCTAAAAGCTTTATAGTGTTTCAGCTGAATTGGAGAAGTTAAGCTGGAGAAAGGGAAGTGATGTTTCAGTGAGCATGGGTGTGGCACTTACTGAAACATTTGCTCTTAAATTTCCTTGAATGACTAATTCAGAGAGAACTTTCTTCAAACCCGTATGACTCATGTTCTTTCCATTCCAGCTGGTATCCAAGCCCCACCAGTTTGATGTGATGGTGATGCCCAACCTGTATGGGAATGTGGTCAGCAACGTGTGTGCTGGGCTGGTGGGTGGCCCAGGTCTAGTGCCAGGGGCCAACTATGGCAACAACTATGCCGTCTTTGAGACGGTGAGTGCTCTGTCTCTGTCAGTGTGTAGCGTGACTACATAGCCTCCTTAAAAAAAGCAACCTGGGACTAAACATCACATTTAATGGCAAACCTGATCCCACCATGGTTACATTAGGGAATATATCTTATATGGTTTCAAAAGGACATTTTTCCTTGTAAGGAAGAATCAACAGATTAATAATAATTGTGGTAATTGTGAAATATAGCCTGCCACAACCTTGGCCCTTCAAGTTGTTTTTTTTTGTTCACCATCTTGGTGTTGGTGCTGGCTAAGCTTACGGTCAAGATGGATGGCTCTGCTCTTTTGTCCTCCAGGCTACTAGGAACACGGGCAAGAGCATCGCTGACAGGAACATCGCCAACCCCACCGCCATGCTGCTGGCCAGCTGCCTCATGCTGGACCACCTCAAGTGAGTTCCACGCTCAACCGTGCCAGGCAATCTGCCCACATCTCCATGTCTTGCATATTGTTTTAGTCCTGTTATGAAGCATCAAGTTAAAGGTAGGGTCTACGATTTTTGGAGCATGCACTTTTTAACAAATTGCTTGAAATACTCTTCACATCCCCATTGCAACCAAGTTTTGACACAAAAATTAAGAGTTCTAGTGGCCTCTAGAACGAACAATCCAGGAAAAACACTATCCAATCATAATGAACAAACCATTCAGTATGATTGGATTCTGACGCATCTATCAAACTGCTATCTGCTGCTCCCTCCCCCTCTGCGCGTACCCTTCTTCGTGAACGAATCGTTGTACACTGAGGGGAGGTATTGGTTTGGGGGTGCGGGATGCTTTTTTCAAATCTGTCTCAGAGGCTCAAGTGATTTTCAGAATTGTAGACCCTACCTTTTAAACTTCTTTTTATTTTAAAAATCTTTTTATTAGGCTTTTTAATCCAGTTTTAATCCAGATTGATGTTTTGACTGTGTTGAAGTCTTTGAGATGTATTTTTAAAGTGATAACCATGGAGAATTCTCCTGATTTTGCCCAGGCTTCATGAGTATGCGAGCATGATACGTGGCGCTGTCCTTCAGACCATGAACGAAACTCGGGTAAGGAGGATCACTCCTAATCTCAAAAGATCTGGAAGGTTGGGGATGTTCAAATATTTTGACACTTCCAAAAGTAAACTTGTGTCGTGCCAAGTCTAGAGATGGAAACACCATTAATAATCACACATGTTTTAAGAGTCTACTGTATGCACTGTGAAATATCTCCAAGAATCTAGAGACACATGCCACATGCACTGCATCTGCTGCTAATCTCTGTGTGCGTTTATTTCTAGAAGGCTGCGCAGTAGTTTGAGTTGATGATCGCTGCTCTTGATTCTTGCAGTTGCACACTCCAGACATTGGGGGGCAGGGCACCACCTCAGAGGTGGTCCAGTCCATCATGAGGAACATCCAGAGCACTGGGCCCCTTACCACTGAGCACATCTAAAGGCCTGCCTGCATTACAGTCCACTCCACCACCTTTACACAGGTAGGAAAGCCTGCTGATAAGGCACGCTACCTGTCAAAATCAGCCAGAAGATGAGGATTGAGAACTCGGGATTTAAAAGTATAATGTATTGACCAGTTGGAAATGATTAGAGAATTCATAGAGATAATTTAAGAATAAGCACAAATCATATAAATTCTCACCCTTAATTGGAGAGTTACAAATGTTATGTTTTCCAAACAGACAACCCAACAGGATGTGATGCTATGAGTTTTTATTGCATTTAACTGATGTATTATTTTCAATGGATTCCTTTCAATGTTTTGCTGTTTAGAGAGCTTTTTTTTTTTCTCCCCCCTTTCCTTTAGATCAGACTACATAAAGAAGAATTCAAGTGTTTTTCTTACTCATTGAATTTCCCAGAGATGGACTGACCTTCAAGTGTTTGTGTGTAAAACAGAAAGATTTGGTGTTCTAACAGCATGATCGATCCATTATTTTGTTAATTTTCTCAATACACTCTGAAAACTTTGGGCTGCTTGCTACAGAATACATTCTCCAATTGCCCTTAGTTTCCATATCACATTCCAAGGTCCACTTTTCATCAGAGCAGAGCTTGTTTAACATCTTGCCCAATTCCATTATTTTGTAGTTTGTAATGGTGGTCCAGTTTCCCCAAGGTTTACATTGGCCAGCGGAGGTCTAGTCTGCCATTGGCAGCTGGGGTTCACGCTCCGCTCCAACACTGTCTCAGGCTGGAAGTGCAAACAGCTTGACGCCTGACCTCACCTCTTGGTCCCCTCCCCTCTCTGCTGCTTGCCGCACCTCGCGACCCTTGCTGTGGCCAGCGGTGTTGGGCTTCGCTCCGTTCCACTGATTTCACACGAGATGTTGGGAAATCAGTTTTTTTAGGTGTGTGTGTTTTTTTTTTCCTTTGCTCAGCCTTTTGCTTTCTTTTGCCGTACACCATTTGTCTTATACTTTACTCCGTTTTGTTTTGTTCATCTCTGTTACTAGTGTCTTATCAGTGTTTACTCTTTATCATGGGGGAACATATCAATGACTGCTATAATACTGAACCCTTTTTATTCTTTCAAAACTGTATCTAAATTATTTTAAAGTTCTCCTGAAACGTGTCTTCTAATCTGAGGAAGCTATATCTTGTATTTCTCTTCTCCAGAACAACAATAAAGCTACATTATGCGTGACTAGAGTATCAGAATTATGCAGAAACCCAAATAAAACTTTGACTCATCCACTCTGTGGTTCAGGCTGGTTTGTTTCTTTTGATTTGCGTTCCTAGTTCCTTCAGCCCACTGTATCACCAGTAGCTGTTCGGAAGGCTTGCTGGCTTTCTCATAACGGAGTTTTTAATGGGACCGAAACATGAGCCTCTGAAGATCTATGCTTTTCCTTGCTTTGCCTTGGCAACTAGAGGCCCTATTAATCCTCCTTGGATCCTCACATTACTCATGAAAAATAGCCACCCATTCTGAGCACAGCTGACCCACCATGTCTCCCAGGCCTACTTCTAGCACACCAAGTAGCTAATTGGAAAATGTTTCAGATGTGTTTCCTATAATCATTGTAACTTTCAGTTTAAGACTGTTTTTGGTCAATTTTTCACAAGTTTCATATTTTGTATTGGTTGTGGCATTTGTCCACTAGATGGCAATAAGGCCCAATAGCATCCTCCAATTGCAGTGGAGGCCAGGCAACACCATATGTGTCCTATTACTGGTATGTGTGACAGGGTGCCACTCTCAAACATAATCACAGCAATTAGCATATACAGCGTGTTAGAGTGGTGGAACATTCTGTGAAAAACAGCTTGGATATTTCAAGCTCATAAGCATGTGGAATGTTTTCAGCGAAATGGAAAAAAAAATGAGAGGAAAAAGACGCGTCACTAAAAATATTCGTCAGAAAAGCAGGCTGATTCAAGCCTGTTTAGCAGGTTCTGCTGTGGAGAAGTTCACCAAGCTATACCTTACCAAAATGGCCTGCCACTGTCACCTGTGAAAAGGTCAGAATTGCAGGGAGAACATCCACACACATGTGTTTACATATATTACTGTGTTGTTATATGAACTTGTTTGCTGTAAACAAAGCCTTTGCAAGTATAAGTGGAAACCTGTAATGAATGTCATGGGGATCTGCACTGGGAATTTATTCATGAGCACAATTTGGCCTCTCACTTTTTGGCCCCACTATCCCATAACTCCCTCCAGTTGTCAGGGCTCAGACCTGCAGAGACTTGGGAGTTGGCTTGCCTGTATCGACCCTTTGTTTGGAAACAAAGCTCCAAACCAGCTCTGTAGTCTTACTCTTTACCTTTCTCACTTGCTCTCCTGCTTTTCTCTCTCTCTCTCTCTCTCTCACTCTCTCTCTCTCTCTCTCTCTCTCTCTGTTTCTCACAGCTGCTACATCACTTCCAATTTTTCTGATCAGTCTTCCATAGCTTTCCAATTGTGTCTGAAGGAAAACGCCCATCAAGGGGAATATAGAACCACTTTAACAACATGTTGACTATGGGGCCATAGACCAGCAACTGCATTCTATTACTGAATTCCATTGGTTAATCTGCGACAACAAATTTGGTTTCACCAAAAATCAAAACATTTCCTAAGTGTGTATACTACAGGTAAAAAAAAACTATTTTGTAAACAATGTTTTGCTCTAGCCTGGGCAGATCCTTGGGTGTCTTCGTCCTGGAAGCTGTTTGTCCGCAGTGCCCGCTATGGTCTCTGTGAATCTTATTGTCTGTGTTTTGTGTCGCCGATAAGGCGTTAGATGCCTGCCTCTATGCTTCACTTGAGCTGCTCCCATCCTGACAAATGAGCTTTATCTTACGCCTGACATTAACAACACAAAATGGAAGCAATATTATACACATAATAATATTAGCTGTCACGACTTGCCATGCTTCTCCCTAGCTCATTTCCTTTAGCGTCCTTCCCAGTGTTTATGTGTTGAAATCCAACTTCCAAAAGGTCACTTCCTCCTCTGACTTGCGTGACCATAATTTGATATCTGTGTGTTCTCACTATTTCCCTTTTTTTTTTTTTTTTTTTTTTTTTTGCTGTCTCCCAAAATGTTGTCTCCCTGTCTCTCCCCAGTGCTGGTAATTAATCAACTCTGTCTCTATTAGTCAACCCTGCCCTTTGCTGTGCATTCACTGGCCTCCAGCTTGCCAAGCAGCCAGTAAGCCAGCCTGAGAGGAGAGGGCTTGCTCCAGCGCGCACACATGCGGTTTCGGGGAAGATGTGGTCGCTCAGCGCTTTCCCTCCATTTCCAGGCCCTGAAGAGATGCTTCTCATGGTGGAGTCGGCCTCTGGCCACAGAAGCCCTCACCCCCAGGACCCTGGCCGAAGGTTTCACATGCCTGGCCTCTCTGAATGTACAGGGGGTTGGGAGAGGGAGGTTGTGTGTGGTGGAGTGGCTTTTAGAGTAAATACAGTATGGTGTCCTGATGAAGTGTTGTAGGTCCATGTCCAGTGGAAGGGCCTGGAGACTTGCCTTATAAGTGCATATTTTCCTCCCATGTAACCCCAGGGGGAAAGGGTCATGCTGGGAAGGCCTTAGCATGTGTTGATGGGCTTTTAGTGGGAAGCCTCTCTGGGGGCCTGAGTGGCTGGGGTGGGGAGGAGCACAGGGTGGAGGGGGGTTGATCCCACCTGCGTGAAAGCTGTACTGCTGACTCTGTGGGCTCTGCTATCTGTTGCTGTCAGTGGGTGTAGGCGATAATCTGTGGTGGGATGTGTTGGATGTGTGTGTGTGTGTGTGTGGAGGAGATCAGATAGGCCTAACCAAAGAGGCCCTTGGTTGCATCACATATGGGTCAGAGGTCTGGAGTCGGGCAGCGACATCATGAAACCAGCTGGAGTCCCGAGGCCCATGGTTTGCTTATATATATAATACAGGGGTCAGGCCAGCTAGTTACAGACACGGCATTCGGTCTGAGTCCATTTCTGGCGCAAAAGGATGTAGAGAAATCAAGAGAAAGAGAGAGAGAGCGAAAGAAGACAGAGAGAGAGAGAGAGTCATAGTGAAGGTTAGCGCAGTGTGCTGCAAGTATGAGTGATGAACTGGTCTATACTTACAGACCACTTTTCTTCTCTCTTTCCAGCCCTCTGTTCCTGGGCAGTGGTGCGGGGGCTGCACTTCATCAGTGGCTGTGCATTGGCCTTCTAGCAGTCTGCACTACACCAACAGGATGTCAACACATCTCCTCTCACTCTACAGGCGGTGACGTGGACTGGTGCCAGCATCCCCTCCCTCCCGCTTGGCATCTCGCCCCCTCTTACTAAACGCTGGGGCCTGAGCACACTCCTCTGGCCACCCGAATCCACCCGATGGGCTTGATGCAGAGGGCCCTGCATTTGCCGACTCCCATAATCCTCCTGTGCTTCCGTGAGACTCTGTGGTGTGCATTGCCAGAGGCTCGTCTAGACAGCTATTGAGGTCATTTGCAGCCGTTCCTCATGAGCCGTTTCATCAAGGCCCAGACAGAGCGAAGGGGAAGGAGAGAGGAGTAGAGGAGGGTGCTAGAGAGGGAACCCTGGGAACTAGGCACGGGACCGGGCTGGGATGAAAGACAAGGAGGGGCTCGGTGAGGTGCGTGAACGATCCTTATCACTCAGTTCACTTCAAAAGGAGACAATCACCCCGAAATGTGGAGCAGTCTGTGCCTCTAACCCATCATCTGTAGAGGAGCTCTCCACCAGATCACAGTTTGATCTCCATAAACCAGCCGGGATGAGACATTCAATATGAAAGCTGCTTTGTGTAGCACTATCCGTGGCCCTCTTATTCATGGTTAAAGCATAATCCTAACCCTGCTCACTTAGAGTCTGTGTCTCCGCCTCTCTCTCTCTCTCTCTCTCTCTCTTTCTCTCTCTCTTTCTCTCTCTTTTTAGCTCTTCTTTCTGATATATGAAATGTCGGGTTGACTGCTTTTGTGGCATGTCATGCATTTCGGTAAACCGTTTCTAAACTGCTTTTGATGAAAACAGATTTTTCAGTAAATCCACCAGAAAACACTGGTCTGATTAATATCTGCTTGTTTTTGTTGTTTCCATATGGCTACCTGTACATAAACACACAGGACTTCTTGCAGACCACCTGCAACATTTCTGAGTAACTCAAGGCAACCACACAATTTGTTGCAAATGTTAAAGTGAACACTAAAGGCACTTTGTTAGTGCGTGACAGACACAGAGGATTCTTTCAGTAAATGACATTATCTACTTGCTCAAATGTAATTAGCTAACAAACAAAAGTGTGCCTTAAAGAAAAAAAAAGAAAAAGCAACTTTTTCCTAGAGGGCAGGCAAGGGCAATTATACAAATCAATGTGTCACTAGAAAGCTTTTGTTTGAAACACAGCTCTTTATTAAGGCCTCATGACATTTTTTCTTTGAACACATGCCCTTATCCGAGGAGACAAGCGACGGCCCCTGGGGCCTCTCGCTCAGGATGGACAGCATTATCTGCTTGGACTCTGTGGCCTCGTCAACACCAGCACCCCCACCCCCCAACCCCCCCTTGATGACCCCAGAACAGGAGCAGCAGGCCGGACGAGCCATTTGGAAATTCTGTGACTGGGTTAACCTGCTAGGTTACAGCTGTTGGGTCAGCTCTTCAGCATTACTGCTGTAAATCCACTACAGATAACACACCTACTATAGTAGTTATCTGGGCTGTGTTGGAATTGTCCAGTCCAATGGCTTGTTGATCGTAACAAGAAGATATCACGTCATTGGGAGCCTTATATGGGTTATAGACGTATGTATATACGTCCTAGTCTGTGGTGTGTTCGTTGAGTGCAGTTTCCACTGTCTCTGGTTGTATGCATACAACCAGTGCATGAATTATTATCGTTTAGTGGTATATGTATATGTGCATGATGTGCATGTGTGTGGGTATGTGGGAGTGTGTGTGTTTGTGTGCGTGAGCTGCCGTTCTGGTCAAGTCTGTGAAGCGTAAGGTAATGTAGAGAACTACCTGTTCTTTGGCCGTGAGCTAGAATTGACCTACTTCTATCTGCTATTCACAGTCATTTTTCAAATTCCAGCCAAACTTGAGCACCTGCAAGCTGTGTGTGTGTGTGTGTGTGTGTGTGTGTGTGTGTGTGTGTGTTAGCCCTGAAGCCCAATATATCAGGCGGCTCCCACGCTTGCTCTTCATTACGTCCCTGAGTCCTTCTCCCGACTGCCTTACTTCCACACACTTCCACACACCCCTGGCCCCACACACACACACACACACACACACACACACACACACACTTCAGTAAAGGAGGTGCAAAATTGCACATCAAGAGCAATTGGTGGGTTGAAAAAGCACAGCTGTGAGCACAAGTAAATAGCGAGTCCAAGAATAGAAAGAAATGAATTGAGTACACACATGAACAATAGGAAACAGCTCACAATTAGTGTCACAGTGTTTTCCCCTTTGGAAAAAAACAAAAAGAAAAAAAAAAGAGAAAAAACAAATGTGTCCTACAGTCTGTCTTCCGCAAATGTTTTTTTTGGAATTTTATTTGCCCACAGTCCAGATATCTAGCTCACTGTTGTGAATCTAAAATATAAATATAAATTAATTTAATATTCAGATTGTGGACACTTCAATGTCATTTCTATATACTTAATAACAATTTAGTGTAAAATAGCAGATAAATAATCAATCACATTTTTTCCCTTTACAATCTCTCTCTCTCTCTCTCTCTCTCTCACTGTCAGACTTGGTCTCGTCTGTTTATTGGCACTCTATCCAATATAAACATCTCCCACGGCACTATGTGGCCTGTGGCCTGTGGCTGCAGCTCTGACTGGAGACGATAAATGCTGCCACTGCATGCTCAAAGTGCAATAGTGGTCCTCTCTCCCCTCCCTCCCTTCCTCCCTCTTCTCGCCTCCTGTGGATCCTCAATGATGATTAACCATGCAGTGCATTTAATGGCCGCCTCAGCATTCAAATCCAGCGCTATCTGCTCTGTGATCGGCTTGCTGGGCTGGCACATCAACACTCCCTGTCCTCCGATCAATCATCACGAGACAGAGAGGCGCACGCCACTTCACTTCACGTGCCATGAGAGAAGATAGCCAGCATACACACACACACACACACACACACACACACACACACACAAATGAACACACACACAAACACACACACACACACACCTGTCAGTTCCACACCCCCTAGAAGGCAGGTCTCTCTCTCAGTCTGTATATCTCAGTCAGTAATTATTTATCTCTCTATGATTACTTTTGTGAGTGTGGGCTGTGTGGTGATGGTGGTGGGTGGGAGAAAAGCAACAATGCAGCCCTTGTGTCGAATACAGATGCAGTTTGAGAAGAAATATAACAGAAATGTACCAAAGTGTCTGATGGATAGATAGATAGATAGAAATAAAGATAGATAGATAGATATGGATAAAGACGTAGAAACACAGGCAGATGCATAGATGGAGGGATTAGCTGGCAGATACAGTGCATAGTTTCAGAGAACTGCAGTCCCCGGGGCGGCTCATTTTTCATAGACATACGATACAGAAATCTCCCCTGGTCCCCTTTGACAAAAACAACCATGCCACAAAAAGAGGGTGGCTTAGACCGCACAAAGACTGTGGACTAATTTTACCTGCTCATCACCTTTCAACAAAACCACCCACCCACCCACACACACACACACACACACACACACACACGCAGAGACACACAGAGACACACATAAACACACACACACAGATAGACACACCACCATCTCTTCATTATTTAAGCTAACTTAATACTGTGCCCTGTTTAAGGTCCATCATGAAAAGCTAATGTGTCTGGAGTTGGCTTGATCTGCTTGTAGCCATTCTAAAAATGTGTCCCGCTCCATCCTTTACGAATGAATGACTTGGCAAAATGAGAAGCATGGTGTCGGAAATAAAAGCAGTTGTTTAATGCTCAGTTGAACCTAATATTAAATGCATGATGGACTGCTGTATTTGACTTCAACCCAAAGAAGGCAACCTAGTAAGCATAACAACTCAGAAAGTTTGACCCATCTGCAGTACATACTTGCTTTGTTTGGGATGTTTGACATATTCTTCCCAGGTACAGCTTGACTTTTGCCAATGCAGTAAAGGTGCTACATGGACAGGTACATTATCTTGTGTCCTTTTTAAACCTGTTATCACTGTCCAAGTCACATGTTCCACCTTTAAATCTTTAAACCAGCGTCTTTCAGAGACCCAGACAACTGATCCTTTGCATTTCATTATCATGTTATATACATTGCACACATCTACTGTGTGTCTATACAATGACTACTTCAAAGGGCCCTTTTTGTCCCCATATCTATACAATGATTACTTCAAAGAGCACATTTTGGCCTATTTTGTTTCTATTCTACAATTACTACTCAAGCAGAGCTCTTGAGAATGCATCCCTTGGCTTGGAGGAGCCATTCCCTCTTGCCCTATAAGGCCCTCTGACTGGTGTGGCAATGCTATACTATAAACAGATATGGGTGGCTAGATATGGGAGGGGCATGCTTTGAGCAGCACAATATGCCATAAACAACTTCTCCTCCTATAACACCTATACATACCCCAGTGACGTGGTAGTGGTAGTGGTGGTGGTGGTGGTGGTGGATATGTTTCCCAGATGTAGGTGGGGGAGTACATGGCTGTTTGGGCCCCTCTGTGGGACTGACACATGCTTCCCAGGCCACGGAGGAACAAACTGGAAAAGACTGTGCTACTAATCAGCCACGGAGCCCCTGGGGGTATGTCCCGTCCAGAGGCGTGTGTGTGTGTGTGTGTGCGTGTGCGTGTGTGCTCTGTGTAGAGTCTTTCTAGCAGCCCCACCCAGAGTGGTGACAAGGTGCCTAGTGGGTCATTGCATTCATAAGGAGGCCCTCTCTGCAGTGACAGTGTAGAATGAACCTGACACCACAAGTGCAAACACACACACACACACACACACACACACACACACATATAGCATATAACATGATACCATGCATACAGTACAACGCACACACACACACACAAACACACTTTAACACATATCCAGGTTTCACCTGAAGTATTTAAATGTTTCGTGAGTTTCAATGTGTCAGTTATTCTGCCAGCTGACACCCTCTTCCAGTTTTCTCCAGATTTCGCTGGTGTTCCGTGACGCAACACCCTTTAAACGTCTATCTTGAGTAGATAAGAGACAGTGAGGGTTTGGCCTATGACTTTTGAAGAGATTCGGAAATCTATTAAACCCATGCGGTCTGGTCCACTTTTCTTTTTTATCTTCCCGTCTCCTTGTCCCCTCCTTTTTCTCTCCATCCGCTGAGCTTTCCATGTTTCCATCCTTCTTGTCCTTTTCTCTCCTGTAATGAGAAACAGCTCGTCCGAGGCGTTAGTCCCAGGAAGTGCTCCAATCTGCTCCATGAACCAGCATCAATTGTTCC
>JAGFZM010000038.1:634447-661947 GCA_017657215.1 Limnothrissa miodon | reverse complement strand
TTCTCTCTGAGGAAAACAGATGTCAGTTTTATTTGGAGCCTATGAGTGGACAGGGCTGGCGCGGAGCCTGAGCCTGTGGGAGCCTCTCTCCAGCCCTGGAGCTGAGGGGGGCACATGAGACGCCCGCGGGCCATCTGAGGAGTTCTAGGAGAGGGCAAGTAGCTCCAGACAAACACCCCCCCCCCCCCCCACCACCACTACCATCTCCTGGGTCCTCCATCACAATCACCGAGAGAGTCATAACAGTTGGTACAAAAATGAATTTCCCAAATCTAATTCACACACCTGGAGGAGGACGAGGAATTCTGTCACTTGCAGTCAACGGCTCGGATCTCTGGAGGCCTACCAGGTGTAAATGTGTTTGTCCACCAGAGGAAGTCTTTTTTTGGGGACAGGAGGGAGATTTTTGCTCAGTGGCGGGGGGATTTTATGCAGGACAGTGCAGAGGACATTCCAGTGCCGAGCCCCCTGATGTGCGTCCGTCTCCGCTGCTCTGCGAGCCGTTCAGCTGCTTCGCTGTCCTTGCTCTTCCCGGGGCAAGGGCATGATTACACACAGAGAAATACTTATCACGCAGGCACACACATCACATGCGCAGATGGGCTGCGCATACACACGCGCACACACAAAGACGTATAAACAGAACCAAAACACAAATGTACAGACATCACAGATATGCAAACAAACACACACACACACACACACATCATCAAAACAGAAACACAAACGCACAGGCATCATTCCCCCCCCCACCCTACCATCACCACCACCCACACAATCCCAGATGTACACCTCATAGGCATAGCAACATGTGTGGCATTCGCAGACTAGCCACGCCATAGACTGCATACATACCACAGATACACCACACTCAATAGTGAAACATGAAGCTCTCCATGGACCTGGATTTATGTAACACATTCAGTCTCTCCCCCCCCGGCCCCTCTCTCTTATTGTCTGTATCTTGTTATGTGTGCAAAACAAAAGCACCTTCAGTGACGCAGGTGGGGGTGACCTGGTGGAGATCCATACCTTTACTATGTCTTTGTACCAAAGCACCATGGGTGAAAAAACCCTCCAAAGGACCAGAAGCAGGTTTTGAACAAGAAGGGACACAGTGGGCTGATGAAGACACAAGGGGACACGCACACAAGAAGGATTAAGCCCTATTGGATCCCTTTGCTCTGTCAAGATCACTAAGCTCTTTTGAGCGGAGTGATGACAACGTGCCACAGTGCAGGCATCTGTCCACTGCAAATATTTGCACACACATCCCTCATTCATGTCAGGCCCTCTCTCTCTCTATCTCCACACTCATCTCTATTTCCTCAGGTGCTTGCCTGCCCAAACGGTGTGCATATTTGACCTCTCGGTCTTT
This sequence comes from Limnothrissa miodon, assembly GCA_017657215.1. Classification (NCBI taxonomy): domain Eukaryota; kingdom Metazoa; phylum Chordata; class Actinopteri; order Clupeiformes; family Clupeidae; genus Limnothrissa; species Limnothrissa miodon. Next base: position 660,569 of record JAGFZM010000038.1, on the reverse strand, counting down.
TTTGCCTGTACCCTCCATCCACTGTCTGAGTTGTGTTTTCTGTGGGGCTCTCTGCATGTGTCTGCGTGAGGTTCAATCGCCTCATCCCTCCGTCCTGTCCTCTCACCCCACTGTAGCTTATTCATGATATCCTTCATGATATCCACTGAGCACTCCACCCGAGATAGAGGGGGGCGAGAGGGGGAGGAGAGAAAGAGAGAGAGAGGGCGGGAGCAAGCGAGAGAGGGAGGGAGGGAGGGAGGGAGAGAGAGGGAAAGGAGGAAAAGCAGGCAGGGCTCACAGTCAGTGCGCTGAGCACATGCACACACAGGCAAAAGCGCTCGCTCACACACACGCACAGGCACTTACTCACATACTCATACACACAGACTGAGTGGAGGGGCCAGGAGAGAGCTCAGGGCTTCTGGAACGCCGGGGATATTTCTCTGGATGGCTCACACTGGGGCAACCCCACAGCTCTGTCACAGAGGACAAGACTGGTGACAGCAGAGGACTGGGCTCACACACACACACACACACACACACACACATTACCCCCACCTCACCAGCAGCACCAGCTGCAGCACCAGCACCAATATCAGCAGCAGTGCCCACACACACTAGCTCACTTCGCTTCACTCCAGGATCACAAGGATTGGTGAAATAACTCCCTCTTCTCGGCTCAACTTTTGGGCAACCACCCAAACCTCGCACTCACAGCTGGACACCAGAGATTCATTAAAATGTGGATTATTTCCCCATAAAGAAACTCCCCGAGTGAAAGACAGCCTCAAAGTAAGTTCACCCACTTTTCTCTGCTGTGTTTGTGTTCACTCAAATGTACCTAGAACCGTACGTTAGATCAGAATTGCTCAAAGCTTAAAGGCCATTTTACTTGTGAAGCTTCTTTTAGCTTTTTTTATTTGAGCTTTCTGTGTGTGTTGTGGACTGTGCAAGTGAGTCGGTGTTGGGAAAATATTCAGCAGAGCTCCTCCGACTGCTGTTGTCTGAACTCCAGTGTGCAAGTGGGGCCTCTCATGCAGATCCGGCGCTGAGTTCTGCTTTTGGCCGTGAGGCTGGGGCTAAGGCAGAGCCCACAGGAGTCGGCTCCTCTCTGGGTGCCGCAGCACAGTGCTCAGTTAATACAGTCAGAGTGAGGGTCAAGTTATTGATGACAGAGAGGTTTTTGTTCCCAGGGCAGCGAATTTCTGATTAGGGCAGAAATAAATGGTGACTATAGAGAGAGAGAGACTCTAGAGGAGAGAAGGACATGTTTTGACCCAGGTGGACTAATTGTTTTTGTTGTTCTTGCTGTTGTTTAGTTATTTGGGCTCCAGTCAAAGGGCGTCTAACAAAGGGAAGCACAAGGAGTTGGAGGACCATGTGCTGAACCAGGTAAGAGAGAGTTACTGCCATCTGCAAACCAAAACACATTTTTTATCTTACTGGAAAAGGTTGCACATCACATGCATTTACATTCAAAGCAAGTGTGTGTGTGTGTGTGTGTGTGTGTCTGTGTGTGTGTGATGTCTTTTGAACACATTTCTAAAACCATCAGACAAATGCATGTAGGGGCGCATGTGTATTTGTGTGAGTGTGTGTGTGTGTGTGTGTGTGTGTGTGTTGAAATGTCCATCCACCTCAGTCCAAACGTCCTTTGTAAAGCAGCTGATCCTCTGATGTTTTCTGATGGTGTAATGGGTGCAGGTAGATTTATGAGCGACTCGTGCTGTACATACTGATGATGTGTTCATTATACACACAGTAAATCACACCTCATGTTCACTGCTCTGCCTGCCATTGCTCCCAGCCAAGAGCCCCAAACGGGCTGGGAGAAATTGGATCATTTGTGTGTGAAGGTGGCCAAGAAGCCTCAAGCGGAGTGGGATCCTCTGGCAAACGGACAGAAATTGATTGGCTGGCCATTGGCTGAGGCAGATTGAGGTCGACTTCATTGACAAGTGCCCAAGAAAATCCAATGCGGTGCTGATCACCCCTGTTACTTCCACCACTGAGCATAATGCAACTTTATCAGCACAGCTAATGAGACACTCCCCTGGCACAGTGGCCTGTAAATTGTCCCTATATGGCAGTCCTTAGCCTATAAAGTTCATGCCTGCAGAATATTTACACAGATACCATTTTGTTTTATCTTCCTTTAAATGCTCATCAGCTTATTTATTAGCTTATCAAACTGTTCCATTGTGAACTGTCAATTTCATTCAATTTCAATTTGTGATAAGTTGATTATAGTAATGCCTGCTTCCCCAGTCAGTCGAGTGCTTTAGATTGGTCAGTTTTATGGTAGGCTTAGCTGTCATTGTTGTCACCGTGGAGCCAAGTATCGACTCTCCTGTGGCTAAGGTGACTGTGCCCTTGGCCAAGTCGGCAAGGGTTGTTGACAAATCAAACCCATTGTGAATGTTGCCGTGGGACAAATGGTCCTGCGATAAACAATCCGCCGGTGGCCCAAGGACAGAGCCCTCACTTTAGATCCAAGTAACAAACGCGTAAGCAGCACCTATGAAATACGGGCGTGTGACCGAGACTGTGCACTGGTAGGCTAAATGTAATGGAGCGTATACACTGTGATTACAGTCAAAAGAATTGTTCACTGAAGGGCCGGAGAGACATTGTATAATATCCCTAGTATCAACCTGACAGCGTCGTTTTAGTAAAGTTTGAACTAAGCGGCTGAGAAAGATGGGGGGGGGGGGGGGTGGCACTTAATATTTTCATCACCCTGTTAGACCAAGAGCCGGGCACGGACCAAGGAGTCTGATGAGTCAGTCGCAAATGTGCTGATTAATAAAAAAAAGTTAATTTGTATAAATAATCCATTGTGCTTGAAAATGCAATATTGAACAGGATTGTGTCTATCCGTCTATGGTTCAAAAATAAATAGCCGTTTTTTTCCGAGTTGGCCGCCGGACTACCTTTGTTTCGTGTGCTATGAAGCATGATTCATGTAGGCAATGCGCCACATGACCGTTTATAAGAAGCGACTCAACAGCACGGGCGCTGATAGCTGTTCCACATGTTGTGACAGCTGAGGGAATGCTCTGAATGCTCCTACCTATCGGCTACTAAAGTGTCCTAGGGTAGTCTATATGAGCAGACGCTGCCACATAGCATAGATAACGCACTGAAATCAATATCAATGTAAGCTATGATTTTATATGTTTCCGTCTCCATAAAATTCCAATCGCAGCTGCACTATATTTGTTTTAAAATGTAGGCTAGGTAGTTAGACTATTTTATACTTTTCATCCCAACAGTTGGCCTATTTTTTTTTTACACAATTGTGACTTTTTCATTGAGTGATTTCCAAGCCCTATTCAACAGTGGACATTTTCGCCATGCAAGTATTGGCTATTTTAATGTGACCAGGTGACCCCTTGACAGTTTAACGGTTTAGTCAGGAGTCACTTAACCTAGTCAATATGGCAAGCCTTTTTAACATATAATCGCTAAATTCGACTATCCAGTACTAGCATTATAGATATCAACAACATCATTTTGACTAGTCAAAATTACGTTCTGACAAGTCAAAATGACAGTTAGAGATATCTGTAATTAATTTTTGACTATTCAAAACTGAATTGTAGATATCTACAATGACTGAAAACGATATTCGCCTCGTCACATATCCTAAATGACGAGTTAAGATATCAGTAATCCAGTTTTAACTAGGCAGAATATCAGTTAAAGATATCACAAATGTCAATTTGACTCTCCAGAATTGTCATGGATTCTCATGCTAGGCTTCCCACTGGATAAAAAACCCAAATCAACTGGAGGAAGATATTCACCCAGCAAACAAAGTAGCCTATTTGAAAAGTTTTATGCAGAAGAAATGGCGGTTGCTGTTGTAGACAAAATCATAAGAAAATGCCAGAGCATATAATCAAGGATTGTGTGTATGGCAAGCCTTACATATCCACATATCCTACATATCCAGACTACCTATTTAATGTTAATAAGGCTTGCCATAAGTCTGCGATGTGTCCTACTGCAAAACATTCACTTGTTCGTGACTGTGGGTGCAGCAAAGTTTGGATGACAGGTGTAGACGCCGAAAGACGCAAGTCTGTGGGAGCCGCAGTCCCTTTCTCATCCCGTACAGAAGTCTTTGTTTCTCGCTCTAATGAGACGACTCTTGGGGCACAAGACTGAATGCCTCTGCCGAGAAGAAGAGTGGAGAGAAATTGAGAGACACTGAAAGGAAGAGGAACACGAAGGAATACACACAAGAAAAAGGGACCCGTGAAAAGAGATAGCACTGACAGAAGAAGGCAAAAGACTGCTGAAAAGTATTTTTCCTGCTCAGAATTCGTGATGACATTATCATTTTACTGTAATTATATAATTTTAATAACTGCATGTTTTGGTCCAGTTTACCTTGATTCGTTTGTTCGTTTCATCTATAAAATTAAGGCCGTGAATGATTTTACAACTTAGGCCTAGCCTATGAGCTATGTTTATGACGATCCATTTATGTTACAGTAAGCTATTAAATGTTTGAAAGTGATATATTCATACTATTTTCAGTAATGTTTTTTGCCATGAAATGATAATATGGTTTTTGGATGAAATATTGCTTATTATAATTTCGGCAAGTTTGGCCTGATTAACACAATAAACAAACCCATCTTTTCCAGCATTGTTTTTAAAGTGTTTTGATGCATAACGACGCATATATAGCAAATTAAATGAAATTTGGGTCAATTATTTAATGCTGCAAAAAGGGGAAAGGGTTGGCCAGTCTGCATGGGATTTACATTTTGTGTACATAGGCTAACTGTATGTGGTATTACACTGTTTGCGAGGTGTTTGTGTTTCTCTGCCAACATAGTTATGCAACAGTCATGAGACCCACATCCGAGGATGATGTGAACAGGAGCAGACATTTCAATCACAGGAACTATTTAAGTAACAGAGGAATTATTTCAGGAACCCAGGAACTTTTTTTCCAGTGCGAGAAGGAGGGAAATTGGGTGCCTTTTTCAGTTCCCAGTAATGTGTGCAGTGAAGGCCACTTTAAGATTGGCATACATATGAAGAAGCTTCCAGTAGTAAGATTGAAACCAAATTTAATTTTGCAATGTAAGAAACAAGATTACCTTTAGACCACATGAAGCATTGTGTATGGAAAAAGCAGAGCGATAAAGAGATTTTAATTTTATGATTACCATGCATTATGAGACTTCTAAATGTGCTGGCTGCAAATTTCTAAATGAAAACACGTTTAAAAAAAAACAGCTGCCACAGTACCTCAGCAAAATTAATGACTAAATATGTATCCAACATTACAGTGAGTCTACAGACCCATAATTTACATTATATTCATGCTTACATTTTGAAAAAACAGGTACATCTCCTGGTTATTCTGAGCTGGTTTCACCTCCCATAACTGTGTGAGTGGAAAATGATTAGAGGAAGAGAACAAGTGAATGACAGAAAAGACACAGAGTGAGAGGGAGGAGAGAGAGAGAGAGTGCAAAAGAGTGCTTGTTGGTGAGAGGTTTATTTAGGTATCTTCTGTGAATAGAGTAGGGGAGGAATTCATGGCTCCATAAATCAGCCAGCAGATGCCAGGCTTTCAGGTAGAGACAGGCGGAGTGTGGGGGCAAGCTCATAACGCACTCTAGTCGAGCAGGAGAGAGGGAGGCACCCGGGCTCTTAGAGGAGCAAAGATAAAACCAGAGAAGAATAAACAATTCACCATAGCTGGGGCTCTTACTCACCTTGCCTCTGTGATATGGGAGCGATGCGCCACAACACACTAAATAGTCCATTCTAGCTCTTAGATCTCTTCTTATCATTCTAAGAAGTGATTAATATAATTAATAGCTGATTTTCTAAATCACAGAAAGAATTTCTTGCCTGATGGCAATGTCATGAGTTAGATTTATTGTATACCAAGGATATCAGACATTTTATCTGTGCTCTCAGCTTTGCAGGGTTAGTGTTTGGTGTCTGATTTGCCCAGGCTAGATCAAGCCTTCATTCAAAGCAGCCACAGTGGCAGAGATAATAGACGATGCGCAACGCAGCCTGTCAGTGTAAGGACGTCAGAGCATGGTGGCCACCGTTGCTGCAGTCAGTCAGCCCAAAGAAAACGGCAGAGGTGTTTTTTTATGGATAATATGTCATACGTTTGTGCGAGCTTAAATTAAAAGCTAGGGGAATATCATAAAGGCAATAGACAATAATCCCAAGGTTATCTTCGCCTCCAACACCCTAACACCCAAAAAAATTTAATTTGTGAGTGGATTATTCTGGTTAAAACTCTCCAACCCCTCTTCATCCACACATTTGTACATAAGATCATTCAGTTTGAAATGTCTTTAATCCTCGGCACGACCCCTTTCCTCACTCCCATTAGAGATGAAAGGCCTTCTAAGAAACATTCAAATGGCAAAATCTGTTTTTGTTACAAAAATTTCTATGAATGATTCCTTGGACACCAAAATCCTGGATCTGATGAAACGTGATGGGCAGGTTGAGGCCACTAGATGGGTTTACATGATAACTTACTGCATATGTAGCTAATAACCTTTAGACCGCTAAGCTAAATGAAATAGCCATGTCATGTGGAATATGAAGGCCACGTTTCCGGTGATGATTTATTGAAGGAGAGAGAGGTTGACCGCCCAGGATCATTTTATAAACATCAGCTCTGGAGCTGTCAGACGGGCAGAGGATGGTGTGTGAGGAGTGATTGACTCTGCCCACGCTTGTGCCGGCTTACCTGTGGGCAACTATGATCCCTGACCTCCATCGGTCGGGTGACCCTGTGGCGCCCCAAGAGACCATGTTATTACACACAGGCAGCGGTTCCATCAAGAGCTCTCTCATTGATTTAAGATAGAGAGTTAGATGGAGATAGAGAGAGAGAGAGAGGGGTAGAAGAGAAGGAGGGAGCATGGGGGCAGGAGAGGTGGTGAAGGCACTGGAGCATCCACCACAGCGTGATATAATTTCTGTAAGTGTTTGCTGAATTGCAGTGTAGTGGAAGCACGGTGCTCTTGTATCTGTATTTTCCTTGGTGAGTTTTCACAGGTGTTGGCCAGGTTGGTGACGGCAGTGTGCGAGTGATGAGGACACAGCACTGGTGTGATCTTGGAGACTGAAATATGAATCGGGAAACATTCCTCTGGCTCAGGTGCACAGGAACTGAATGCAGCACAAATTTTCAGCTGAGGCATCACACAACGGCACCTTTCCACTTAGTCTACAAACATTTGATTCACTCACATGCACACACATACTGTAGACCCCAGTGCAAGGAGATCCTTGTGTCTCTCCCAGTGGCAGACAGACAGAAATGTGCACCTGCTCTTTATTTTTCATCCGTCTATCATGCGTGCCAGTGTTATAAGAGCATCTCTCCTGCTATTCTTTCCTTCATTTTCTTTTCCATCTCATCTCTTCCTTAGTCCCTTCATCACACACTATTCCATCCTCCCCTGCGTGCTTGATGTGTTTATTTAAGTAAGAGAGAGCCCTTATCCCAAGATTCCCATGTTCCTCTATTTGTCGTCTTGTTTGAGTCATTTCTGTCCTATTTACTTTGCTCCTATTTATTTGTGTGGACAATAAAATAAGCTGCATTTTATTGGGTTTGAGGAAAGGGTGATTGCAAGGGGTGGGGAGAAGAAAGAACGAGGCGGGGTATGAATGAGTGAAGAAAGAAAGAGGGTGAAAAAACAGAGAGAGTGGAATGTATGGGGGTAAGCGAGGGATGAGAGAGAGATTAAGAGAGAGCGAAGGTGAAGTGAATGATTGAGGAGGGTGGGCTAGACCAAGGTTCTGTCAAACTGGCTCGTGGAAAATATGGAAAGGAAAACAAACAGAGTGGGACTTGCGTCAAAAGCGAGGCGAACAGGCTGTGCCTAATTGTGAGGGAGTTACATAAAAACCATGGATGACTTCTCTGCTTGATACCCTCAAATGGAGCAATCAGCGGAGTTGAGAGATAGGCTTGAACTACACCATGCCTGTATGCATGGAATGAGAGGACTGCCATCCCCCTTCTCCATAATCCCTCTACCAAAGCCTAGATTCATTTGACTTCTTTGAGTGCAAGTCAAACTGCACTTAAGTACACAAGAGTGATTGCTTGACTGATTACATACCAAATCTATTTACATAACATGGAATGTTATGGAGAGGCATGTGCAAAAATTATGAAAACATGTAATATCTTAATGGATCTTTTCTTTTCAAAAGAGTGATGTGTTGTTTCAAAGTGAAGAGATTATTCTATAGACTCAACACAGCACAAAATGAAATCTGATCTGTTGAATCCAATTTGTCATGTTGCAAAAGCGTATAATGTTTTGACAGCCCCCGCTCAGTCTGTCGCTTTCTCTCAGTTTGTTTGGCTGACCAGAGGGGTAGCTTACATTAATATTTGTCTCTGCTCCTCTACACAAAACAATACAGATGCCAGAGAAAGTCACTTGGGATCCAGAGTTGGCCTGAACCCAAAGAAGAGGCTGATATGATGAGGAGAGACAAAGAGAAGCAGATAGAGAGGGAGAGGGAGAGAGAGGGAAATCGAGAGGGAGAGAGAGGGAAAAAGAGAGGGAGAGAGACTTCGCAGTTGACCCTCATATCGAAAGTCAATTGAGGATAATGCCTCTAAAATCTGGTAATGAGACCTGACAAGGCACTGATTACTGTGACATGCTGCTTTATGGGTCAGAAGTGGTCATCAGTGAATCATGAGTAATTATGGACGAATAAATTTGATGCTGTTGTGTCGTACTCTGAGCCCTGTGGTCTCTGTCGGTCCCCAGGAATGGAGGCCGTCTCTGGGGTGGCTGGTTGGGACGGGCTGGCCCAAACCTCCTCCTCTGCCTCGGCAGCAGTAGTGGCGGCGGCCACATCCCCATGGGTCAACCTCACCTCCGCCCTATTTCCGGGGAGCAGTACTGCCCTCAACGGCACCCATGGCAGCGGGGGCTCGTACTTCTGGCTCTTCCCTGAGAACAGCACTGGGCACCCCATGGGCACACCGGATCCCCCGCCGCAGCGTGACCCGGCCCTGGCCCGGGCCGAGATCGGCGTGCTAGCTCTGGTGCTGGCCCTCACCACACTGGGCAACAGCTTTGTGCTGTGGGTGCTGCTCCGCCGGCGCAAACATAACGCACCCATGCACATATTCATGGTCAACCTTTGTCTGGCTGACCTGGTGGTGGCTTTCTTCCAGGTGAGACAGCCTTGCAGAGAGATCTTTTTACTTCAAGAAAAATTATTACATGTAGCCTAATGCTGAAGGTGATATGTTCCCATACTTTGTTTAATTTTAGGTCCATATAAAACAATAAAGTTGGTTTCACATGGTGACTTAAAGATAAATAACCCTAACCCTAACTCTAACTCCTTTTCGTGTCTACATTGTGAAGGTGCTTCCCCAGCTGGTGTGGGACATCACAGAGCGCTTCCAGGGGCCCGATGCGCTCTGTCGCCTGGTCAAGTACCTGCAGATTGTCGGCATGTTCGCCTCCTCCTACATGATCGTGGCCATGACGGTGGACCGGCACTACGCCATCTGCTGCCCATTGCAGGCCTACCGTGGAGGGGCCGTGTCCCGCTGCAACACCCCTGTCATGGTGGCCTGGGCTCTGGCTTTCCTCTTCAGCATACCCCAGGTACCATTAGCACAACATCGCCACAGCTACTGTATGTGTCGTTCAGATAAGGAATAATGGGCAAGTTGGAGCAGTGGATCCTGCTGGTCCTTCATGTTGCTTTGGAGAGAAACATCTGCTAAAAATCGCTCAACAGTCAATAAGTCAACTTTTGCAGTTGTTTTAGAGATGAAAGAAAGAGTTAATGCACTACACTGTACTGCACTACACTAGAGTTTATGGCTTCAAAGGAGCAGTCTACCCTATGGGTTAGATGACAGGTATGCTGGGTATGTGTCTTGTAGACCACTAATGGTTGGTGGCAGAGGCAGTGGCAGATTGGAGAGGTCAGCAGGCCAGTGAAGCTGGAACTAAGAGAAGCCCTGAGGCATTCCTCCTCCTTCTCCTTGTCCTTGTCCTCTCCTCCACAGGTGTTCATTTTCTCCAGGTCAGAGTTGGCGCCAGGGGAGTTCGACTGCTGGGGCCACTTCATCGAGCCATGGGGCCTCAAAGCATATGTCACCTGGATGACCTTGGCCGTGTTTGTGCTTCCAGCGTTCATTATCACTGTTTGCCAGGTGAGTAACGGAGCCACCACCCCTTCCACCCATTTACCCTACGACCCCCCACCACCCCCATCTCTGCTCCCTTCTTTGGCGTTCCATTATCTCCTGGAGAAAGCGTCTGTCAACTCGAGGGAAATAAGAGTATTCACAGGAGTAATCAAGCTACGTGTATACCTGTGTCAGCAGTCATGAGGTTGTCTCAAGGGTACGTTATATAATGAAGTAATTCTTCAAAAAGGCTCTTTTTTCCCCTCTGTCCATACCGCCATACTGTATAGCTTTTCTCAGCAACGCAGAAAGATCAGCAGGACTTCATTGTTGCTGGAGGTGTGAAATTCGAGTGGGAAGTTCCTCTTTAGTATGCGTAATACCACAAGGCCTTATAAGGACACAGTGTGCTGATGGTGTTTGCCTTTGATTTAGAGGGAAGAGAGAGGCAGAGAGAAGCAGTAGTTACCTCACACAGGGGCTTTTTCTCAATACAGGCACATGAGTGGGTGAGGGTGGGGGTGGGGAAGTAGTGGCAGGAATGGGGGAGGGGCTGCAGGGTTGTTGTGAGGGGCAGCCTGGAGAGGGTCGACATTCTGATCCGAGCAGGGACGTTCTGGTCACAGCACTTCTATTTAGGGCCGGATATTCTTGTGTGCAGATATTTCTCACCACTAATTGATGTGTGATATCTGAGGCGGCACATAAAATGGCAAACCAGAAGGGATGGGGAGGGAGGACAAAAGGCAGATCCATCCAAGCAACCAAGCACACTACCATATGCTATAGACCGAGCGCTTTCCTTTCAGACATATTTGGAGGTGAACTTGATCTACCCTCTGATCGCTATCTAGTTGTACATTATGGTAAAGATAACGATTCCAAACCCTTTTTAGTCTCAGCTTATTTTTCCTTCATTTCCTGTTTTTGGTGGGAACCAAGTTCTTTCGGATTATTGTTACAGCGTCAGCTGTCCAAAGGTGCTCAACAGGTCACCCTATTTTAAACTCAAGCTCCACATTTGTGGTATTTCAGAAGACACTACTAATTACACAGGAAAAATCATTTTCCTGTCAAGAGGCCATTTGGCTGGTGATTTGTGGGTTCCAAGTCAATCCAGAGTTAGGTGCAGTGTGTGTATGCTATTATTTATGTACTATTTCTTTCTCTTTCAGGTACGAATATTCAGAGAAATCCATGACAACATCTACTTAAAATCCGAGAGAGTTGTGACTGCTGACCTCAAGAAGAATGTTGTGTTCTTTGGCCTCCAGACTGTTAACAAGGAGGACGATCGAACAAGAGGAAGAGCAGGCTACAGACCCAGGGAACGAAGAGGAGGAAGCTACCCTCCCCAGAAAAGTGAAAACAGCCAGCCATGCCGCTCGTACTGTAATAACTATCCTATGGAAAACATGTCGCACTGCTACGACTGTGCTTGTTCGGTCAGCCAGTACAGCCAGTGCCGCAACGATGTCACCCAGCAGGGCTGCTCCAATGGCAAAAACAGCGCGCCTGACATCCTACCGACCAATCAAAACCATTCCAGTTTGACAGGGCCAGTATGTCCCTCTGTTTACAACAACCAGGAACACTCCCAACTGCCCACCTGTCTTGAGTCGGGTTGCTCCAGAGGCTCCGTCTCCTGTGACAGCAGCCCCCTGAACTCTTCATTCGAGGCCCGCTACAGTGTGGGCAGCGGATCGCCCTACGCGGCCCAGGCACCCCTCAGCCCACCACCGCCCAGCGTCTCCAGGGCCATGTCCAAGACGGTACGCATGACGCTGGTCATCGTGTTGGTCTACACCATCTGCTGGTCGCCCTTCTTCATTGTACAGCTGTGGGCTGCATGGGACCCCAATGCACCCATCCAAGGTTAGCTCAAAGCACACAGGGAACTTGATCAAAGCGAAGGTTCATACCATATGGCCAAAGCAGGAAGGAAGTCACTCTATCACACTGAAACACACTCTGTCAGAAAAGGAAATTAATTGCCTAGAAATATTTCCTAAAAGGCTGCATTATGCTGAAAAGTTTTACAACTTTTAACCAAAGGAATAGTGTACTAAGGAGACAATTAGTGAAGTCCAAAACCTAACATTTAGAGATATGTAGGGGAGGCATTCTTAGATGCTAAGAGGTGACTTAGGTCACAGTTCAACAGGGTTGACATTCCACAGAGCTCCAAAACATTGAATTACATGGGGTGGATCAGGCTTGCGGAGGACTTCATTCCAAAACAAGTGCATCCCACAGACCCTTTTAGTGACTTTTAGGGTGGCATTCCCAACCACCTATGGTGCCTAGGTGCAAATGATTTTTCCCACGTCCCAGGAGGTGGGCTGGCGTTTGCACTGCATGTGTGTCTGCCATGAAGGGCCATTTCTGAAGACTGATCTGGAGGCAGAGGGGTAGGGTGCAGCGGTGCCATTAGTCATGTCATAGCAGACCCCCATGCTTGCCCTCTAACCTCCTCTCTCCCTCTTTCCCTCTCTTCCTCCCGCCTTCCCAACGGACCCCCACTCGCCTCAATAAATAACCGGTTTATTTTTCCCTGTTGCTTTACTGTTCTGGCCAGAGGCTGATGTCCTGGCAGTGTTACCACTAGCCTAAACTGTGAAATTACTTTTACCTGGTTTACGTCCTTTCCTTTTTCCATTTCTCATTGCTTTGCCCACCCAACACCTGCCCCACTCCCTCTCTCTTTTTTACTTGTTCTTGTCTAGATGTAAGTCAGTAGGTGAGAACTCATAAAGTATCATGTATTACTCATTGTGTTTTATTCTCCTTATCCATTTCCTCTCCTGCACACTCTTTGTATGGTTATCATGTCGAGCCTTTTAAATCTGTGTGTCAAGACACACTATACATTTTCATGGAATCATAAACTTCTCAAAAACCAAACTGGCTCAAGGTTTGCTGCATAGCCTGATCATCAGATTTGAAACCGATGGCTGCCACAGAAAATTGTGTGCTAATCAGGCCATTTATTCAGGACAAATCCCTCTCCATTGGCACATAATGCTGTTTATGGATTTGGTCCTGGCACACAGCATTGCGCATAGCCCATAACCCTCTGATTACACCCCTGGAGGATTTTGGCACATAGAGCAAAATTACCCAGACAAAATACCCTCACGTCTGAACTGAGTGCACGCAACTCAGGTTGATACCTTTGGCTCTGTGAGGTCTGCCTTGCTTTCTCCGCTATCAGAAGGGAACACTGTGTCCTCCGCTGTGATGTCTATCTGCTTGTCTAAAGCCATTCCATGCATCCAACCCGGGCGCTACTGTGCATACTGATCGAGTGGAGTCGTGACCAACAGAAAAATAACAACAACAAATACAACCTGTAGCCAGATTTGAAATGATCAAGGTCAAGGTCAAAGTTTTCTATGCAAGTTTTCTATTTGCATCATTTAGCTGCAAAGGACCAGCAGGAGAGGTAAAAACGTATTAGCCAGAGCTATAATTACTAGAAGACCATGTGCTAATTTTCTTGTGTGTCTGTGTTTATCTCCTGATCTGCAGGGGTGGCGTTCACCATCCTAATGCTGTTGGCCAGTCTGAATTCGTGCACCAACCCATGGATCTACACGGCGTTCTCCAGTAGCGTGACGTATGAGCTTCAGGCCCTGCTGGGCTGCCGTCCCCGCTCAGCACGCCGCGGCTCCTTGCCCGACGACTCCACCGCCACACACACCTCCACCACCAAGGACAGTCTGTACTGAGATCAAACACACACACACACACACACACACATGTATATATAAGGCCTGCAGAAACAAGGGTTTGAGAGCTGTTTGTCAGACACCAACACCCACACAGGTGTCATGAACATACACTCAGGTGCCGAGGCTATTGATAGTACTTTTTTTAGAAGATTGGCCCAATATCATCTACACACACCTTCAAGGTGAGTCTACACATGCACACACATGCACGCACAAATTCAGACTCAGTGCTCTATGACATCGGCATACACTCATCTTCAGCAAGGTGAGTCGAAGACACACACAGACACACATCCACACCCACCCAGACACACACACATACACACACAGTCCACCTCCTCGTTAAACTCCTGTCAAAGTGACAAATTCTGAGAAGGGGACCTTCTTAGGTAGACACAAAGGCAGACATTCAGTCACTTATGCATACCCCCCAAACACTCTCTCTCTCTCTCTCTTTGTCACACACACACAAACACACACACACACACACGCACACACACACACACACACACAACCACCACAATGAAGTCCTTCACCTTCATGATTATGAGGGGAGGAGAGAAAAAGTAGGCAATTATTTTGTGTTTGTGTCAGAGAGAGAGAGTGTGTGATTGTGAAGCTGGAGGCTGGGTCTCAGAACATCAGAGAGAAACTGGAGGGGAGTTGTTGGGATGTGAGGAGCCCCACTACACACACACACACTGGCTGCTAAAATACATGCTCATGGAGGAGCTATGACTCACTCGGTCCAATGTGCTACCTGCTCTTTTATCAAAACACACACACACACAAACACGCACAACGTAACTTCACCAATTTATCATGTAAAAAGGATAAGGTCAAGTAGGACATTTTCTCAGATTTTTTCTTTTTTTGAACAATGAAGGCGACACTTTAATTCTTACAGGTTTATCCAACAGAACTGGCAAATGTCTAAATGCAGTAAAGTGTTTTGACAAAGAGGAAAAGACTTAAAGCTACTGATGTGGAATGTTTTATCATTGAGGGTGAATTAAGATACCGTTGTGGAGAACCTGAGACCAACACTGTCAACAGTTTAAATGAAGGGCAGTTTATGGAGTGTTGAGACCAACAGATGGTGCACATTAACCATAATGGATAGCTTCACTGTATAGGACACAAGAGGATTCTCGTTCACTTTGTCGCCAAGACAACCAGATCTCCAGCTTGTGGCCACGTTAGCCAGGCAGTGTGAGCAGACTCTGAAAAACAAACACAAATGTTACAAACGAGAGCTTTGTGGATGAGATGGACTAACTGTTCTAGGGCCAACTCCCTCTAGAAAGAAATGTCCTGTTCCTCCTTAAATGCAAAAATCTATGTAAATATACTGATGATCGATTAAGTGTTGTAGCAAGACTGAATAAATCTCCAAAAACAGAATGTTCTGTACACACACATTCATCTGACAGATGCATTCCATGTGTTGTACATACTCTTCTGTGTAATAATTTCAGAATGTGAAAAGAGTGGGAATATTGTTTTGATGTCAAATTAAGTGGATGTGTTTGTCCCGAAAGGTAAAATGTTGTCTAGTTAGATTCAACCAAAGAGTTACCAAATAGATATAACAGAAACCTGTGAAGTAAAGATTTCTAATGGAGACTCTTTAATGGAGTTACTTGATTACCTGGCCAAAGTGCCTTCATGTGGATTACTATGACATCACATATCATAGCCTGTTCTGTCACTGTTCCAAATATAGGGTAACTACTGCAAAAACATTTTTTACTATTGCCTACTGTTATTATTTGCCATACCTATAATTTATTTATTGCATTTTAATTAAACGCTTCATACTACCTGTGTTTTATACATGAGCTCTGTGATTGGTTTGTTGGTCCTGTTGGTTGGCCTGCCCTGAGATGAGCAAGGTCCCCAACAGCACAATACAGTCAGAAGGGGGATGTTTCACTGGTTGTATTGGCATGCTCCGTTCTTGGAGACTTACAATAACATGATGTATGACCAACCAAGTCTCACAAACCATTGTGTGTCCAAACATGACACTTTTAAAGAGTATATATTTGAAATGAAATAATAAATGGATATTAAATCACAGCGTGATTGTTTTAATGGCAGAGTGAGAGTTTGATTCATCAATGTTTGTTTGATTTAACATACAGTATGACGAATCAACCTATCACTATCTGAGATACACGCACCCCAGAATGAAGCCAGGTCCTAGCTAGCTCCCCTCTGGGAGAAAGCTGCTTATTTAAAACCAGCCTGAGTGTAATATAAACAAACAGCTCTCTACCACACTGGGCTCTCTAAAAGAATGCACTGCAGTGCAAATATACATCCATCGCATAAGGCTTCAAAGATGGAAGTAGCCGAGCCACGGGACATGACTATAGGTCTTCTATCCTCCCAGTCCTTTTACTTTAATGGGGGAAGGGGGCTGATTTAACTGTACTTCTAGCGCAACTCGCGGTCTCTTAATAATCAAAAGCCGTCTGAGCCAGCCCAATGGAGCTGATGAATGGGCTCTCCCGTGTCAAACACAGCCCTGCTGGATTTGGCTGCGGCCCATCCCATCCTATCCAGGGGACTTTGCGCAGCTGCCAGCACACTTGAACCTGGGGATGATGGGGGCGCTCAGGGTTACCGATTCATTTTTATGACGGTGTCTTATCACTATACAGTGTGACAAGTGTACCGGGAAGAAAGACGTAAAGATGTATAGCTCACTGGGAGGCTTTGGGAATATTAGTTGAATTTATCAAGTAAGAATAGGGAAACAAAATTCTCAGGGCAAATAAGGCCAGTCATTATCTGCAGGAGACTAATCAGGCTTTGTTTTTATTGATACAACACAGTTCTTTCTCCAAATGAGTGCTGTGAACAGATGTAAAACATCACCAAAATCAAATCCCATCTCTAACAAAGTACTGAAATAGCCATCCACTGGAACCCAAACTGAAATTCTTCAAGGAGATGACAACAAAATGTTAGGTACAAAATGTAAACAAGAGCACACAGAGCAAACACTGTCACGCAACATCTTATATCTGTGGCCAAGTGCCTGATAACATCTGACCAGGAGCCTGTTCAGATGTGGGCCAGATTGGAGCCATATCTGGCCCAGAGTGCTTTCAGAGCTGTATTCACCCGCCTGCATCTTAGACTGGGGAGGTTTTCAGCCAATGACGCCAGTCAGTAACTCTGTGCTGTCTGGCTTGTCTGTTCCAACAGCTGCACAAATTATTTTTGGAGGTTTGCAACCGACCAAAAAACGCAGTTACATCAAAGGCATTAGCAATCTCTATATATAACAAACCAGCCTCTGTCTGTCAGCAACTTGGCTGTGGGAGTTAGTCAAATGTGAAATACTGTTTTAATTTTTATCGTGGTATTTGATGGCAATTCATGGATATGGATAATGGTGGTGTAATAAATATTTTCACGGTTTTGATATTTGGTATTTCCCAGCACAGATGTTTGTGGTTTGTGTGTGTGTCTGTATATAATAAGATATGTATCAATATAACAAATACATCCAGCAGGCTCATTCATGGATGCTGTATGGTGGACATATCACATATCCTACTGTTTAGACTGTTTCTTCCCATTACACATAAACATCCACATTTGCATTTCTACTTGAAAATGGCCTCAAAAGGGAGGCAGAAGGGAGACCGCTCATAGAACGAGTGTCCACTAAAGGTCAACAGCTGTCTAATGCATAGGTGCTTGGAGCTGGCTTTTGCTTCTAGCCCTCATGACAACCCACGGCTATTTAAAATGAATAGTCAAAGTCAAATACTAAATTGTCAAACACAGAGCAAACACTGGACCACTTTTATTGGAGCTGGAAATGTTTATGGGCAAGATCATTTGGTAGCATCTGGCTGCGTGTTTGTCCCTGGGGGTTGCTCCTGGGAACCAGAAATCCAGGAACAGCAGACGAACGTCAGACTCACTTGTTATGCTCCCAGGGAAGAGGAAGAGGTTCTGTTTCCAAGGGTCCATCACAGTGAAACCATCTGCTGAGGGAGCGATGGTCAGGGAAGCAGTGTGGGGGTTGGGGGTGGGGTGCAAATAAAACCTTCAACCTTCAAGCAGTCGAGCACACAAATCTTTTTCCATCCCTCAGGCCCTGTCAACTGAGATTAGGGACTGACACTGATGGTATTTCATGCTAATGACACAATAAGACCACATTAAAAAATGTAGTTAGTGTTGTCTCCATAAACAGAGGGCCAGTCAAAACGTGGTAGGACATCGTTGTCAGACCAAGCTTCATTGTTGACGTATGAGAGTGGGCTAGGTCACAAAGCTAACTGAGACGCAGGTATGATAATGATAATTTCCTTTTTATCGCGAAAATGCTATTTTGGTTTTGGGCGCAAGAAAGGAGCGGGCTATGAAGAGAATCTCGAGGCGAATCGGGTGGCTGCCATTTCTCGCCAAGTCTCGGTTACACACAGGTGCAGATGTAGGGGCGGGACGATTGGATCGTCCGCATGATGGTAAACAAAAAGGGAAAAACTAAGACACAAATACCTCAGGAGAGCCCAAGATTCTGTTGATGAGTGCAAGCTGTGTTGCCCAGCTGTGATGCAGCGAAGGAACATCTTTGATAAACCTTCTGCAGCGAACGTATTAGAGATGAGGACAGAGGAGCCCAAAAACTCAACAGCAGCAGCCAAGCGCAGATGGAGAAATGACAGGCCTTTGTGAAGATTCTATGTTCAATTCAAAGCTGACGCACAGAGTAAACCTGGCTATTTTGGCCACCCTGAAATATTTATGCTTTTCATACAGTGAAAAGTCTAGGCAGAGGCTAAACTGACAGTTGTTTATGTGCGAATGCTATACACAAGTAACTGTTTATGTGAGAACAAACTGCAAACTGTTTCCATAATTACATATAGGCATACATAAAGCCCCTGGATAACTGTAAGCTCTCTCACATTACTAAACGTATTCAGTAATAGCCTACATTTTCCTACTATGCCAGTTTATTTTCCCCTACCCTGGTACTTTTCTATTTTTGTAATTATTATTTGGTTCTTTTCTATATTTTATTTATTTTGTACAAGGTGTATACCATCTTTCATATGCCAAGGAATCATGCTTCTTGTATTATG
The DNA here is from genome assembly GCA_017657215.1 of Limnothrissa miodon. Lineage (NCBI taxonomy): Eukaryota > Metazoa > Chordata > Actinopteri > Clupeiformes > Clupeidae > Limnothrissa > Limnothrissa miodon. The sequence goes on along the minus strand of JAGFZM010000038.1, from coordinate 641,544 downwards.
CTAAATGTTTATCTTTGCAACATTTTTATTCTTCTTTCCTCATTCCCTTTTTCCCCCTTCACATCTCCACCTCTTTATTTAAGTTTATTTCTGTAAGAAGAATGTTTATTCTGGCCTCTGTCACTTTAAGAGTGAGTGTGTGAGTGCAGGATTGGGACTTTGTAAAATGGTTCTTGTTACATTAATAAAGCCAAATGGCATCTGTGAAAGTGACAGCTATGGCCGAAGGACACCCGCTTGTTAAATGACTCTATGACTGCGAAGATCAGCTGTTAGCTGCTTTGCTCACCAGGCTCCTCAGAGACCAGAAGGCCATGCCAAGAAATACAACATAGAGAAGATCAGCCTTCATCCCACCACATGTTTATCCTCCTGTCAAGAGCAATATTCCTACCTTTCACATTCATTTATTTTTCCTCCACCTTTTATAAGGCAGTGCATTACCTCCTAATAAGCATGTAATGAGTTACACCATGGGTATAAGCTGACCTGAGACAACCTATCCAACCAAGTGATCAGAAAATGCCTTCCAACACAAGGAGAGGCTCAGCTAAAGCTATGCTGTATCAAACTCCTTAATGTGTTTGTATTGACAACATATGGCATTATTGGAAGCTGAGCTGCAATATTAGTTCAACTGAATTTGATCTGAGCAGCGTACTTTAATCAGGACCAACTTGCAGGCAGAAATCCTTTCAAATATTGTACACCATCCCAGAATAAATAGCCATCAGCCATAATAAAGCAAGAAAGGTAATAACCAAATGTGCGCAGACTGCAATTTGTTTTCACTGTCCTTGACCGTTCAGTTTCAAAGGAAACTTTGCATGCAATGTTTCATTAAATGCATACATGGAAAAGCTTGAGTGCTACAAACTGGCAGCCGTGTTATTTTAACCTTGGAGAAACATGAGGATGAATAAATGTAAACAGGATGTAAAGGAGCTTATGGAGAGAGGAGCTCCATATTGGCGAAGCCAGTATGAGACACGGTCCCAGTTTATTTGCTCATTCCACTCCCGCTCCCTAATCCACTTATCACCCAGCCAAGGCATCAGCTCAGTCTCTCGCTTTGCACTGCTTTTGTTAGTTCAAGACATCTTCCAGAGATACCAGATAAAAGGGAAGAAGGAGAGGGAGGGCCGGGGGGGAGGTGGTCATATTTGGGTTTCAGAATTGACAGAGGTGCATGTATGCTCAGCCCCACCCAGCCCTCACCCACCCAGACTTCAGTTCAGCATACAACACCATAATACCACAACAACTCATCTGCAAACTTGACAAACTGGGCCTCGACACCTCACTCTGCAACTGGCTGCTAGACTTTCTGAGTCAGGGACCACAAGCAGCAAGGGTTGGAAACAACACCTCAAGCACCATCACACTGAGCGTAGTTTGGTGAAGTTTGCGGACAACACAACCCTGGTGGGTCTCATCCCCAAGGGAGATGAGGCTCACTAGAGGAAAGAGGTCAATCTTCTGACCACGTGGTGCAAGAACAACAACCTCCTCCTGAATGTCAACAAGACCAAGGAGATTGTTGTCAACTTCCAGAGAGGCCACTCCCAGCACCTGCCACTGATCATCGAGGGTGCTGCTGTGGAAAGCGTGAGCAGCACCAAATTCCTGGGGGTGCACATCTGTGAGGACCTCATCTGGATCACCAACACTGCATCACTGGCAAAGAAAGCACAGCAGCACCTCTACTTCCTGCGCAAACTCAAACGAGCAAGTGCCCCAACTCCCATCATGACCACATTCTACAGAGGAACCATTGAGAGCATCCTAAATTTCCAAGGGGAAATCTTGAATTTCCCCTTGGGGATCAATAAAGTATCTATCTATCTATCTATCTATCTATCTAAATACAAGCAAAGCATATGCCATATGCCTCATGCACTTTACATACTGTTACTATAGGGTTAGGACATGTTCGCCATTTATTTTTCAGTGTTTTACTGACAGTCTTATGGCTGTGTGTTGATGTTCCTGACCTGGAGACTCTTCACAAATTCAACAGTAATATTCATGGCTGTGTGTTGATGTCCCAGGCCCGGAGACTCTTTACAACAGCATATACTGCTACTAGGGGTTAGGACATGTCTTCTGCTGTACCAGTACACTTGCTTTGTCCGTCCTGTCTTGTCTGTCTAATGCATCCCTAGAGGTAAGAATAGTGATTAGAGTATATTTCCTGTCAGAACATAGTTGTTATGTTGTTATGTTTAAATGTTATAGTTTGTTCTGTCCTGTATTGTCTGTCTAATGTATGCAAGGGGGAGTGAAAAACACAATTTTGATTCCTTTGTATGTTTCAACAAATTGACAAATAAAACTGACTTGACTTGACTTGATGCTGTGCGTGCCTGACTCTACTGTGTTGACTAAACTTTGAAATCTGAGTGGCATCACGTGGATATGCTCTACTTCTGTACAGGTTTATGGCCTGGATCATTTTACAGGTACACCAGGGAGAAAGTCAAAGAACAATACAATACAATACAAATACAACAGTGTGTAAGAGGGTGTTGCTCTTACAGCTGTGGGGTTAATTTATACTGAAAGGCAAATGGGCACAAGTCCTATTCACAGGCAGAAGGAGCCATTTATGTTTGGCAAGCAGTGTTCATATCGGAGCTTTTCCATAAATAAGACCTAGTCCATTTGTGAGCCCGCCGTAGATAAGGTGATAAAACTCCCTCATACAAACCATACAAACCGAACCAAAGTAATGTGTTACACTGACAGGATGAATCAGAGTCTGCACTCCGAAGGCTGAATGAAGATCCATGGAAATGGATACACTACCCCTGTGTGTTAATCTGAGAGAACTACACGGTCTCTTGGGCTCAGTATACTCCCCCCTGTGTCAGTCTAAGAGAACTACACTGTCCCTGGGCTCTGTACAGAACAGCTGTATCTATCTGCTCTGGTCCAGTGGTCATTTCATGCTTAGCTCATTACTGAATTGCCAACAAATAAAGTTTACTTCTCTGATGCTCTGATATGCTTTCATTTAAGTAACCAAGTGGATGTTGTTAAAGTGATTTCTGGATTGGTAGACATTTTATAAGAGGCTTTTCAAACAGTAATGGAAAACCGATAATGAATTTGACTGACCTTTAAAAGGGATGAGGATCTTTTGGCTCTAATTTTGAATCAGTTAACATCTTCACTGATCCTTGTTCTGCCCTGAGCACTTCCTGATGAATCATCAGCTAACCTAATCACTTTCAATAGAAATGTTCCATTGAAGCAACCGCAAAGCAACAAAATCTGGTCCAACAGCAAAAACAACAAAATGTTTTAAGGCAGTGATAACTGACTGAGTGTGTGTGTTATCGCAGCAGAGCATGAAAGGATATGGCTTCAAAAAAAAAAACTAATTGGGAAATTGTACAAAAAAAAAAAAATACTAGTTGCAAATACTGTATGTTCAGTCCCTGTGAGATGAATAAATGGTAGTTTTCTCAAATGGCTATTTTAGTCTCTGCAGCCCTATTGCGTTATGTGTATTGACCGTTTTCTATGCACAGTTTGTAATGTGTTCTCTGGACTGTGTGGGGAGAAAGCAGGAAGTTAACAGCATGTATGAATAGGGAATAATTGTGTGGGTCTTAACCTTTCTTTCCTGAGACAAAATAAAAAAAATGACTCATCTCTCATCACTGAACTAACTGTCCAAAAGATGACCTTGCCTTCCACATGCTATTTCACTGGGAGTTCATACTTATGAGCCAGTACAATCCGCTCAGTCCCACTTCCATGCATGACTTGGCAAACAGTTCCAAACTGATGAAAGACAGAGCTTGGCTGCAATATCTTTTATGCGTTTCAGGTGGTCAAAAAGCTGCCAGAGGGTTACAATCAAATATAAATACTTCCAATTTATTTTAGACATTCAATGTACAGACTGCTGTAACAATTGCCAAGCCATTCAACTTACTCATAACATCTTGCATTATGGTACGCTATGAAGTATCAGTGTAGAAATGAAGGACAAAAAAAAAAGCTGCTGAAATGATGAGACACGTCATGTGTTCGTCAGAGGTCGGACCTAAGCCACCGAATCACCATGTGGTCTGTACAGCAACCCAGTTGCATCAGACATCTAGATTTACACCTAGACACTGACACTCACCAAAGCTTCAGTAATCTTGATCACACTGAAAAGTGTTACAACAAGCTTAGCTTCCTTAAGCCTGTGACTGTAAATAAAGGAGACAAAATAACTCACAATTGTCCGAGGCATTAGCTCAGGCGGTGACTAGACTTGCCGTCTTCTGTCCTTGCATTGTCAGTTGCCAGTACACAGATCTGACCACCAGGTGTCACTCTAGAGACAAACCCGTTCTGCTTTCCCTTAGATATAGTGGGTACTAGAAGAGATGCTTACTGGATCCTTACACTCCTGCCCAGTCGGCACATCTGGACAAATGAAACAGTCGCACTCTGCATGTTGTTTATTCTCTGACAAACTGACTGACTGACTCTTGTTTGCAAGTTCCCTTTTCTTGGTCTATGTGCTCCTTCAGCACGATTGAGTGACTCCCCTCTACTTCTGTCTTCTGCTGGCCATCTGAGCCTGTGTGTTATCTGCTCTGCTGATCACGCCCTTTCCGGCCAAAGGTTGTCCTCTTCTGAGGGGTCTGAGACGCAGAGGAGGAGGCGGGGGCGGTCGATGCGGAGAGAGAGGAATTGGAGATGGGGGGATCAATGAGGGGGTGCCGGGAGAGGAGCTCGTGGAAGACATGGTTCATCTGCTGACACACCTCCTGTGTGTGCGCGCACGTGTGTGTGTGAGACAAGTGAAAGAGGGGGAGAATAAAAGAGAGAAATGTGATTCACAACAGGTGATCCTATCTATGCAATGTGTTGCTCTAAAACACTGATGTCAAAACAGAACCTCTTACTTTGTCCACCGTAGTGACAGTGTTGTCGAGACTGCCTGGCTGTCCCAGTTCTTCTCCCATCGACTTTCTGCCCTGCGCTCTTATGGCGAGACAAAGAGAGCAATGTCACACACAAGAGCGCAACCACACAAGCACATCAGCAGCCACGCCTGTGCCCACAACCCATAGGAGCCTCACACAAACACATATGAAAGAGCAGCTTGTTTGAAAACAGACAAACAGAAGGAACCACATCATGTGGCAGAAGCACTCAACAGCCCCTTTTATTTAGCTCCAAATTGCTAAAGTAAAACTGCTAAAAGAAAGATAGAAAGAAGAAGAAGAAAAAAAAAAGTCCATACTGAGAAAAGTGGGCCCAGTCTAAACACGTACTTTAAGTGCTTCCGGAAGGCATCTGGGGAGTTAGCCAGTCGGATGATTTGGGCCTTTGGCAGGGCCAGAGAGGCCTTTCCGCTGTGGGAGCCACTGACCCCCAGTGACCCGGCACGCTCACGACAGGCCTTATGTCTGGGGGGTGGATGGGTGGGCACAGGTAAAAGGAGATGTGTATGAGACGCAATCTAGAGGGGGAGCAACAGGTATTATGGAGCTGTGATGAGCGGCACAGTACCGTGAGCTGTGGTCCCCCTCCTCCAGATCCCCAGTGCTGTTCCTCTTCTCCCCCTGTCTTTTGGTAGCCTCCACACTGGTGAATCGAAGAGAGATTTGTTTTCCTTCAACAGTACAACTACATGCTTTGGCAATACCAAGTGTATCTTGTCATGCCTAAAAATCTCTACTGAACTGAATTTAATTGAATTCAGAGAGAAAAAAAAGTTAGTAGTGAGTAGAAAAGATTTACTATAGAAATCCACCTACAAATGAAGTAATAATGGGTTCTATATGCAGAGGGTAGTTGCCTTCTTACCCAGTAATGCTGATGTATTTATGTGGTATGAGCCCCCTGATGCCATTAGATTCCCCTTTCCACCACTCCTCTGAGGGCTTGCTGTGGAGGACCAGGTGCTCTCCCTTTCTGAAGGACAGCTCAGTAGATGAGCGCGCTGTGTAGTCAAACAGAGCTACAGCCTCTAGTTCTGACAAACAAACAGGCAGTTCAAGGAGAGCCATTAATATCAAGTTGTATCTGTTCAGTCACATCAACAGTGACTAAAGCTGTAAAGTCATTGAAAATCATTTACTTTGTATGGAAAAGAGCGACAAAAGCAACTCATGTGACAAAAAGTGATAAGTTAACGCACAGTAAGGCAACCTGACTTCTATTAAGGACCGAAGACGTTTCACATCCAAAAACTCTTTAAACTACAGGATTTTCTTCCGAAACAAGATTCTTGGAACAATGCAGTGAGCACAATGCAGTGAGGAGTGCCCAACTGTGTAAAATGGAGAAACAAAGCGAGCCTGTCCATCAGCATTCAGCCACATCCCCACCTCCTCACAATGTGCACATTTTAGCCAGCGGAGACATGTGGTCAGAGAGAGAAGCCAAGTGGTCACCTGTTCACTTGGAACCACCATCAGTAAACAGAGATAATGAGGCTATGTCCTCCATCTCCTGTCTGCTACATACAATGTAGTCATGAGATCCTACAAAAGGAAATGTAACCAACTTCCACACTTTGAGTAGTTTTCCCACTATGGGTTAGGTGAGCACAATTATTCTAACTCACACATCATCTCATTTGAGCACCTCTGAGTGTAATTAATAGGACTCCACCATCGGTTCTCGATTTGAAGAAGCCTTTTAAATAAGAAGCTGAACATCTTCAACTTCACAGTTTCATGAAAGAGATCCTACACAGCAGTTTGCAGACTCCGCTCTGCGACAGCCGAATCTCAGGATATCATATTGTGTAAATATGTCGGTGTGGGCTCTTACCCTCTTTTATTGAAGGAATGTCTAGGTCCCCCTCTGTTTCATCAACATTTGGCTCGCTGTTTGGAGAAGACCCACACACACACACACACACACACACACACACACAAACCATTCTTCACCCTAATTTTCACAGACAACCCATCCCAAATTATTGAGAATGATCATTCTCATAACACTTTTGCTCTGTTTTTCAGACAGTGATTATTCACCATCTTGCCATTATAATGGATAGGAGTGTGATACAGTTTCTGTGTAACTACTGTGTGTGTGTGTGTGTGTGTGTGTGTGTGTGTGTGTGTGTGTGT
>JAGFZM010000038.1:587043-632043 GCA_017657215.1 Limnothrissa miodon | reverse complement strand
TATTGACAGATGGGCGAGGAGATGATAGTAATGTCAACGCAGATCACTGTGAAAGCATCATAGCTAAAACAGTACCTTTCTGTAAGGCCACCTGGAGGAGGTCATGCTTGGCTTGGAGTTTGGATATCATAGAGGCGGAATGGAGTTGCTCCTTCACTTTCTGAAACAAGATTGGGTTATACTGTTGCTATTGATATTGTTAACCTGTCAACGACATCCAGTCTACTCTATGAAGTACATCTGTGTACATTCATATGAGACATTTATTTAAAACACAGTATGTCTAGCATTCCGTGTTACAACTACAGCTACAGTATATTATCCATTGTGTTCTCTGAGGGAAGCATTTCAAATGACAAATTGAGTGTTTGAATACGTAGCCTTTGTTTAATTTAGGTAGTCAATTTTTTTCCAACACTTTGTTATAATCTATGTGCATGATTTGAATATTACAAATACATTCTCAATTACCTCTCTGAAATACAGAGCATTAAAAGTAAACCCGAAATGACCAGGCAGCTGGAATACAGCGTATTGATTGAAGGAATGTTTATCTCCAAAGAGGAACATTTCAAAGACTCACTGAGAAGTAGGCACTCTCGGTTTCCTGCAGGCTGGCTCTGCGTTTGGCTAAGCTGGGCTCCTGAACGGAGCTAGCTGTGTGGTCCTGGATGGCACCCAAGTCTTCATCACCAATGATGGCGAGCATGAATGAGTGGGCCCCCTCCAGTGTCTTGCTGATCTAGAACAAACACAAAAAGGAAAAAGTAAGAAGGAAAAAAACAAGAAGAAATCAAAAGAAACCATATAGAGGTGGTATGGATACCCCTTCTGTGTCTGTGGTGAACTTGTCCAGTCTGCTCTCCAGCTGTCTCCAACGAGTTTCCAGCTCCTCTTGCATGTCACAGTCTGCTCTGACCTCATACACCTGGACAGAGTGTGGAGAAAACAGACCAGAAGAGAAACAATCGCACACACACTCAAAAACACACAAAATACAGACAGATACTAAAACAACACAAACACATACTAAAACAACACACTGCAACAAAACACAAAACAAACCCAAAACAAAGACACCAGCTATAACAACCACTGGCAATTCAGTCACAACAAAACACAAGTACACAGAAGACAAGTGTAAATGCAGACAAGATACAAAGACAAAATGAATGGTAAAGACTACAAACGTGACCAAGAAACAACCTCAACATACACAAGAGAGCTGATGGACAGAGAGCAACATAAAGGATGGGGGGTGGGTGTAGGAGGATGGAGAGGCTCACCGGGTCTCCCTCGTGAGGCAGGTACTTGAAGTTGAAGGGCAGGCAGAAGGTGCTGTCATGGGCCTGCAGCAGTGTGTCTCGGTCCTTGACCTGGTCCAGGGTGGCCACGGCGCCGCTCAGCTGCTGCAACTGGCTGCACAGGCTCTGCTGCACACGGGACTGGCCTGACACAAAGCCCCGCAGCACCCGCGACACCCATGGGTGGTAGCCCACATCGCTCGTCTGCAAACACATACAGCATACTTGAGCATGCAAGGTGTATGGCGCTATTGGTGTATGGCTTACTGTCTACACAAAGGCTAGCTGCAGAGTGCTCACATCGATAAGACTGGAGATATCCTGGAGGTAGTACTTGTTCAGTGATGCATTGGCAGCTGCTAGATTCAGCAGGTAGTCGTTGCGGGCTTTAGTGCACTTGAACTGTATCTCCTGAACTTTCCCCTGTCTCTGCAAGCATGCATTCACACACACACACACACACACACACACACACACACACACACACACACAAAACACCCACACACACAAGGATTTAAGCAGTCATACCATTTTGTGGCATTCTGCAACACACCCACACAAATTCGTACAGTGGCGTCATTCGTACAGTGGCGGCTGTCTCTGCCCTATTGGCTGGAGAAAACCCCCTCCAGTCTCCTTGCATTCCCAATCTACCACGCACCCACTGAAACAGCAACAATCAAAGTCTCTCTAGGCCATTCTGTGTTTCTGAAAAGGCAACCATGTGACAACATGGGATCACTGGACAAGAGACATTGAATAAGTGTGGGTAAAAAAAACAACAACAACTGGTGGTGTACTTTCTCAATCAGCTTCTCCACTTTTTTGGCGGCGCCCTGTTTCTGTTTCTCCTCCAGCTTCTCAGCCTCCTTCAGTTTCCCCTCAGCAGACAGAAACTCAGTGTGGTACTGGTGGTACGTCTTCAACGTCTGCAATTTCCCAGCACGACAAAAAAGCAGAAACAGTGTCACACGGGCTGCAACCGAACACATGCGGCAGCTTCTCAGGTCAAGCAGCGCATTTTTATAAAGGCAAAGGGTGAGACTTAACAGACTTACAGTCTGCATCTCGCTGGTGACCTTCAGGAGCTCCTCCTGCACCTGGTTGCAAGTCTCTTTAGTCTGGTGATACAGAAAAAGACGAGGAATGAAAAGGTGTGAGAATATCAAACATTATGATTATGATATGTGACTCAACACACAAAGAACAACACCAAACAGCATCCTACTGAGGGCAGACTGAACTGATAGGGATCGAAGTGGGTTAGTATGTGTAGATGTGGTGGTAGTGGTGTGTATGTGTGTGTGTGTGTGGTAGGGGGTTACCCGTTTGGCCAGGCGTTGTGTGTGTTCTAGACACAGGCCAAGGTTCTGGGGCAGACTGGAGCTGCACATCTCACTGACCACGCTGTGGTCACGACTCTCCTGCCGGGTCTGACCCAACAGAACCAGCCAACACTGCAGCACAGACTGACCACTCTGCTCCTTCCTGAGAGAGAGAGAGAGAGATTTTCTGTTATATTCCAACTGTTCCAATGCAATTGTCTTTTTTATGCATCTACTCTTTGTGTCCATTTCATTGACCTTTGGAAGTCATGACGGAGACATTCAGGCTAAAAAAGCTTTTTTGAATTGCACTCAATTGATCTGACGTTGACAGACCGAGACAGAGAGAAGTAAAACACAAATTAGGACAAAGTAGGGCAAAGCATAGTGCAACACAAAGTACTCAGGTCACTTTACCAAAAATAGAGAAGAATGAAACCATGAGGGAAATTGTGCTACTCTCAAGGTCTTTTTTTCTTTTGTGTTTCTCTTGGGTGAATATAGAAGGCAAAATACAGGACAAGAATCTAATTCAACTAGCCATTTTGATGACACGGATACCTCGATGCTGTGAGCTTTACCTCTTTATCTTGGAACTGAAACGGTCAGCCAGCTTGTCCAGTGAGCGGGCATACTCGGCCTCGATCTCCCCACGCCTGCGCAGGTAGTCGCTCAGGTCCTGCAGCAGCTGAGACTTCTGCTCCAGTTGCTGGTCAAACACTTTCAGCTGCTCAACGAGTTGAGATCGTACCTCTGGCAGACAGACACAACCCCCAGACAGACATGTGTCATACTGTACTGTTCAAGACACAGGTTCATTCCATCAATTACCTGAGTTCATGTTGTTCATGTATTCCATGTTAATGTTTTGTTAAAACTAGGAATCTTTATTGTAACATGAAAGATCTCAGAGAGCAAAGACAAAAGACAGTCTACCAATAATTTTCCAAAATACTGCACAGATGAAAGCTACTATAGATGATATAACCAGTGAACTATGATTTTGTTCATACTTTAAAATATAGACATGTCCTAAGAACCCACTTGAACTCCAGTCAGCAACAACAAACCATCAAGTGATTTATGACTGTTTTAACAGTTAACAAAAGGGGTTTGAAGACAGATCTTAGTTCAGGTGAAAGCTCTATTGCAAGATGACATGATCAACTCCAAACCATGTGGTGGAAGCCCATCTGTTGACAAGTACGGTCAAGTACATTTAAACAGGTTTGAGTATACTTTCTATTTTGGTTTAGACGGTGGAGACATGCATTAAACAACCATAACAAGACCAGAGCAAAGGGCAATGTGAGCACAGACCCCATGCAAACTGTGACTAAGAGGGTGACCTTAGCTTTTATCTGGCTGCCGGAGAGGATGAACCTACCTTTGATCTGGGCATCGTAGTCCTGAGCACCCACTTTGTCTCTCTTCAGTTTCACATGCGACGTCATCGTCCCAGCAACAGGCTCAAACTCTGGTTTAAAGAGGTGGCAGTTCAGAGCTATACATTCTGCCATTCCGCCCAAATTCAGCGGCTCAGACACACGCTCTATGCCTTCTGGAGAATAGGCATATATGACAACATGCATGACCAGGCTATTGTCCTGCACAAACCCCAGAGCGGGGCTTCATTCCTGGTGTCTATTTATGTAGGTATAGCCCCAGCATGCTGCACTTTAGTTGCAAGCTGCCGCTGGAACAACCCTGAGCAGACTAGAGGAATTCACAGCATGCCAACTGTGTTTTACTGATGCTAAATTTAACTCCACACTCCATATCGCCCAACTCAAACCCCCAATTTAAAGCCATCTCCAAGTATCTTCAAAATAATGGGAGGTTTCCCATCAATGCGTGTTTATGTGTCTGTGTGTGTGTGTGAGTGTACTTCATGTGTGTGTGAGGGGGTCGGTATGAGTGCGAAGACAGTCTCGTGCTGGTGTAGTGTGCCATTTCCACAGCAGGCCAGGGCCAGGCTAATTATAGCGTGTGCACATATGAGTAGAACTAACTGAAGAGAGAGAGGGTGTGCATGTGTGTGTGTTTGTCCTCAAGGCTGCAGGTGCTGCAGAAAAGGCAGGACTCCCCGTCATGAGCACGCACACACACACATCCAGTGAAAGTCATTGTCAGGTCAAGTCACACTGTGCACCAGTCATCTCTTAAGACCCAATCAAAGCCTACTAGGGGAACTGCCCTGTCGAGAGAATTCCCTCGCATTGACCTTCTGTTCAAAACCAGTCAGATCAATATTGAATGAAGCCTTCTGTCAGCATGGCAGTTTTTTTTTTGAGGGCGGTGGTTTTGACTCAAACTGCCATCAGCAGTTTTGGGCTTTTAAGGCCCTCACTGGCTTAGCACCTCCACAACAACTTCTCCTAGCATTGCCCCCAGGCCCCCCCCACAGGAATGGGAAACTACAGCTGGGGGAAAAGGGAAGGAGACAAACGTCCTGTGTTGGATGGGGACTTGGGGACCTAGCCATGTCTCATTCTTTCTCATCTCGTTCTCCCTCTCTCATTCTTTCTCATCTCGTCCTCCCTCTCTCTCTCTCTCTCTCTCTCTCTCTCTTTCTTTCTCATCTCGTTCTCCCTCTCTCTCTCTCTCTCTCTCTCTCTATCTCTATGAGTAAGTGTTGCCTCCCTTTCGCTTTGTCTTCCCCTGGTCCTCTTTACCACTACTTCCCCTTTCTGAAAACCAAAAGCAACATGAATATCGCAAACAAGTTAAAACAACAACAGAGAGCTTTGGAGAAGAATGCAGAAGGTAAAGAGGCCAGTCAGTGGGCATCATCTCTGCCCCCTCCCCCACACTGCCTTCTTCATGCCAGTCCTGCCAACTAGCCCGTTTGCTGATGTGCATTATCCCCCTCATAAAGACCTGATCACCACAGTATTATATCACCATATCATAAAAGCATACCGTAATTCATCCGGCCTTTAAATGGTATTTTATTGCCCTCTGGATTGAATGTTTTAATAAGCACACAGGTTCATGGGGCGCATAGGCACTTTACAGCACAAATGTCTAAATACCAAATAAAAATTCTACTCCTACTACTCCAGCTAGCATTTTCTTTAACCACCTATTAAAAACTTTTATATTAGTAGACATTACTATACTGTGACTTTATATCAAACTTCAACATGGTCTATACATGGATTAACAGGCGGTTTGTTCAAACTTACCAGTGCTGTGCTGTTGAAAGTGTGAGTGATCAATCAGCAGTAACGTCTGAAGTAAGGCCTCCTCATGACGGATGACACAGCTGAATCACAGAGAATGCCAGAACACATGCGTATGAGAAGGCTTTCCTGTTCGCTTGTCTGCCTCACACTCAGCTACTGACGGCTCTTGAGAGTGCAGAGAGTGTTAGGTCAGACCTCTCCTCCCTCTCTTCCTCCTTTCCTCCCTCCCTTGTTCCTCGCCTCTCTCTCGCTCACTGTATCTCTCAACTGTCCCTGCAGAGTGAAGGGCCAGATAGCTTGCACAAGACTAATATCTGCCTCTCCTCCACTCTGTCTGGCCAGCGTACCGTTACACGGCTAATCTCCCATGAAAAAGCAACATTACTGATAAATCCATGCATTCGCATAACATGTAGTCATTAAACAGGTCTTGTCAGAGGAAACGATGTCACGCTTGAGCTATGTAGTTGTGTACTTTTACCCTCTACGGACTCCTATGGAGCATCATGAGTAATAGCAAAATGCTACATTAGTCATGACACATGCACCCCAGTACCTCCAGTACCATGTGTGCATTCGGTCACTGGATTCCCTTCAGTATCAGAACTGCTATTTCACAGTTCAGTTCAGTTCATTCAGTTACTGTCTATTTCCTGACATTTTTCTCTCTATCCCACAAGGTGCTACAAGTGTGCCACTGATCGGTGCAGCTGCTGTACACACCGCCATTACAGGGAGATGAGATGAGAGCACCTTCTATATCTCGGTGTCATTCTCTGCGTCAGTGAGACAGAGAGTCAGCGCTCGCACAGCTGCTACCAACAAAGGGGAAGTGTGGAGCCAATGAGAACGCCGTGCAGACGAGCACACATCCATCCAGCCCTGCAACACAGCAGAGTGCAAGCCATATGTGTGACAACCACTGCAACACTGGCAACACAGCAGAGTGCAAGCCATTTGTGTGACAACCACTGCAACACTGGCAACTAGTATGATACCAGTGCTAGCAAGACACAGGGTGAGCAATATGTGAGCTCACAGAAAGAGAGAATGATTTTTACCCCACACCATATTATTCATGGTTTAATGAATGTGTAAGATGTTGTCAAGAATGGAGTGCCACCTCTTACCCTTGTCTCAACCCTCTGTTTCCTGCACTAACTTCCTTCCTCCGCAGGACGACTTGAGATTACTGACACTCAAGGTGAAAAGACATCTGAATCAATATGGTTTTTTTTGTACAACAATGTTGCTCTTTTGTACAACAATGTTGCCCTTTGGAGTATTAGAATGTCTGTTACATTTACTACTCATCTTGACTTGAATTTTCTCATCAAACCTCTTTAGTAATTAAACCTCTTTAGTTAATCATCAAACCTCTTTAGTAATTTCTAGTTTGGTTAATTATCTTTCCAATTCTTAAAAAAAAAAAAAAAAAAAAAAAAAGCAAGAATACCATCAAAAAGTTACCAAAGCTTTACATAGAAACACTGGGACATAAGAAACCAAAGTGGCTTCTTTGATTATCATCAATGTTTTTTGTTTGTTTCCTACTTTTGTGCATTGTGTAGACACTGATATGAATTCCAGACTTTGTAGAAAAAGTGCACATCACTGTAAGATGATGTGTTTTCTTGCAGGGCCATCAAAGAGACGCCATATACAATGACTGGTCTAGTCTGGCTTTTACTGAACACTTTGAGCTGATTTTCCAGATTTTACTCACACACTCTAGCATGACTCTTTCTTGATAGATCATCTTTCTTGAATTGATTTATGTTCATATTATAGCCTACCAATGTATGTATACAGTATACTGTAGGCTATGTAGAGTAGGCTGCAATATAGCCTAATGATATACCAAACCTCACCATGGATTGTGACATGGAGTGCTGAGCGAACACAGGCCAGGCAACACTGCAACCTTGTGGTGGGAGACAGAAATTAGGTGATCAGGAAATGTTTCAGCCTGAAATTAAGATAAACTACATGCTACAGTAGTGTTATTTCATCCTGAGAATCTGACAATAGGTTTACATGCAAGTAGCCAAGCTAGAGAAAATAAACAAATGGTGAAATAAGTATAAACAGACACATACACAACTTTAGTAGGCCTAGGCTAACGTTAATTTTGTGTGCTTACCCGCCACTTTATGGTCAAATTTTGTGGCTCACTTTAATGTCTGCGGAGAAACAAACTCAGCATGTTATTCGAGGCAATCTCCATTTATGTTGATAATTTCAGTATAGTGTCATGGCAGGCAGGACCTGTTTTACAAAATGAGTCACTGAATTATGACACCTGATAATTATTAGCCTACATGCTTCTTAGAAAACCAATGTCTGGCCAGGTGTGACCTTAAAAACCTGGCTAGAAATTTAGTACAAATTTAGTGCAAATTAAAATTTTTGTACATTTCACAGGTGTTTAAAACCTGGAATAGACTATATTTCATGTGTACGATGGCTGGCCAATCATTAAGTCACGAATATAGATTAAAAAAAAAAAACTCGTAATGTTTATGTAAATATTCAGATTAAACAGCATCCAATAAGATTTCTGTATGTTAATCTAGTGGACAGGTACGAAACCTGACAAGGAAATGGGACGGTGCCATCCTGACCTTTTTGAAACTGTCACACAACAAAAGAGTATGTTGCGAGGCAGAAGTTGTTAAGAGTAATAAACAGGCAGAAGATAGATTTGGTAGAACCATTCAGTTGTAGTCTACTAACAGCATCGACGATAGACGCGGCTACATTGTTTGTTATCGTCAGCAGGAAGTAACTTTAATTTTTAGTAAGTTAACGTTACCTTCTGTAGATTACTTAAATGTTATCATTTGATAAGTAGCAATAATTTAGGCATAAGGTATGATTACGTTTATCTGTTAGCTACCAGGTGTTTTAAGAAAAGTTCCAAGTATAGAGTTGCCAGTCAGGACGCGAAGCTACGATATGGAACAAAGGCACCGATGTGACGTTAGATGTTAGATAGTCAACACACCTTACCACGTCTTTGTCCTCGTAATGGACATTAATACGTTAAGGGTAGAATCAAGTCTATGGGTAGGAAATAAGCGGTACCGAGCAGCCCTCGGTGGCTGGTATTTTAGTTGGACTGAACTTGACAAAAAGAAAAGAGAGAAGAAAACAGGTAAGTTCCTAATTCACTGATGCTATCCAAGTAATCTGTGGCAGGCTTCACGGAAAGAGTTTCAGCTGATCTAACATTAATTTGAATAACTTATTTGTTACATTGTTTATGATTAGTTTATTGAAAGAAGCTGAGTTGGGAATCGTCATAGCCATTTCTTGATCTTGAAAAGAAACAATTTTGCACTAATGCACAACAAGTGTTGACCCACTGACTTTTATTTATTGTGAGAATGAGAAGGGTGTGAGACGTACTTGACAATAAAACGTGTGTGGGTGTGATAAAGTTTCAGTGCGAGTCGCAGAGGTGATTGCAGTCGAGAATGGACGAGTGGAGATTCAACCCCAAAAGAAAGTGGAGGACACAGAACGGGACTTCACTTGTAAGACGTTAGCCTACGTGGTTCGCCTCTGTACCCTAAATATAGCCTACCTGTCCACATTTCACATAGGCCAGCTGTTTCCTCGGCAATTATTTTAACACGACATAGTAGTGCTGTGGTAACACGCTCTGCTTTGTCCACCTGTTCTCTATAGTGTTCTATGTGAAACGCAATGGTCGTGGAGGCAGCCAGGGAGGGTTGTGGAGTTTGGGCAGGACCCTGTTCAGTTGTCCGAGCCGTGACCTCCGAGACCAGTGGGTAATGCAGCTTCAGATGGCCATCAAAACGCACAGTAAGCACAAGTGTCCAGTCCATTTCATCCACCTGTTCTGTTTATGTAGGGGTGTGTGTGTTCGCTTGTTTGTGTATATGCATGCTTCATTGTTTCTCATTTATGTTGTATCCTGTTTTGCCTCCTTTCTTGTAGGTTCATCTCGCCCCCACAGACTGCTGGTGTTCATTAATCCATTTGGGGGGAAACAGAGAGGGAAACAGATCTACCACTCCCTGGTGGCTCCTCTCTTTGAGCTGGCTGGCATCAGCTCGCATGTTGTTGGTGAGGTCTAGGGTCAGTCACTCTTGTCAGTCACTATGCCTCTTATCATCTTACAGAGTCTTCCCTCATCACTGCTCCTTGCTCATCGTATACATCTCTCTCCAGTGTAATGTTAGAGTCTTACATCATTTTGGGACTGCAGTTAAGATGGGGTTTACAGCTGAATGACAAGAAGCTGCTTCCTGTTGTGTAAAAGGAGCCATTCTGTCCCCTATTGTTCCCATACAGTTACAGAATGGGCCAACCAGGCGAGGGACCATATCCTGAAGAAGGACCTCACAGGCTTTGATGGGTGAGTAATGCACAGTGGTCACATTCTAAGAGAGAAAACGGAGGCAGTCCAGTGGAGGCCCAAACAATAGTATCAATGTCCTAACCAATGTCAACTGAGCTGTGGCTGCCGGGTTATTGTCTGACATGACCAGTTTAAAGGTTGCCCAGCCGTAACCGTGGCAATGGTACTAAATACCCAGCAATTGGCTTCATCTCAAAATCAGACCCCTCTGAAAAAGTCTGTGTAACCAGATTTGGACTTCACCAGTTCACTGTAGTTGCTAGAATGTATGTATTTTGTGCTGAGCTCTCCATTGTTTTCCCTCAGAGTGGTGTGTGTGGGCGGAGATGGAATGTTCAGCGAGTTACTGCACGGTGTGATTGGGCGAACTCAGCAGGAGGCGGGCCTCTCTGAGCATGACCCCTGTGGAGTCTTGCAGCCATGCGACCTGCATATTGGAATCATCCCAGCAGGTCAAACCATGTCTTTGTTTGGTGTTTGAGGAAGAAAGCATGTTTCTCTCAATAAGTCATAGCAGACCACCACAAGAGGCAGACAAGCAGCAACATGGGTCTGAGAGCATGTACTTTAGCTTGATTCTTTTAAGCAAACAGACTCAAAGCAAGTTACTGTTACATTAAAAACCTTTATATCACTACTTCAAGTCCAAAGTCCTGAATATTCCTGGAAGGGCACAGCCCCTGTCTTAATGGAGTACTTAGAGTACTGTTCTTATATTATCTTGCAGGTTCCACAGACTGTGTGTGTTTTGCCACAGTTGGAGTGAATGACCCTGTGACCTCAGCTCTCCACATCATCATTGGTACAAAACAATCCATTTTCCATTCCCTTTATGTAACCTCCACTGTGCATACACAGAACAGGTCATTGCCAAGCCTTTTGGTTTACCTGATTCATGTTATATATATGTGTGTGTGTGTGTGTGTTTGGGTGTTTAGGAGACTCTCAGCCCCTGGATGTATGTGCTGTGCACCACAAGTCATCCCTGGTACGCTACTCTGTGTCCCTGGTGGGCTATGGGTTCTACGGCGACGTCCTGGCAGAGAGTGAGAGGCATCGCTGGATGGGTCCGCTCCGATACGACTACTCAGGTGATTGAGGAGAGCGAGAGGTGGGGAACACCTGTGGCAGTGCAAGGGTACTCCCCACCCCAAATAGAAATGCCAGCCTGAGTCACTGATGGGCAGGGCCTGCCTAAACGTGATCTGGACTGGATGATAAAGCGCACAATGGCTGGACATGGCCTAAATGCATATTAACCTACTTTGGCTACCAACCACAGAGTCTCGTGTTGTCAGAGCTTATTCAGAGGCAATGCTGAGTAACACAAAGGACATGTAATAAAGCGCCATCTTGACCTAATACTATGGATAAGGAGCCATTTGAAGATAAACAATACCTCTTTTTTTTGTCAGTTCCATCCAATTTTGGGTCATGGTTTCTCTCTCCCTCCCTCTCTGTCCTTTTCTCTCTCTCTCTCCTTTTCTCTGCCAACAGGATGTATGATGTACCTGTGTAACCGGAGCTATCCAGGCACTGTGCAGTTCCTCCCAGCTGATCCTAGCCTCTCCAGCCCCAGGGACAAAACACGCTGTCTCTCTGGGTAAAGGTTCAGCTACTTACTTTAACTTAGTCCCCCAGTAACCTGCTGCTGTAGTTCTTTTTCATTAGCTCATAAAACTCATGTTGTGCAATATTCTTACTTAACACATATTTTAACACATACATACTGTATATTTACTGTTGAATCATTGGTTAGTGATGTTAATGTGTAGTAATGTTAATGTGGCATTTTCAGTTACATAGTTTTTTGGCCTGCCTCTTTCTCGATTTTATTTTCCAGCAGAGCTCTCTAAAGGCCTGTGCAAATCAGATTTTTCCCTAGCTATTCTTCTTAGTCTTGTCTTGTTGACCTTCGTTGTGTTTGTAATGCCCTGACATGGGAGCGGTGGTGTGCAGAGACTGCAGATTGCTCCAGATCTAGAAGTTTTTGCCTGTAGTTCCCCAGTAGCACGGTCTCAGGGGAGCATGCTGTTGTTAGCAGACATCATTAATGTGCCAGCACTGTGGCATATCGTGCCCCCTGGAGTCTCCTTTCTTTCTCTCAATTGCCCTCTCCTCTAACTCGAGATGCTCATGTTGCCTGAGCCTTGAGGAGAGCCACTGCCAAGCCCCGTAGGGCCACCTGATAGTGAAGAAACAGGAGCACCTCGCTGGCGTCTGCACGACGCTGTAATCCACACACGCCAAGTGAGAGCAGTGGAGGCGATCGCTTACAGCGAAGGCTTGTCTGTGTGGTGTGCCTTACGGCCTTTAGGGGGCAAGTTTGGCCCACTTTCCATCTTCTGTCAGTCCCAAACTGAACATGGTGTAACCCGCACAATGAGACAGGGTACTGTCCTTGTGCGGGAACCCAATTCTAAGCTCTAGGTTCTAAAGGACACTGATTTAGGTTGTGGCTAGATGAGTCGGTTACTCGCTCCAACAACACACAATACTCAGAAGTTATAAGGTAAATGCTAGAAAAAAATATTACATATAACAATAATTTAGTTCACTTTAGAATTCATTAACTTTAGTTTTCATTTATTTTTAAATTAATTTGCGCAATTTATCTCTTTATCTCTATTTACTCTGTGCATGTGCGTGTTAACGGTGTTCTAAGTGTATTTAGTAAAGGTGTCAATATTAAGAATAGTATGTTTATAGTATGCCATACAAAGCCCTCTTTTAGTATTGTAAATGTAGTGGCCAAAACAAATCCAAGATTCCAACCATGCCTGTCAGCACCTATAGTCGGTGTATGTTGGAGCTTGAGCTTGTGGTTTTGATGCATAGTAGTAAGGGTTCCTTGTGCCGTGTGTGTGTCAGGTGCCGGGTGTGCTCAGAGAGTACGGAGAGACTGTTCCCGCTGTCAGACAGCAGTTCCCTCTACAGTGACAAGCTGAGCCAGCACAGTGAGCAGTCCGAAGGTAGGATCATCATCATCTTCACAGACAGAGGGCAGGGCCTCTGCTTGATTCGCTCACATAGAGGGCATTTAAAATGCCTCCAATCCATCAGCAATATAATGTACATTCAGCTCAAATAAAACCCATGAAGAACTTTGCTAAACATTCTGTCTGCCTTCTTCCAACAGTGCCATTTGCTGACAGTTTGTGCATAGACGCCTTATTGTGTCTTGCCTGGCATGGTTTCCTTTGCAGGTGAATGGGTGAGTGTGTCGGGTCACTTCAAGTGTATCTCCCTCACGTGCATGTCCAGCTCGTGTCCCAAGAGTCCTCTGGGTCTCTCGCCGTCCGCACACCTGGCCGACGGGACAGGTGACCTCATTCTCGTGCGGGACACAAGCCCTCTGGGTTTCCTCACCTACCTGCACCGCCACACCACCTCACAGGATCAGGTAAAGCAACTGTAGTGCTCAAATTAAATATCATCTGTGCTCCAGTTTACCACCCAAGATGTTTTGGCTCTGTAATCTAGTATGATTTTAACAACTGAAATTTCTGATCACAACATTCAATTTGGAGCTTGAAGACTTTCCTTCTGGGAAATTTAATCTGTTCTAAACTGGAGATGGGGAAAGTAGTTCTTCCTGATTTCCTGAATTGATTAAACTTGGGTTATGGGTGATGAATGAGCGTTAGGGTTTCTCTTTCCATAGTTTGACCTGCCATTTGTGGAAGTGCACCGCGTGAAGGCCATGCGGTTCATCCCCCCTGCTGGTGAGGAGTACAGTGAGCGTGACGAGGAGCGGATGGAGGAGAGCCCAGAAGAGGAGGAGGAGGTGATGGAGCACCCCGACCAGCCATGCGTGCACGACTCCAGGAACAGCGGCTCCCAGCAGCATCTAGCTCCCGCTAGGGAAGGAGGGCCACCAGAGCAGAGGAAGAAGGGGGATTTCCTGTGTGGCCTCTGCTGCAGTAAGCCTCCGGCTGCGTCCGTGTGGAACTGTGATGGAGAGATCCTGCCTCACACAGACATCTCATGCAGGTATGGCAGTGGAGCATCAGGGCTCCTCCCAACGGTGTAACAAACAGCACAGCATTCTGGTGCCATAAAACCACCATGCACACACATCCTGGTCATCTGATGTGGACCCTCTCGTACTCTATATTTCTACTGCAAGGTCTCAAAATCCCACGCTAGACAGAAAGGACAAGTGTATATCTTTGGATACTCAAGTTAGGCCAACAGATACACTCACACGTTTTGATGGAAAAAGGTGTTAGTTCTGTAGTTTCAGTAGTTTCTGGTTTCTTTCCCGTGTGTTTGTGTGTGTGTGTAGGGTACATGTCCAGCTAGTGCGACTGTTTGCTCGAGGCATTGAGGACGGGGTCAGGAGCGCGGGCCTGTGTGAGGACAGCAGGAACTGCAAGGGCACACATGAGAGGCACTACACATGAGATGGGCTACCCCCCATTTGAACCCCTGCCACGGGCCAACCTCCAGATGACCCAGGTGCCATGGCGAAGGGACGAGAGATGGCCCCGGCAGCCAGAAGGGCGCTAGTGCCCGTCACTGTATTCCCACCAGATTTCAGTGAGTTAATTTCTTCCAAAACTAAAATGTTACATTTTCAAACACTGCATAATTATGTACACTTGCATGTAAGTCCATTTAGTCCTTTTGTGGATGTGACGTCTAGCTGTGTGTCCTGGTTTGATCCACTGGCAGGTGTAATGCATGCTGTGTATTCTGTTACTGTACCCATGTAAATGTATGTTGATATAACCTGTATGACTTATGTTAAAGCGTCTTGTATGGATTTAAATTATACACCACAAGTTGGTATGAGGTAGCAAAAGCGTTTTTTTTTTATTCAGGAGAATGTTTTGGAAAATAAATGTACATGGTTTGAGCAGAGCAGCATGATAATAATAAACCTTATAATAATAAACCATAATCAGAGCAATTACGCTTAACAAGGCCTTATTGCGTGTTCACTGATGTCATTACCTGATTGCATTTACGCTAGCACGCGAACATTCACTCCCACACCTACGTATTGTCTACAGCCAACAATGGCGCACGTGGGCCCAGCTGGTAGGGCGAGGCAGCTCCAAGGCGTAAGGTGGGATGGGAGAGGAGCAGAGAGGAGGCCCAAAACTAGCCTTCATACCTGGGAGTGAGAGCGGTAACAGACAGATCACTGACCCAGCCCAAAACAGCACAGCTGATCCACATTCCCCCGTGACTGACGGGCTCTGGAATGTACTTTGACCACATTGTTACAGGTTTAGGACAGCGGTAAGGACAAACATGCATACTCAGTAGTGATTAGTCTGAATTATCATTTTGGTCTACACAGACAGATTTTTTAGCAAAGACTGGAAAGTAGTGAAAGGTCTTAGAGAGAGTGAGCTTGTTGGTCCTACCTTGTTTGTTCTGGCAACATTATTTGACCGGAGTTGACTCTCTTCCTGTGAGAAGTGTGTGTGTGTGAACATGTGTTTGGGCCACCTCAGCTTTGCGGCAAGTCACACATACTGTACATGTGCAAACATCCAACCACAACCATAATGCACTTTGCACACCTCGTCACAAAACACGTTAACACCAACAACACGGAAACGCCAAAAAGTTTAACACGTCCCACATAATTCTCTGTTATGATGTAAACAAAAGCCACCTACTGTAAACATGAGCCTTTCTGCGCAAAGAAAAATACTAGAGCACACTGCTGCACCTCAAGGTGAACTAAAAACTTACAAATCAAATGATCACGTTTTTGCTTGGCTACAGCCTTCAAAAATCATTCTTTAAGGCAAAGTCAGTCCAAAAAAGGGGATACTTGAGGCCCAATGTTTTAAGACATTTTGTGTTACTGGGTTCACATTTATATCTTTCCTTCTGTGGTATCAAGTTGAGTTTCAAAACATTCAGTCCTGTAACGAAGAATCTTTTGAAAAGAATGGACATATGTTAAAAATGGGAGTGTTAAACATTCAATAAGAGTGAATGAGGAAATAAATATTTGCAGGAACTGCTCCCCTTGGAACAGCCTTATGAAAGGACTGGATTTGAAAGAACAAGTGCTTAAAAAGAATAACAGCACGAGCAAATAAGACATTTGTAAAGTGCCCCAATCGGTTTGGTATCATTATCATAGCTGGTTAAATTAAACATTGCATTCAAGCATGAAAAAAATCAACTTTGACCATGCCAATTAAGACTTATCACGGCAGACTTCATTATCAAAAATATTTGTCCTCTTGCATGCAAATGAAAGGAATTACTGAAAAATAGTCGGTTTGTCAGAGTCTACAGTTCTACATTCATTTGACGGGTGCTCTAATCCTACCGTAAATGTTCGGAATTGTACTGCTAAACTTTGCTCTGCTGTGCTTTGTCTAAAGGCAGCAGCGTGTGTGTGTGTGTGTGTGTGTGTGTACATTCTGCACTGCGTTGGCACTATTAGCAATACTGAATGTAGAAGTGTAGAGAGGCCTCTGGCCCCCTGTGACCCACTGGAATGAGATTGTTGTTTGATTGTGGTCTTTGGCCAGGCTGATACGCTTGGCAGTCATACAGCATGGGGGTTGACCCACTTGTAAGTTCCTTCGTAGCGGAATCCTACTCGCTTCATCAAGTCGTCTGCTTCCGTGGGCCCCCGACTAAAAAATGGAGAGAGGGGTTGGAGGAGGAGAAAAAGAAAAAGACGATATGAGAGAACACGAGACATAAAAATAGCAAATGTCAGGAGACTAACTTCCCACAAATTTCCTCCTAGTTACATGTTTATAAGCTCACTACCCAAATAATCAGCTTGGCCATCTCCCCCACCCACACTGGCTTCCCTGCAGCAGGCCTAGACACACTGGAGCTGTGGGAGTGAGTCCGGGCTGGTGCCTCCTGGCCTACCTGCCGTAGGTGTATGGGAAGGGAGCCGTCCTCTCCTTCTCAATGTGGTGGAGCAGAGGAGTGAAGATTCTCCAGGCCTCCCGCAGCTCATCACTGGAACAAGACATGCTGCTCTTACACACTTACACACCACTGCGCAGTCTCATGACAGGACACACACATGCTCACACACACTCAGGAGCACAGAAAATGGCCACAGCACCAGAGAATGAGCAGACCCAAGCAGACACACAGACCTGCGCACAAAATGCATCTGACTGCCACAGAAGACGTCCAGGATGAGTCGCTCGTAAGCATCTGGAAGCTTCACGTCCTGCAAAGGGATAAATTCTTAATAAGGTCTGACCACTAGATACCAGATATCTGATGCAAAGCACCCTATATCTTGTTTACCCTTGTGCAAGATGAGGTCAAAATAATTAAATAGCCTCTTGATCCTAGTACATAATCTTTATAATTGCCCAATTAAGCCATTAGCTAGATCTCTACAAGGGCCAAGTGGGTTTGATCAGGCCTACATGGAATTAAGCAAAAAAAGCATCCAGTCAGTGTACAGTGCCCTCCAAAACAGATGAGGTTACTTCATATTTTCCACATACTAATTAAGGGCTTCAGAACTGGATCTGAACTGGACCTCCCCCCATGGTTTTAACTAATTCACAATAGGAACACATGCAGAGACCAATTTCTTTGTGTGTGTAAATAGTGTAATCTTGGCCAATAGGACTGACATAGCTTGAATGAGGTTATGTTCTAAACAAAGTAAGGCTTGTGAATTCCGCTCCACAGTTCACTGCACAGCTAACAAGCTAAAACTGGTTTAAAACCACATTCTGGCAGTGTCTCTGTTCTATGCAAAATGCGCTCAAACACAGACACATAGACCCAGCAGGGTGCTCTGTTCTCTACTGACCCCCTGCATTACTGGGCTGGGCCTATGGGCCCGACTGGCCCCCTCACCCTGTATCTGCTGCGGTAGGTCAGGTCCAGCTCGGTCTCCTCAGGGCTGAAGTAGACGCCGGGCTTCTTGCTCATCATCTTGGCGTAGATGGCCTCGTCAGGCTGCACACGCACCACTAACTCGTTGCGCTGGCATTGCGCGCTGAAGATGTCACCAGGCACGTCTGTGAACTGCAGCCGCACTTCTGCCTTGCGCTCGTTCAGAGCCTTGCCGCAGCGCAGCACAAATGGAACCCCTAAGTAGAGAGGAGAGGTGCGAGACTCCGAGTTCCATTTCAGTAGGTTCTATTGTGGGGGTGTGGATACAGTCTCACACTATGAATAATGACAAAATTCAAAACACCACGGAAACCAGGAGACTTTTCTCAACCTTCAAAACTTTACTCAACCCCCCACCACCACCTCCAGCTACCAATCTGACAGCTGATTCTTTTGCTTCTTTCTTCAACGACAAAGTAGCTGCCATCAGTAGGCAGTTCTCTGAACCAACTGCAAAGGCTACAACTGGACCATATACTAGCGGCAGCACCTCCGATTGCAATAGTCCTGCCGTGACATTTGCTTCATTCAAACCCCTCACCGAAATGGATGTGTCTAAACTTCTCACTTGCAGCCGTCCTACAACATGCCCTCTGGACCCGATTCCAACCAACCTCTTGCAATCCATAGCTCCAACTATCACACCAGCTATCACACATGTGATCAACGCTTCACTATAAACAGGAATCTTCCCTTCTCCATTCAAGCATGCTCAGGTAACACCTCTACTCAAAAAACCCTCTCTTGCTCCCGACCAGGTGGGAAACTACAGGCCGGTCTCTCCCCTTCCGTTCCTTGCTAAAACTATTGAAAGAGCGGTATTCTATTCCTATCCTATTCTTGAGCCAACAGAATCTACTCGACCACAACCAATCTGGCTTTAAGAGCGGCCACTCCACTGAAACAGCTCTACTATCTGTGGTTGAAGCCTTAAAAGAAGCCAGAGCAAAATCAAGGTCATTTGTACTCATCCTGCTTGACCTGTCAGCTGCGTTTGATACAGTAAACCACAGTATTCTATTGTCTATACTGTCAAACATGGGCATCAAGGGTGATGCATACTGCTGGTTCAAATCCTACCACACTGGGCGACTGTTCAAAGTGTCCTGGCTAGGACACACCTCTGCGCCTTACCACCTTGCTACTGGAGTGCCCCAAGGATCTGTGTTGGGCCCCCTTCTTTTCTCCATCTATACCACTTCTTTGGGCCAAATCATCCGCCAGCACGGCTTCTCTTACCACTGCTATGCCGATGATACCCAGCTCTATCTGTCATTCTCACCCGATGACCCAACCATCCAAACGCAAATCTCGGATTGCCTCTCTGACATCTCTGCATGGATGCAAGACCATCATCTCCAGATGAACCTCTCAAAAACCGAGCTGCTGGTCATCCCAGCTAAACCAACTATTCACCACAACATTTGCATCAACTCTGGCTCCTTGTCTCTTGCTCCCTCAGCCAGGGACCAGGGACCTAGGTGTTATGATTGACGACCAGCTAACCTTCAATGACCATGTTGCTTCTGTTGCCCGGGCCTGCCGCTTCGCACTACTCAATATCAAAAAGATCAGACCATACATAACTCAACAAGCCTCCCAATTGCTGGTTCAAACTATGGTCCTCTCACGTCTTGACTACTGCAATGCCCTTCTGGCAGGACTTCCAGCCTGTGCCGTCAAGCCACTTCAGATGATCCAAAATGCTGCGGCGCGTCTCATCTTCAATCAGCCGAAGAGGATGCATGTCACCCCTCTGCTAATCGAGCTCCACTGGTTGCCTCTGGCGGCTCACCTCAAATTCAAATCACTGATGCTGACTTACAAAGTGCTTAGAGGATCTGCCCCTTTTTATCTAAGCGCTCTCATAAAGGCTCAGGCTACCCCCCGACAACTCCGGTCCTCCAATGACTGTCGACTGGCAGTCCCGGCACCTCGCCCAAGGCAATCCAGACTCTTCTCATGTGTCGTCCCACGCTGGTGGAATGACCTACCAAAAACAATCAGAACAGGGCCATCTCTGGAGTCCTTCAAAAAGACCCAGCTATTCAGAGAACATCTTCTATCCTAGCACTAAAATGAACTGAAGCACTATCCCCTAGCACTATGCTCCTTAAGGTTTCTGCTATGTAGCTTGATTATTATCCTCGTTTTGTAAGTCGCTTTGGATAAAAGCGTCTGCTAAATGCATAAATGTAAATGTAAATGTGAATATAGTTATATGAACACATTTGGCCTTCACTAATGTGGCCTTAGAATAGGACAGGGTGTAACAGTTACGGTTACTGCATATGGTCACAGCAAAGAATATGTGACTACTCTATTGCAGTCTTCTATCAGAGCTATTGCACATAGAAACAAAGTACACCAAACCATGGTGTTCAGTCTATTGTGCTTGGGCAATGCAAAGCCAGAGCAATTAGACAGTGAGAATACAAGCAGAAACACCCCAAAGGCAGGTGTATGTACGTGAAATGTCAAACATTCCATTCAACAATAAAGGAAATACTGGACTTGCAGGTTGTCATGATGTTGCAAGCAGAGTGACTTCACCTTTTCAGAGAACTGACTTTCAAGCCTGCAGGGAGATGAATGGGTCACCAAGTGAGACAGAGGGAGAGAATGGACTGTGGAGACTGAAAATTTTAGTTACCATCCCAGCGCTCGTTGTGGACATACAGGACTGCTGTGGCAAACGTGGGTGTGCAGGAGCCTTTGGGAACAGTCTGGTCATCCAGGTAGCCCAGTGTGGCCTCACCTTTCCCCTCTGGGTTCCCCATGTACTGACCCAGCACTACATCAGATATGCGCACTGGAGTTATGCTCTTCAGCACCTTCACCTACCCAGACATACACATACACACACACACGGATGGAAACTCAGGAGATAATATAGGATGAGGATCTAAATATCTCGGAAGAAAATGTGATCTGGGCATCTGAAGAAATGAACCACCTGAGGATGGCATGCATGTTCCTTTTTTCCCCATTTAGTACTTAGCACAGCATAAACAAGAACACCTGACACAGTTGCTTAACTGCGCTCAAAAGGGTAAAAGTAGACTCTGAGCTGGTGTGCCGTGACTGGGTGTCTTGCAGGCCCTAGGTCGTGTTACCTTCTCATCTCTCACATCGTCTGAGCTGGTGGAGGCCGGCTTCTCCATGGCGACCAGAGAGAGCATCTGGAGCAGGTGGTTCTGCATGACGTCACTGTGGCGCGATGAGAGGTGTTATTGGACACCTCGCTGAGAGCTAACAGCCTCCCTCGACACTACCCATATGACAAGCACTGCCGTACCGCTCAACTACACCTAAAGCTAGCAGGCTCATGCTTGAAGGCTCCTTACCGAATTATACCAAAGTCGTCAAAGTAGCCTCCTCTGCCTTGAGTGCCAAAGGGCTCCTTGAAAGTCAAAACCACACAGGCAATGCTGTCCCGGTTCCAGATAGGGCCAAATATCCTGTTTCCAAACCTGTACATCGGAGTCACAACGTTTATAAGGCAGTCACTTAGGTTGACAGGGTCACAGGCAACATTGTGAAAGGGTAAGGCACAGATGCATTTGCACACACAGTAATGTATACAAAGGATAATGTGTACTTTGTTGGAGTAGAGTGAATCTAACCAGTCTCTGTTGAGGAAAGTCACAGTGTTATTTTCCACTCTACAGAGCCACTGCCGACACTGGGCAGACACTAGCCACTAGAGAGGCCCGGGGCTGTAGCCTACCTCAGAACCATCAGGTTCTGCACCATCTCCTTGCCAAGGTAGTGGTCTATACGGTAGATCTGGTCCTCGGTGAAGAGGGAAGACAGGTGAGCAGTCAGCTCCTCTGATGTCTGGAGGTCACGGCCAAAGGGCTTCTCCACAATCACCCTGTTCCAGCCCCTAAGAGTACCATCACACACCCATTAACACATCACTAATCACTGTCATTGTTAACTGCATATTTTGAGCAAACACTGACACAGCCACATAACTAAAACGATAAATCTTAGCAGTGCGCTTTTAAAATCATAGTCTGGGATGTGTGCTCTCCTGGCACACATGACAACCAGCAACTGCTCCGGGTCTTCTGTTGTGAAACACATGGTTGGTGGCACCGTGGACCACTAGAGAAAGAGCACACAACTCACTGTCTGCTCATGCAGTGGTGCTTGATGTTTCTGGTGACGTCCTGGTAGACACTGGGCGGCAGCGCCAGGTAAAAGAGGCGGTTGGCCTCGGAGCCGTTGGGCAGAGTGTCCAGGTGAGCATTCAGTTTCGAAAATGAGCCAGCGTCACTGTACTTCCCAGTCATGTAAGTATTCCTACTGAAAAAGGTTGTCAGACGATCGCTTTCCCCATCAGTAACCTGCACACACAAAAAACACTGATCAGAGAACTGCTCTGGCTTTTGTGCTCTCTCATGAGAGAGAGTACCAAAACTAAATATGTTCATTCCTATTTGCCTGTTCCATTTAATCCTTTTCATAAATATGCCAATTAGGACACACTGTACTACCCCCCCTACCTAAATCCATGTCTGTATGATATGACTGCTATGTGCATAATAGGTGCCATGTCATTCTGTGTCTCTGTGTGTGTCTCCTGTTGTGCAGTGGATGAATCTACTCCCCAGTTCATCTGAGCTTGGTCTGGTCTCTTAAGTAGCCTAAAAGCTATTATTATCATATGGCTTTCTGACATAGCTGTATAACATTGCACCACCACAATAGTCACCTTCATGTAAGGCAGGCAAGCAGAATGAATGGCTTCCACTGTAAAGTTGGAGCGGGCAAACCCCACAAAGTAGGTCTCCTCTGGAAGCAGTCCATCTCTAAAGAGCCACCTTTAAGATCATAATGCACAAGTGCGCACACAGTGATATATAGAAAAGACACTGCACAAACACAAAGTGTAAGTAAAACTATATAGAAAAGGGAAACACTAATTAAAAAATGAAAAGGGAAAAAAAACCTTCTCACCATAACGTAGGGTAAATCTTCTTCCGGGCCAAGTCTCCCTGAAACAAGATGTTTTTGTATGTGGATTTCACAGATTGAAGAGAGGTGCATCACAAACATTAATTGTATGTACCCTTTCTCTGATTTCACCTGTAATTCACTTCTGCAGTACTTTGAACTCATTAGGCGAACACTCCCTGACTCCCTGCTATGTATGGTGGGGCATGCCGATCTCTTTGGTTCTTCCGGTATTTGCCTATAACTAGAATTCAATGAATAATAATGATAGAAATAATAGTAATTAACCAATAAAAAGGCAGAGGTATGGTCTATACTGAGGATTCAGTGAGTGCTTAAAAATGGGTTCAAAGTGCAACCCCTAGTGGCATTTTAAAGGAAGGTGTGGAGTGGCTGTGAACTAATATCACAACACTAAATATGTTCAGACACGATCATCATGTCTGTCCAATCCATGCAACTCAACAAAACTACACCATATCTAATATTACATAGGAATATTGTCTATTCAGTAGGACAACAGTCATCATGTTTTCATAATGTTTTTATGTTTTACCAATACAAGTATAGTCTGACTATATTCTTTCTACATCTGTTAACCCGTCTATTGCATACTGCTTGACTCCCACACATAGGCCTACAGTTGGGACAGCAATATGAAAGCATAAAGCATTCTTAAAGTGGGGTGTCCAGGGGTCTGGAGTTTTAAAAAAAATAAACATGTGGGGAAAAAACAAACAGACTAATAAAACTTAATGGTAACATTTGTGTTGTGGCCGTGTCCTTGGCTCAATAAACTTTAAGACATCTTGGCACAAAGGGACTAATAAACACAGATCAGACCCAGCAGGGCTCAAATGCCACCCACCCTAAACCCCTTCAGTTGATGTGACAGCAGGGTGCTGCTATTCCTGGTGAGTTCGCACTCTACTGTGGAATTGAGTTAATTAAATTCCTTTTGTGCTTACCTAGTCCGGCTAAATCACCTACAGATTTGGTCTTTGTGATAATACACAAGGCATATTTTGGGCAAATGGGCTGGAAGCAAAACCTACTCACTGAGGCCCCCAGGATAATAAAAATGTGAGTGTCGGACTGGCGGAACTCATGGTCGTCGTACAGCTCTTTCCTGAGTTGCCCGAACACCTCCGAGCGAGAGAGTGGAAGTGAAGCCATCCCGTCTTCTCGCCTGATAAAACAACAATTCAAACAATAGAAGGCGTCCAAATGACTGCCTGTAAATATGACGTTTTAAAAGCTACATATCCTTGCCTATGTAGCATTTGATGAGACATCCTCCACTGGTAACTTCATTACAAAAAGTTAACATTTTAAATAGCTATCAATATAACTGATTGACATTTATCAGCGTCAAGCACAATACATCACATATGTGAACCATGTGCATGCAATTAGGCGTCTGTAGGTGTGTTTCAGAGGTACAGGCAGGATTACCATCCACATGTTGGCACGCGGATTTGGGAGACATGGCTATCCCAGCTAACATTACAAGCTAACGTTACTGTACAACATGAATCTAGCACAACAGTTTGCTAAGCCACTGAAGGCCCTCCTGTTTTCAGTGATAGTGCATATCGACACAACTATATTGATTATTTATCAAAATTTACGAGCCACTTACAGTTTCAACTGAGATGTCCTGGTTTGCACGTAAAGGGGATTTGGCAACTGAACACCAACCGCACTGTCATGATGACATCACGGTGATTGTTTCCTTTCTGGGAGGATTTGTTTTGCTTCCAGACATTCTTCCCATTGGCTCATGGATCAAACACATGTTTAGTAGATAACTATAAACCCTGCCCACACGAGACAATGCCACACAGACTAAACTGTATGAGCTTTACCGGTCGAACCAGTACGCACAATTAGCACAGAGGCTAGAATTTAGAACAGTATGATTCGTTCCTTCATTTTGATACAAAGCTATTTTTACGGAAGGCCGGTCCACCTAACTTATGCTTGAGTTGTAATGTTGGTGATTGAGTGCCATCTATTGTTACTGTAACGCTATTAGATGTCTGCGACACCACATTTTACCATGCATCAGGTAGCTCTGCTTAGTGTTTTTAATACAATTCCATATTAAATGAGCCTAAATGCCATGTTTGAATGAACTGTTAAAGTAAGTGGTTGCAAAAAGAGATTCAATAATACACACATTTGCCCACATTTGGTTGAAAATAATTCGAAATGACTGTACATTAAAAACAGAACGGTAAACAAAATCCTACATCCCATAAAGAATCATACATCATGAAAGGAATACAGCCTCTACCAATTAGGCCTACCTGAAGAGTTGGCTTCATTCCAGTTCAATCTGGTTTAATTTATTATCAATCCAGTAAGGATAGGACTCACCTCGGTTTTGATGGACAGGACTCACCTTGGTTTTTCACATTTACCTTGGTTTATTTTCTATGGTTTCTGAGAAACCTTTCACCTTTTCTACTTCATGGAAATTAGGCACACCTCCAAACCTGAAATACTTTCTATGAACTCAGTCAGAGGCAGAACAGGCGTTGGATCCTTACGGGAACCAAACATGCCAAGGGCATTAGCTAATTGGGGCAATGTTTTAAGTAGAAATACTTTTTCACAAGTGTATTACTTTACTCTGGTATTAGCCACCAGTCTATGCAATACATAAAAATAAATTTCTGTCCAATGTTTGGTAAGCTTATCTTTGGCAAGGAAAAAATACATCCTGAAGGCTCCATCAACATATACTTTGTCTTCATTATATGAAACATGTTTGTGCACATACTTGTTCACTGGTATTGGTATTGCTGTACTGCTGCAAACAAAATAGCACCTCTGCATTTGGATGAAGAGAACGTCCACAAAACAGTCGACATCCCACTGTTTGAGGTCTGACGAGCAGCATATTATTCAAAGCAATATGTTGTACTGTAGGGCTAGGGCCTTCATAATTCATGTCATAGCTAATAACTGCAGAAAGAAGAGAAATTTTCAACCTACTTAAATAAAATGGCATTTATTCTTGGCATGGGCATCCATCAAAAACAAACACTTGCCAGAACAACCCATGGAAGTCACAAAAATATTAATTTGTCAATCTCCTTAGCACTTAAATAAAGTGAGCTTTTTTTTTTTTTTTAAAAAAATGAGTGTCCACAGCAGCACAGACACGAGAAATGTAGGGGTGATGTCCTTTTCAAGAGAAAGAATGAGAGAGCGAGAGAGAGAGAGAATGAAAGAGAGAATGAGAAGGCTGTTCCATAGAGGAAGTCACCCTGGCTTAACCCACAATCCCTGAGTCTCCATTCCCATCCCACTCTAGAAATAAGAGTGTGGTTTTCCAAGTCTTTCATAAGGTGCATGTGCCCAGTGTCAGGTGTCCAGGCTACCATGTTTCTCTCAGAGGAGAGACCTTCCCTGCGTTTCTCCGGCCATGTGTGTGTGGGCGCGTGAGCCTGACGTGGCGTCTAGCCTCCAGGCTTGGAGTCCAAGGGGAAGGTTCCACCAAATGGAGAGGAGTAGAGTGGACTGGAGTGGACTGGCTGAGGAGGTGTGGGGGTATAGGTGGGGATGGAGGTCAGCTGAAAGCCCAATACTGGTTTAGGTCACCCACTGTACAGTAACTCAAGGTCAAGTGGCCGTTGTTGAGGTGAAGGCACTTCCCAGAGGATGGGTTCTTCAGAAGCTGCTCCTGAAAACAAAAACAAGATATACAACACACTTAGCCCTTTTGAAATCTTTAGACATGGAGGAGGGACGGGGCTGACATTGTTGCTGATGGGGCCTTACCTCTGTAAATATCCACTGCTGTTCAGGTGCTACATGAGTGCCTTTTCCTTTAAGCTGGCACAATTCAATGGTCACACCATCAGATTTGGCGTGCAGGCAAAGCTGCTTGCCAATGTTGTGTCGCAGCTCTTGATGAGAGGAGTATTCAAAATACTGGACAGAGGGAAAAGAAAAACACAATTAGTCTTACACAACAGAAAACGGATACATCTAAATATTCAATATCATGTTGCTTCTTCTTGAATCATCCTCCAAGGTTACCTGGTTTCCCCCCATGTTGTGACAGACATACATAATCAGTGGCTTTCCTCCAGAGTTATTTTCTCCAACATCCAGGCAGCTCTGAGAGCCAGAGTTTTTGAGCTGTTCAAAATCACAAAGAGACCAACCAAATTAAAACTAGGACACAGAGAGTTAATGCCTATGGTAGACTTTTAGGCACATGGCGAGTGTACTTTGTGCAATTTGAGTGCCCACAGTAATGAATGGGAGGATGTTGCCATCACTGAAATCAGTCCCTAGCGTGCTTGAAAATGGGTATTTTTAGCTTGTCTAATTGCCATCCTTTTGCTACAGTATTGCATACAGACAAAGAGCATAACCTACTACTATGATACGGCTATTGAATCAAAACATTGATCTGGCACAGCTTTTAAAACCAAGGACCTGCGTCAAATATCTAGCAATAAATCCACTTGACAAAATGCTTGTGAGGCATGTTAGAAATCACTTGCCAGTGTGTCCTGGTGGCAGACCAACTCTTTCTTTGTGTGACAGGAAAAATGCAGTTTTTTGTTAAGCATTGCAGTGTTTGTCTGGAATATTCATGCCCAAAACAGGCCTATTTCCTGTAGGTGAAGTGCTGTAGTTTCTAAATGTTGTGTTTATGCATTTCTTTACACATATAATTTTTATAATAGTCTAAATAATGGGTGGCCTGAAGCATTTGAAGTTGAGTGTG
This sequence comes from Limnothrissa miodon, assembly GCA_017657215.1. Classification (NCBI taxonomy): domain Eukaryota; kingdom Metazoa; phylum Chordata; class Actinopteri; order Clupeiformes; family Clupeidae; genus Limnothrissa; species Limnothrissa miodon. The sequence goes on along the minus strand of JAGFZM010000038.1, from coordinate 604,255 downwards.
GTAGGATACTTGTTATGAAGGCATGATGGGTGGAGAAATGGTATGTGTTGATTTTTTGTTAGTCTGGTTACTTTAAGGTTCTGTGCTCACATCTATCTGAAATCATAATCACAAGCCATCAAAATCCCCAGTGCACCTCTCAGTAACCGTAGGGCACAGGACCTCATGTCTCAAGCATGTCTAGGCAACTACAAAAACTAAAGAGAGTGAGTGACATGTTACAGTTTGCATTAAATAGCATTAAATGCTCTTTGTGTGTGGGAGTGTACCATCACCTTAATGCTGATGGAACGGGCCAAGTGTAACACTCACCGCTCCAAATTTGACAGGAGTAAGGTCAGGCACAAAGGCTTCTGGGTAGATATTTTCGAGGTACCAGGAAAAGTTCTTGCACTGCAGAGTCTCTCTGAGTTTCAAACGATCAGATATGTCCCCAAATCTGTTCTGTTGACAGTGGGCATCATTAGGAAAGTCTATTGTTTGTTTGACAAATAACTAACCAACCAAATAAAGCAGAAGACATTACTGTGACTAGACTGTTACCTCTCTGGCCATTTTGGCAGCGTTCTGGTTGCGACGGTAGTAGATCTGCTTGTAATTGTCCATCCAGACCTCAGCCAGGCGCACCTGGTTACGCGTGATGACCTCAGTGCCCTTTGGGAAAGTGTGAGGACTCTTGGTGCGGAAGACATGGCCAACCACAGAGCACGGGATGATCTCTAAGGTTCCCCCACACTGCCATACCTGCGACCACACACACACACACACACACACACACACACACACTGTATTAGATAACTATATTATCTATTATGTGTCGTATTCTATAACACACTATTTTAGATAAATTCAATAAACATAGTAGAATATGTTTAGGAGAATATTAGAATATATTTGTTTAAAGGAGTCATAGAACTTAACATAGATGTTTATTGACCATCAGAAATTGTTCTTGGAGGCTCAATAATGACATATGCAAATTTGTACATCTGAAAGTGACCTAGGGGCACTGCTAAAGCAAATTTAAAAGGGCTAGAATGAAATTATTGGAACAGAGACCGTTCCAAACGATCTTTGGTTGGACCGTGCAAATAAAGGAGGTATCTTAGCAGTGCCGACGCCAACAAGCACCTTGTTTGAGATTGGCCTTTTTAAGACCAGCCATTTCTATCTTGAAATTTACATGTAGAAGGAGCCGGGAGACATGTTAAAGTTTGGTATGGTTCATTGGATACCTTAAGCTACCTAAATTCAACAATGACAAGGTAAATGTGGTTTGACATTCTAATGTGGTTTGACATTCTAAAATATTTCATGACCATTTGTGAAAGCTAGATATGATAACTGTGGGGAAACCAGACTTACCCGAAAGGACATTTCTACATTCTCACCACCCCAGATCTCCATTTTATCGTCGTATGTGCCTATTTTCTCAAAATATGCCTTGGAGATTGAAAACAGACCACCTGCAAAAGTTGGCGTTCTTCAAAAAAAAAAACCAAGACGACATGATAAGAGATATGAGACCTCCCCCGACACATTTTCACATTCAGTTTCATGAATAAACCGCACAAACAATAAGCCAAATCTCACAATAGCACAAACTGGCTACAAAGGGAAGAGCAAGAGAGCTCATCAGCTCCAAACAAACGTACTTCACTGGGTAGGTTTCATCTTTGCGCTTCTGCTTCTCGTACTCAGGGATGACCTCCCAGCCGAACGTGAGGCTCCAGTCAAAGTTGCCGCGGTTGTGCGCCCGGGCCGTGGACACAGGCTTGTGGAACTGAAAGGTGTTGAGGTCGATGGTCACGATCTCTGGGCTGACCACTGCAGTGGGCTCCTCTACAATACGGGCCAGCAGAGGCTCCAGCCAGCCGTGGAAGCACTCACCTGCAAAAAATAAGTTCATGGCCCTGGAAGGTTTATTGGCAAAGTTTGTTTGTTTAGCACTGCATTCCTGTGAAACCTCTAAGCAGTTTGAATAAAGGCTATGAATATTACCAATATGAATTTAGGCTATATATACAGTCCACTTTTTTGTGTTCTGACCCACCATCTTCAACTGAATTTGTACGGTGTATATTAAGGGGTAGACGTAAGTAAATGCCACCATTTGTTGTCTTAGAATTTGAGGAAATCGGTCCTGCAATGTCATTGAAAGGTCTTTCAATTGGTAACTGGGCACAAATTGTTATCAGATAATCCCTTGCAAAAGCTACTTATAAACGTTTTGAAATTCTAAAGCGGTTGCCTGTGACAACTGAACAAAAATGATGGCACCAAACAGGATGCGAGATCATATCTCTGTATTAGATTGGTGTTCCAAGCCAAATGAGCCATTGTGTGATTATTTATGAGGTTGGTTGAAAATTGGTCCATATGATCCTTAGACCATTCAGGGACCACTGCAGATGCTGCCATTGCTGCTAGACCACCATATTGCATATTGTACATTGTTCTTGTTTTAATTGATGTAATTTTTATAATTATTAGTTTTAAATTGTTCCTCCATTGTTTGATTTTTTTTTTTTTTACTTTCCTTCAGCCAGTTCTCACTGAAGGAACAATGTGTGTTGTTATTGATGCTAAAGATCATTATTATCAAGTTCAGGTCTACACTATGTTTAAAACCACACTGCTCTCAAGCATACTACTACATATGGGTTTTATGTCAAATCATCTTTCGTCATCTTTTCCTGCCATGCAGTGGTTCCACCTTTTTAAATAACCGGTAATAGCAGACTGTTCACTTCTAGTCTTGACCAGTTGAACGAGTCCCAAATTAGCACACAATCCACACTTAGTCAAAACTTCTAGATGTGTCATTCACAATAGGACACATAGGAGACAGAGATCAAGATCTACTAGATTCAAAACAACTACTTGTTTCAACTGGTGTTTTGTGTGTCTCAACACAAGTACATCAGGCTACGAGTCTCCACTAAAGATTACAGGCATTGAAGTCCTCATGATTGGGACCATTGAAGTTCCTCATGAATTCACACTTCTCTCTATCTAATCAAGGCCTGGATGAATTGGCTTTTGACAGTTTGTTGAGCCACATTGTTTTCTAATTCACAGATAGTTGCTAAAATGTGAGGCAGTCTGACACTGCCTACTGCTTACTCTACAACACAACTTGGCAATTCTATAGCTAATGATCTCTACAGGACCCGTCATTTTCTCCATGTAGGAGCTGCAGTAGCTACCAGACTTGTCCATTTACACCCCTAACTGGGAAAAAACCCTCTTAATCATTTCGGAAGCCAAATATGCCTGGTCTTTGCCCCACGCTGCAGGATACTTACAGTGGGCATCCAGGAAGGTCAGCACCTCCCCACGGGCGTGGCTGGCCCCCAGCAGCCGGGCAGTGATTAGACCCTTCCTCTCCGGCTGCCGCAGCACCCGCACAATCTTCAGGTCCTTCACGTACTCATCCAGACGCTCCTTTAGGTGCTCTGGCAGAAACAGGGGAAGGTTATCCCGAGGACTAACTCACTTCTGACAGTTGAGACCCACCCACAGAGATGATGTAACACCCCATCAACCACCCACCCACACCAAGCTTATTGGCATACTGGCATAAAGAAGAAGATGATGATAAAGAAGAAGAGTAGAAGGGCAGTATATTCATAATAACTTTCATATCAGATTTATTCATGGTCAAGTGTCAACAGAGCCATTGCATGTAGTTGTCAACTATTTTGATTTCAATGCCATTTGTCCTCGTCTGTGACAGTAAACAGAATATCTTTGGGTGTGGACATCACCAATATTACGCTCAACTGACATCCTGGGCCTGCTTTATATCCGTACATCTACTGTAACTCAAAGTGCCACTAATAAGAAATGTAGAAAAGGACAGCAGCTACAGTGCTTCATGGATCAATACACAAGGCAAATAAAAATAGCAAACATGTAAAAAGTACCACATACATTTCAAGGCGAAAAAGAAAGCTGCTTCAACATCACTGTCTAACAAGTCGGCAGCCAAACAGCTAATGCAAACAAAATCTAAAACTGGACTCTCTCAAAGAAAGGACTGAGGTCATAAAAATCAGTATGTGAAAGTGACAAACGTGAGTGTCCTATTCAAATATACTCAAAATAAACTATTTGATTATTTCTGTTGGTTTAAATTTACACACATGAAACTGAACCACCGCCAGGAACTATGTGAAGTGGACAGCAAGGCTGGAGGAACTGAAATGTCCAAACCGCTCATACTTTAGCGAGGGAAACTCAACTGAATACTGGACACTAACCATTTCTTCCATTTCTTACACCTTATCTGCTAGGGAAGCTTAGGAGATCTAGTTTAAAATGACTCAAAAAGCATTCCAGAAAACATTCACATATACAGCCCATCAGTCACTGAGGACAGATATTTCACACTTGCCATGACTTTACAGGTTTGATTTTATAGAGGCCCTGTGTTTCCCTGTCAAAGGTCAGGTTTCCGCACCCGGCCTCTTTATGGCAGCACAGGTGAGATAAGAGCTGCTCCCTGCCTACCTGCTGTGCTGGCATCATCCACCATGATGATCTCGGTGAGCAGGGCCGCCGGGGAGGAGTGCAGCACGCTGTAGACGGTCCGCAGCAGCGTGGACCAAGCCTCGTTGTGGAAGACGATGATCACGCTGGTGGTCGGCAGCGGGGGACAGCGGCGGAACTTGCGCTCCACACACCTGACAGAGTGGGGAAAGAGGCGAGAATCAAGGAGAGGAAGACCATGAGAGCCGGCGATTGGTTTCATACGGATGTTTGGCTAGCCAAACACTCAGGTCCATTAAGCACATCTCATGCCCTTGCCATGGTTAACTATGCATGTTTACTAATGTATTAACCAGCTCCTATGCTCCTGAGCAGGTTAATGGTGCTCAGCTCACCAAACTCACTGGAAAAACAAACACCCAAAGGTGTTTGTTGAAGTTATCATTGTATTGAAGCTTGAGGAAACATGCTGCATGGGAACAGTACACAGCTCTATCTGTTTACACATGTGGACATATCTCACAGTTTAGTGGCCTGCCCAAGTAAATAAAACACAGCACAGGGCACACTTCAGCAAACACCCTGGAGCAAATATATAGGCCAAGCTTCCCACGAAAGGTCGGTCATTGAGTGGCGATCTAGGTGGCATTGTTACAAGAGACTAATGATTGTTATTATTCTAATGGCTTTCGAAGTTGAGGGGAGCGGGAGAGAAGGCCTTTGTTTGATCTGGCTGCTCCTCAGCTCTGGAGAGGAAACAAAGGGCTGCTGTTCTCACTCGGGTGGTCGGGTGTCCTCCCCCAAGCTGCGGTGCAGGGAGATGCGGTCGCTGGCGTATTGGTTGAAGCAGTGCCTCGCCATGCCCTCCTCCTTTTCCTTCTCCTGCTCCGGGGTCAGTTTGTCGTTGGGGAAGGCGCTGCCGTAGCCCCCAGGCGCCCTGGGCTCCTGTGGTGGCCTCTCCAGTGGAGGCTGGAGGTCGGCCTGGCTGTAGAAGCCTGGCGGGCACCGCTGGTCGTAGGTAGGCTGGGCCTCGGCGGGCGGCGGCTGCGGTGCACCGATCTGGAAGCCCAGGTTGTTGACGGCACCGATGACCATGCCCACCACGCGCTGCTTGCGGTCCACCAGGTCCTGGAACCAGGGCTCCTGCTGGGAGGGCCCGCCGGACACGTCCCGCTGCAGCACCACCAGCACCAGCATGAAGAGAGCACCCCCTAGCAGCACCAGCTTCAGCGGGGACATGCGGCGCCGCAAGAACAGACGCATGCTCCCTCAGAGGCCCCACCGGAGCACCTGCAAGACTGACACACACACACACACACACACACACACACACACTCACAGTAAACTACAGGAACTCTTTTTCAAACCAAGAGACAAGAAACGACTGTGTACTACATGTACAGCAGTCAACCAAGAACATATAACAAGCATTTCAGCCACAGAAAGAGAAACAGTGGTTAGGCTACCTTACACTAATAGAATTAGATCATGAAAAAACAAGAAGCCCTCTTATAACAATGTAGCATTGCTTTTGGGCCTTCTTTTTCTTCTACACATAGTGATGAACTCAACACGCTGATGACGCTGGCGTGCTTGCTTTTCTCTCCTGATGCTTTGCTCACCTGGGGCCCATCCACCAAGCAAACAGGCCGCACCTCAGGGCAAACACCTCCGCTCGGCACCTCATAGGAGTGCACACCCTACCTCTGAGACACACTCGTGGCAACAGGTGACTCGGTTGGGCCACTCAGCTGCACTGAGCTGTGTAGCCAGCTAGTGAAAGGAGACACAGCAGACACACTGCACTGGCACTGCTTTGCATAAGCATCCTGGAACAACGCACAGTAAAGGTGTGCACACACACACACGTACACAAACACACAAGGCCTTGACAACACTGCTGCTAGTCTTACCCACTGACTTGGTCAAACCATGGTCAAACAACCACGCTCATCCAGTTTACAAGCCTGTGATGGTAATGAAGCAATTGTCGAGTAGGAATGACTCATCTTTTCAACGCTCACTCACTCAAGAGGCACTTTAAAAGGCAAAGCTGTTTGCTAATGCTGACAAGCAATGGGAATAACATAATACATTCAGATGTCCTTTATGTCCCCAATTTCAAGTCGATTCAGAATTAATCTTATGTAGCCCTGTGTAAGATTGGACAAAGCTCAACTAGTTTGGTGACAGTGCAAAAGGGAGGGATAGGACTGGTTATCTGCACAAAGCTAGATTGAGCAGGAGTATCTTGTCTGAACAGAGGCGTGTACTGCAAGCCAGGCTTACTTTTGAATGGCTGCATCTCTGAATCAGTAAAATCTCTACAGCAACAGCAGCCAATACTGTGATGTCGATGCATCTCTACCCCACCCCACAGTGTAGGAGAAACAGGTTTGCCCACAGTAGTAGCCAAATGGGATCAGAATGTGTAGGTACAGAACCATTACAGAATACAGAATGATAGTAGGCTACTGTAGTTGTTCCCATCCCTAGTGTGACATTTTCTGTAACAAACCAACAAAGAATGTTACAACGTTACAACTGTTACAACGTGGGCTTTACAAATGTATCTCATTGGTCAATTTGGCCCATTTGTGAATAGAATTGTGTGGTCTTGACGTGAATAGCCAACATCAATTCAGTCAGCCTGCTTGAATTTAAAGAATTTAATATGAAAAAAAAAAAAAATGTTTTGAGAAAGCATTTTCTAGTCGCAAGTAAACAGGCTCAAGCAACTGCACTTCCTCGCCAGCCAGAATCAAACATGTCAAACGAAAGACAGCGTGCGACACCAAAGCAGGAAACTCAAGTTTACTTCATCAGGAAGCTTCACGTCACGCAGCCTATATTTCCATTTAAATTACATAAATGGAACCTTTCCAAATGTTGCCATCACCTGTCAGGTGAAATCCCAATACTTTAATTGTTATAATGACAAAGTAACGTTACATGTTGAAAGCCTAATTAGATCTACCATCAACAACCAGTTCAATGATTGTTTTCGCCCGCCGACCATGGTTGACAAGAAAAAGGCTTCAAACGGATCTATGTCACATCCAATTCGGTTCTTTTAACTGAAAACCGAAAACACGTATATCGTAATAATAATAATAATAATAATAATAATGTCATTTCAGAGCATCTGTTACTTTGGCTAGTTGAAAAAAAAAACTTGGTTTACCTGAAAAGCGATCAATCACTATTTGTCCAGATCCAGAGAATTGTTACAAGTGTAGCCTATCTTTTTGTGTCGCTGTTTTTTTAGACTAGGTACAAATGTATAGAAGACGGGCAGATGTCCTGTCTGATTTCAAGTTTCTTGGACAAGTTTACCCAGGGCTATGAGAATACACGTCCAGCAACGCAGCCCTCCCGGCTTCCCTTTGAACACGCAACAGGTGCCATTCGCTGCAATGATTAACTACTTTCTGCAGGGTCCTAGAGTCGTTGGGTTCCATGTCGAAGGTAAGGAATCCCAAGGCAATCCCAAGGCAAGTCCATCAAGCTCTGAAAATTTCAAAGTGAACGATAACTCCGTGCAATTAGTATACTAAAGTAGTGGACTTTAGTGTTTTTAGGATCTGGTTTAGAATATGTGAATAATAGCCAAAAGAAGAGACACTTCGGTAGGAACTTAATTAAAGTTCAGAAGAGGATGCCCAAGTTAACATAACCATCGCCTCAACAGATTTGAATAATTGATGGGGAAGTAATTAAATACTAGGCTATCTCCAGTATCGTCGTCTTGTAACTGTATACAGATTTATTCAGAAATGGAGTCAGGCGCGCCAAGGGGAAATGTCCCGGTGGGTCTATCCGATTACTGTCAGCGGGTGAAATCGTGATTGAAAACTATTGATTGACAAGGTGCTAGACCGACTGGACACGAGCTCGAGATGGACCTCACAGTCCAAGTTAACAGCCTTAAAGTATCTGTTGATGAAATATTCAGTTATGCGCGTTTAGACAACCGGCCCGGCTCCCGTATGTCAGGTGTCGAATTACCCAAGAAGCACTGGAGAGTTTCTCTGTACCACTCCGGTTGTTTGTTTAATAGCCTTGTGTTATCAAGAAGATAACAACCCTCTCGTGCATTAGCAGCACAAAAGGCTTCTAGTGAACGTTGTTTGTGCAGCCCTCCTTCGATTTCAAACCAAAAATTGACATAACAATGAAAAGCTGCTGTACGCCCTGTGTGTAGGCTATCCATAAAATATCTGTGGACATTCCCTTAGGTGCCCTGTTTGAAATGTATTGTGCTCTTCTTATGCATAGTTTGCCACTATTTAATACTTCTTTTTCATGTAAATCTAAATTCAAATTATGTATGTATATGGTGGTCACAAAACATACAGGTAAATTGTTCCTGTTGCTCAAATAAGATTTGCGATGCAGCCTCCCTCCATCACTGATTCCTGTTTGAGTAGGCTTATAAATAAGAATTTCTTAAGGCAGCATTTAGGAATGGGATTCATTGGACTTTATTTTTTTCAACATAAAAGTTGCTCTTTAATGTATAAAGCACTCATCATGCTTAAACCCAGCCTCATTAAAAAAAATCAACAACAAAAACAAAATAGTCCTGACTGGCAAATATGTAGTGGAAACACCTGTAACAGCATGGAAAAGAATACTATTTCATACATTCATATGAAATGGTAGGAGGATAAAACAAACCTTGCCACAGAGCTAAGTGCTCTTAGGTGATTACACATTCATTAATGGGTACAGACAATGGACACTTTGAAGGCATACTGTTGCACATTGCTGTGAATTCTACTGGAGAGAGGGGTTATTAGACAGTGACAATCAGTGATACTGACTACAATACATCTATGGGCGAGACTGTGACACCACTGGATCCCAAAATGACCAATTAGAAGATTAGACTGTGTTGGTACTGTATATAAATATTCACCTCACTTCTGGTGGATTGCACCATCACCATCCTCACAATACAATACAAATTCTGCATAACCAGTGAATAGGTGGGAGCAGAAGGAATGGATACACATATTCAATGTATGGATATTAAAAAAAATCACACATGCTTGCAGTAGTTCATTTGGCAAGAAAGTCATTGTCATGGCATACTGTACCTCACAGTGAAGAGTTAATCCTCTCTACATTAAGTACAGTATTATCATTCATCCATCCTTCAATTATTATCACTTACACACACAGACATAACACACACAGACACACACACACACACACTTACATTTTAGCGTTTTAGTAGCACAATCTGCAGTCCTGTGGAATTCAATGCCACAGTTTGTCCTTCATTTACATCAGTTGCACAAAAATACTTCTTCAAAGGAGAAAACTGTATAACTGATCACACACTTCAATAACAAAAAGGTTGCTTTTGGTCTCTAAGGCTGTCCGCTTGTTTCAACATTTCTTTTGTTCTCCTTCACATTATAGATTGAACAAACGGAACAAAGCTGAGCCTTAAAAGAATGTGGCATTTGCTGTCAAGGCGGAAAAAACAAGTGGACAAAAAAGGTGCAACAACTGAAGACGCACCTGTCATTTGTTCCAGGTTGCTTTTCAAAAACACGTTGGTGTATGCACTTAGTGCTCCTCATTATACACTTCTTCTTTGGTCATATTCATCCATGTTTCAAGAGTTAATGTCGTCCTTGCATATATTACTATTCAGTGTCTTTTGTTTTGTTATGTTTTATATCAATCTTATCTTCCCATCTGGGCAAAATAAATAGTGTTTCCAGACTTCTGCAAAGTCATTTCCTTCTAAGGCAACTAGTCACCAGTCCTCTCCTTCAAGTGGCTACAATGTGCACCTATAGATGAGGAAAGCCCTCCTCCGCGGTGCGGGTCAACACAAGGAACACAGAAAAGAACACACCCACACACAAGACTAGATGGTTGGCCCAAGCCGAGTGGGTCTGCTACTGTGCCTCCTCCACAGGGGTGGGGCGGGGGTGGCGGGCACCAGCAGGGGTTGCTTGGCACCACATCCCATCCGACCCCATCCGTCGACATCTCTCGGTAGTGTCCTCACTGGGTTGGGAGGGCCAGGCCTGCTGCTAACTGTCAGGGCCACTGTTGAGGAAGTAGGTTGTCATCTCCCCCTTGCCCTTGACCTTGACTATCCCACGGCACTCCAGCTGGTAGCCCCTACTGGCCAGCACGTTATACAAGTCTGTGGTGACCTATAGGCGTAAAGAATGCTCAGGGTTATGTTGTGTTTGTCCATTCTTTGTCAAAAACGCATTTTAATTTGCAAAATCACACAGTTTGATTCCTCAACATTGATTCCTCCGCAACAACTACATGCAGCTGTCTGCATTATGATTTGGGTATTCCGTCTGATGTGGTTCTCCTGGGGCCTTGTATAATGCAGTAACACTTCATATGCAGCAGATGGCAGCATACGATATACAACACTAGGATGTTGCCTGGAAAAAACTGCAAACTAACTATGCTTTCTATAAAAAGTTGTTCCTCCCAAAAAAGTTAAAAAACTCTAGTTAAAAAAACCACTCTTTTTTATTTATTTTTTTAAATGTATTTATTCACATTAACATAAAAACACAAAATATGTTAAAGGGTGTGGCAGAAACCTGTACAGGGACAGGCTTATATCAAACGCCACACTCCAAAATAAGTTATGTTTTTCGAAAAAAGTCTGACTACCTAAATAAGAGAAAAGGCTACCTGAATGCAGTCTGGAACCCCTGTGCTGTCCATGCGACTGGCTACATTCACTGTGTTCCCCCAGATGTCATACTGAGGTTTACGGGCACCTATAACCCCAGCCACGACTGGCCCAATATTCAGACCTGTGGAACATACAAGCACACTGTTAGCATTAGCATCCAAAAATCAATTGACAAAAAAGATAAAACAGGATCATATCTTCATCTATTCAGTGTATAGTACAGCCGATGGCCAGAGGAAAATGAGTAGAGCAATTGAATAACTCATAAATCCATAAATCCTATGATGTTTTGGCTGGATAAGCAAATATTGGTTCTCTGGAGCACAAGTGAAATTATCCACTGACCTATCTTCATCTGGAAGTTGTTGAAAGAGTGCTCATTGATGTGTGCCATCTGCTTGCGCAGCCTCATGGCGTAATCGGCCAAAGCCAGGATGTGGGAGCGGCCCTCCCGGTCGTAGGTGGAGTCGTTGAGGCCTGACGCTGCCATGTAGGTGCTGCCGATGGTCTTGATCTTCTCCAGCTGCCTGAACCTCTCCTCACTAATGATCTGCAGGGGACAGACAGACACAGGAGGGTAAAGACCCACGGACACAGCAGGGGACTGTAGAGAGCCACTGCCACTGGGGGGGGGGGGGGGGGGGGGGGGGATGTGTGTATGCTCTTCTGCACTAAAGAGCCTGTTTGTTAGCGTGCATGAGGTTACAGACAGGGGACAGGGTCTTTAAATATAGACACAGTGAGTGTGTAATATCTATGAGGGATCTGAAGCAAGAAAAGTTGTTATTAATTTCTTAGCACACAAAGATGGACATAACCCAAAGCAAAAAATGAACTCAGTTCATGGGTAAGCTAGTGGGACAGAGTGACTAGCATGGTGCGCACTTACTGATTGGTCTACGATTATGTAAGACAATGCTAAAAACTGCACCATTATCAGGCCTTAAAGCAAGGACAATTTTTATGAAGTTTGGCTGTGCCTGATTGTTGTCAAAACAGTGGCTAACTGCCTTTTTTAACTCCGTTTTGCCTTTAAAGCAATCGGACCTAAGCCTGAACTCAGGCACCAAGACTAAGGCCTGCTATCAAGTTCTTCTGTTCTCACCTCATCGAAGTCGGCGATGATCTCGTTGAGCAGCCTCAGGCACTCCACGCCCTCGTTGTTGGCCTCCAGCTCCACATAGAACTCCGAGAAGTTGCTGATGGAGGCGAACATGACGGCCACGCACTCGCACGACTGGTAGTAGAGCTCGTCATTGCGCCGCTCCCGCTGCAAGAAATGCGCCGCCACGTCCTTGGGCAGGATGTTGTGCAGGAGGCGGCGGTTGTAGGCCTGCAGCTCTTCCATCTCCTCCTTCTCTTCGGTGGCCTGGAGGGACGATAGAGGAGAGACACAGAGATGCAGCAGAGGCTCAGAGATACTCAGCAAGGCTCACAGTCACACTCAATATTGGACTTCAAAAATATTCAACAAGCATTCATCACTGCCCCCACAAGTATAGGTGAAGAAAACAACTGCGAATTAAGACACTGCTAGATTCAGTGTTCCTCAAGTAATATGTTGATTTGCTAGAAGAATGTTTAGATCTATGGGGCCCTCAGTTTCCATGGACAAAGAGTGCATAGGACTACAGTGTTCTTTTCTAAACACATAAAGATTAGTCTGGAAAAGCCTGGACGAGCAACTCAACAACTGCTAAAAGTAAAAGAAAAAGATAAAAATCTCTCTCTTTCTCTCTCTCTCTACACACACACACACACAAACGCAGACACTGAACAGAGCTAATGGCCACTTGAAAGCAAAATCTGACAAACAATCCAGGACGGACCAATAATGTTACACTTTCCAAAGACTAAGACTGCAACAGCGATGCTGCACTGGCAATAGCTTCCACAGACCTGTGCCCTTCAGAACTCTCAGACTGAGTGCAAGGGTAATTAAAAGTGACTGTGTGTCTGACTTTGTAGTTTATTTTCTTTTTCTTGCAGCGGTCTTCTCCCCTGGACCGCTGAAGTGCCTGTCTGTGCCGGGGCTGCCACGACTACTCTAAGAGATTGCTCTTGGCTACAGGGTGTAGGGACTGCCATCCATCACCTACTGTACAGCAGGCCAGTCTAGACAGTGGTGAAGGGGAAAGAGCCACGACTGCAGTGTCAGTGTCACTCGTGCCGCAGTGGGCTGCCTGATGCCCGTCTGCTCTGATCTGAGGTCAGCGCGTCTTCAGAACATCCAGAGCCAGACTAGGGTATCGGGGAGGAAAGCTCTGCTGCAGACAAGGACAAGGTGTTCGCTTAACGTACCTGAAGCTTCCACAGGAAGTCCAGGCGTGCGGTGGACTCCACCTGCTGGGCATGCAGGTACAGTGCGAGCACGAACACCGTCAGGATGACGGGGGTGATAACCCGCAGGGGCACTTTGGTCACAGTCTTATCACTGAGCAGAGAGACACAGAGATCATCAGAGGAGATTAAAAGTCTGTGACTGTGGAAGATGACAGCAGGGTTGGGCATGTAACGCTGAAGAGTACTAGAGCTACAACTCACCAAGTCTCATTGAAACTCCTCCTAAATCAGAGAGGAAGCGCAATATAACTTCAATATGTCACTACAGAAGAAATGTTAACCAACAGAAACGGTTTGGTTGGTAAACAGAAATTTCTCACTTACCATATAAGAGTTCCATTCAAAGCCTCTTCAGACCTGAAATAACAAAGACACCCCTTAGACACGGCGAACATGCAGGCTTCCTCTGGTCCTTATCTGTAGAGCAGGCTGCTATTTAGGAAGCAATTATCACCTTTAAGGTCAAATGGCCAGCATAAACACAGTGTGTCAGCCCTGTGTGTCAGGCCGATAATGCTACAGCACTGTGTCTGGACATGAGCAGCGAGGACGGCCGGTTAGCATAGCTAGCATAGCACTGCACAGCAACTCAAGAGCACTATGGAAGGGCATGGCACTCACAGGGTGTTGGCGGTGAGCAGCAAGTCGGCATTGTCGAACAGCGCCACCTGTGGCCACTCCACCAGCAGCAGGAAGAGGAGCTGGAGGAAGAGCATGAGCGCCAGCTTGCCAATGCTGCTGATGTGCAGGAACATGGAGCTGGCCAGCAGGCTCAGGAGCACGCTGTACGTGAAGTACTGCAACACAGACAGACAGACACAGATCGTCAGGACATCTGCCTCAATGCATAGCGTGCGCACATGTACGTAGACTTGAATGCGAATGCATAGTCTTCATAAACATCTCACCTCAGGGAAAGGACAGGGGAAGTCCTGGCCAGGGCACAGCGCCAGCTTATCCTCGGTGGCCAGCGAGAGGTTATTAAGGAGGCACAGATTGACGGAGCTCAGTGAGGTGTTGACCTTGCGAGACACACAGCCTTCCAGGTCCTCTTTATCACAGGTAAACTGCAGAAACAGCCAAAGAGCGCTCAGCGTGGAAGAGTCACTCTCCACGTGTGTACACACACATACCCTCACACACACACACACACACACGTGTATGAACCAACACACACATGCACACAGAAAACGTGATTCTTAAACAAGTACATACCCACACACACTCACACAAAACAAGCACTGTGTTGTGATTGAGGGCATCATGCAAGTAATTAGGCCTGCATGAGGGAGGGAGGGAGGGCTCACCATGTTTACGAAGGCTGAGATAAACACAAGGACAATGGTAAGGACTCCCACGAGGGTGCTGAGGGTGCGCGACTCAACTATCCTCTTCGACACAGACTGCAAGGCAACTGGAAAGAGCTACAGCAATGAAGGATGGAGAGACACACACACACACAGAGTGAGAAAGGGAGAGAGAGAGAGAGAGAGAGAGAGAGAGAGAGAGAGAGAACAGGAGGAAGTGAAAGTGCTTTGACGTATTTCCACCATCTCAATATGACTCAATGGTGAATGAATCAGAGGCTCAACAGTTTCTTGAGCTTGCTGAACAGAGGTCTAGAGTCTTGACCTACCTTAACACAGGAGTAGATGACACAGATGAAGACTATGTGGGCGAGGATGACAAAGATACTCAGGAAGAGCCCCAACATGAGGGGGGTACTGCAAGCAGACATATTTCAGTACAGTTTTAGTAAGGATCATTGTTATGTCTCATCATCTTCCTGTTCTGCTCAATACTAAACACAGATTTATTGTACAACTTTACAGAAGAAAATAAAATATAATTCCTAGTGTAGTATCATAAACAAAACAGTGTATATTCTTTTTGCTGCTTCTTTAGATGTGTGTGTGTGTGTGAGAGTGTGTGTGTGCGTGTTTTGTATGTGTGTGTATGAGAGTAGGTAAGACAGAGACAGTTAAGTGGTAAGAAACAAGCAGTAAGAGAGAGAAAGTGAGAGTTTGAGTGTGTGTGTGTATGTGTGTGTGTGTAAACTCACTGAGGAAAGATGATGATCTGAATGCAACAGATGAAGCAGAAAACCACAAGAGTGCAGGCTACATATCCTCCAAATCGATCATCCACTTTTTTGGAGTACTAAAGGGGCACAGAAGAAATCAAGAGCAAATGGTCTGAGACCAGGCTGGGCAGCACGCAATGGCCTAATTCAGCCACTAGGGGGCTAGGCCACCCCCTGAATATCAGTCCAGTCTCGGCCCTGCTACCTACTGGAGCATCAGGGGAGGGAAGTGGAGCAGTCTGTACCTTTTTCTCTAGGTCAGAGGTCTGGAAGGTGAGAAGGAACTTCTTGACGTGGTTTTTGCGGAGCTGGTCGATGGAGCGGGCATCGATGGCACGTCCCAGAAACTCATCCACCTCGTCCTCGGGGTTCAGGGTCTCCTGAGTACACCGGCTAGCCACGCCGACCGTGGGAAGAGAGAGAGGAGGGCGAAGAAAAAGAATAAGATGGAGGACAAAAACCTCAGATGGCCTACTTCACAAAAGGCTGGGGACAGAGACAGTGCACCCTTTTTAAATAAAAAAAAAAACCCTGTGGCTGCCCCGCGTCTATACTTAGTCTAGCGGGCGGGGGGTGGGGTGCATGAGAATTGCGTGGCGGTAACTCAATAATAGCTCCTGGCTAGGGTGAACACAAGGGCCTGGATTGGTGCTTTTTGTGAAAGCAATACTCACTTGTCTTTGCTGGAGGCCTCGTCAATGCCCTGGGAACAAGACAACAGGACAGGGGCAGATTAGCACCCAGACAAGGGACAGCACTCAGACACACACACACACACACACACACACACACACATACACACAGAGCCATCTGCAGCTGCTAAGCCCTTGCGGATACAGTGATGTTTTAATTAAGGCTCCAAGGCTTCAAATTACACATCCTACCTATTCCCTTAGGACACACACTCCTCTGGGAGTCAGGAAGAAGTGAAAGCAAAGAGATTGTGGGAGAGACAGAGAAGGAGAGAACGAGAGAGAAAGAGAAAAAGAAAAACAGAGAGAATTAGGAGAGAGAGAAAAGGAGAATTGTAAAAACAGACGGGTCCAGACAGAATCCTGGTGACGGAGAAAGTGAAAGAAAGGGGAATGTGAGAAAGGAGAGTGAGGGATTTGTGAAGGTGTGTAAATGTGTGGCTAAGGCTCTCCAACAGCACCTCTACTGCCAGTGGAGCAAAACAAGCATGAATGGAAGCAATCAGGGGCATCCAATTGGTCCCTGGAGTGTAAGTATGAAGTAACAAAGGGCAAAGCACAGGAGCGTTTCAAAGCCACCCTCCAGTCCAGTGCAGTTCTCATTGAATCACAAAATCAATAACGGTGATTGATGATGAATATGAAATATCTCCATCTATTTCGCAGAGCTGCAGAGAGGGGTGTTGGTGGTGGTGGTGATGTCAGGCCACAGACAGACAGGCAGGACTAGTGAGGACCCCTGTGGGTGCAGGGAGTGCGAGCTAGGCTGTCTCACCATCTGCCTGTAAACTTTGGAGCCTTTGGTCCTGGAGAAGGATCTGTCGGGGACCCAGCGGGTGCCTTCACCAGAGTTTGCCCGGGCCCTCTGCAGCTTTGCCATCATGGCTTTCTCTTCTTTCTGTGGTACAC